>CM069079.1:38348981-38948981 GCA_035578085.1 Solanum pinnatisectum | reverse complement strand
CAATATAATTTTAAGTTATTTGAAATTTTCATGATCAAACTATATAAAAGTTAGTTTAATGTTTCCTCCAAAATTTGAAAGGACTTTTTTTTTATTATCCCCTTAATTAGTTTATCTATATGTTTAAATATTTGTCATCCTACATAATTGGTTTATATTTTATAATATAATTTTAAATAGATTTGATTAAATTTAGATCAATGACAACTTTAATATCTAGAAGATGTAAACCAACGACAACTTGAATTTTAACTGATTTCCAACACTTTTGTTTGTCATATACAATGGGAAAGTATAACTCAACCCACTGAATTTGTATTGAGTTGACTACTGATTTAAATAGTTCAAATTGTAAAGTCATTTTTGAAACCAAGAAAGTTTTGAAAAAAGACCCAAGAAAGACTAAAAGAAATTATAATTCATGTAAAGTCATAATATATTAGATTCTTACAAAAAGATTTAAAGCTTTTTTTGGGTTGTAAAAATCATTTCCAAGTTAGGTGAAAGAAAATTTCTCTTATACTTATCTTGTTAATTATTCCAATAGGATGGTACGATACCTTTTCGTAGCAGAGTCATGATTTTTGTTAGGAAAATTTAAAATATGAAACAAATTAAATATACAATGATTCAATATTTGTTATAAATATATATAAAAAAAATTAACTATATATAAATAATATAATTTTCTACCGAAGGAATTCATTCCGGCTCCGCCCCTTAAATAAAGCTAAATGCAACGTTATCCATACAAATACATTTTTTTGTCCATTATATTATGCATCTACGAATGGGGCCAATTAAAACCCCCATCATATGATCCTCTTACTAGTAGTATAAGATTATTTATTTATTTGGGATTTTCTATCAGGGTTTGGTGTCTTTATGGAACACTGACTAAATTTGAATTGCGTACTGTAGGGCTTATTCTGGGAGTGACATTTCTAATAGAATTTTCTCCATATTCAGAGCTCGAATCCAAAATCTCTAATTAAAAATGGAACAATATTACCACTGTTAAGATTATTCAAAGTTCAGACCACCCATCAAGTTTGAATTTGGATAATGTAAGTTAATATTACCAAACAGTGGATCTTAATAATCTTGCTAATTATTTAATTGGACATACATGACTTCTTGAATTCAATTATGAAGCCAAATTGCCAATATAAATATGCTAAAAGATTTCTGTTTATAATATGGTTGATATGATATTTTGATTCAATTCTACAAACATGATTTGTTTAATTATCTGGTTATCTCATAATTGAGCAATTTTAAAAAAAACAAAAAAATTCTAAATCTATCTAGTAGGGGAAAGAGAAAAGCAGAGGAAGGAGGATCCTCTAATAAACACTAAACCAAAGAGAAAGAAATAACTTTATATAAAAAAAAAAAAAGTGGGGAAATTAAAGCCTATGTAAAGAAAGGAATATACTAAAGTCCATTATAAAACACCAATAGATATAATATAATGTTTAGTGGTTACTTTCTTAGGACATATTCTTTTCTTTGATTTTGTTCTTAAATCTTCGATCTATCAAAATATTTCCCAATCAGAATCCTTTTTTCTTTCCTTCACTCCTTCCTAATCATGTCCAAATATCATTTAAAATTGCATACACACATACACGTATGCATGATGAAATACATATTGTATTGTTTACCTTTAGCTACTACAAGAAACTCATTTTTTTGTGGCAACTAAAGTCGCCATAGAATCTCCAAAAGTCGCCACAAATTGTTTTTAGCGACCATTAAGTTGTGGCAAGTACTTCCAAAACTAAATGTTACATGTGATGGCTTATGGAAGTTGCCACTAATATTCACATTTTATCGCGACTAGCTCGCTACAATAACAGGTTTCATAAAATAGATTTTTGATTGGTGCTACTGAAAAACTTTTTAGTGGTGACTCGTGTTCGCCGCTCAAAATACATAAATATGTCATTTAATTTGGTTTCAGCTAAGTAACATTTATGTCTTTCAAATTTTGGTGTGAACAAGTAGACACTTATATTTGTAAAAAAAATTGAACAATATATCCTACATGGCATAATACATGCAGGACGCCACATAGGACATAAAATTTCCATGTAGGACACCATGTAAGACGAATGTGTCTATTTGTTCAATTTCATACAAAAATTTCATAGATCGATTATCACTTGAACTCTTCTTTTGAACTTCTACTTCACCATTTTATTGAAGATCATGTGTGAAACATAATTTTGATGAAATATGTTTAATTTAGTTTGGTCTCCTTTGATGTATCCTCCCTCCAATCGAGCTATACATGCACCATTATGTTCGTACATGATGACTAGAGTATTCTTTCCAAAGAAAAATCACACATTTTCTAAATATGATGGGTCATTAGTCCCAACCAAACACACTCCCAACTTACTTCATGGATGTATATTATTTCTATATGATTTGAAGAAGTGACTACTAGTGTTTGATTCATTGAATGTCAAGATATTGTTGTGTCTCCACATGTAAACAGATAGTCCGTTTGAGATCGAGCTTTTCGTAGATCAAATAAATACCCTGCATATGCATAATCAATAATTTCTGACTCGAAATTGAACATTTCAAATTTGTTGAAGCTCATCTCTTCTTCTCAAAGAAAATCACATATTTTCTATATGTTGAGTCGATTGCTTCATTAGTTTCTTGGCATAACTTGAATGATTGTGTAGATCAAATAATCTTCTAGCATTTGCATAATCAATAATCTGTAAGTGAACCAATTGCACTAGTACATGATATTTTCTAATTATTTTCATGAAATCGGAATTGATCTTTCTTTATGTTAAGCAATCTCACAATCATTGGGGTACTCAATGAAATAGTTTTATATCCTTCAAGAATTTTCATATAACATTCATCGTCTTGCTACACATGACAATAATTTATTATACATATTCAAGTATTTCATCTATTGCCAAACTGAAACAAGCCTTATTGCATCCTACACAGGAGAATGTATGTAACAATCCGATCCATCGTTATTTAAATGCACTTCGTGCAGAATCCTAATTTTTTCAAAGATACGGCGTCAAATTAAAGTTTGGGGCACACGATAGAATTATTTAAATTTGAACTGATCCGGAATGACGTCAGCTCGCCATAGCGAAAATCCTCCCTTGGTGGCAACACCACTATAGTGCTTGCATGGTTGCTATAACGGCCTAACGATATCATACCGTAGTATACTCGATGTCTTTTATTTTTCTTCCCACTTTTCTTTGAAAAATAGATGAAAGTTACTCTATAAATTCTCTTAAGTCACTTTAAGCTCAAGAATAATTGAGGAGTGGAATTTCCGCGCAAAGAAGGATAAGACTCAATGATTCCCGGTCAACATTTGCCCCCAAATAGTCAGAAATTTTCATTCATAAACCTTGAGCAGCTGCTTGGTGCCCAAGTAGGCTAGATTTTCCTAACTAAGTAGTTAAATTCATAATAATCCATGTAATAACTTGTAGATTGTCGGAAGATTTCATATTTAGGCTTTTGGACATGGAGATTGGTTAGTTGAATGAATGGTTAGTTATGGTTAGGCTGATGATGGATTTGATTAGTTACTTATTTACATTATGATTGGATAAGTGTTATCCTTATAGGATAATTGTGGGTGATCGGATTATGGATAAGGATATTCGGAACGGGTCTTTCGATAGGTGATGGTTGTTGTTTTCTGTTTATGTTATATGTGCTTGTTAACTGCGTTGTTAGTAATGCATGCATAATCTATGATTAGAAAAATTGGAAAGATATAATATGAAAGGAAAGATGTTGTTAATCGCATGCAACGAATGAGTTTATTTGAGTGTGGCATTTTTGTGTAACAAATAACTGATTGTTGTTTAGAGAGCAAGTGATCAAGATTTGAACTTTAGTTGTTATCAATGAGAGAAAGAAACTAAGGTGTATGTGTTTCCTATAAGCTTATAACACGGTAATCCTAGTAATAGTAATCATTTCTTAGTGTATCACATGCAAAGTGGTAAGTTATGTATCCCTAAGTGCTTGGTCCGCCAAATAGGAAATTTCACCCCGCACCTTGGTCCGGCTATGTGTGTATAATTTACTAATCCTTACCTTTACCTCAGATTAGGCATCACATCAATGTATGACTTAGTTTTCACCCTCGCACCAATTGACATTAGACTATTAGATAGTATCACACTAAATCTCTGTTGATAATTCTTTTCTTATTAACTACCTCCTTGGTCCGACAAGTAGCAATAAGGCGAGTTCTAACGTTGGCCACCGTTAAAAAGACTTTTAAACGAAAGAATTATCAATGTATGCAACAACACTATTCAAGAATTACTTAGTTACTATTCATACGTTGTTAATCGCTCATGGTTCCCACAACCCTAGTTGTGGATTTAGTTACCCATGCTAGCAATAACACAATTCATATTTTTAGAAGAAGAATTCATGAACTTACGTAATGAGTAGAAGAAACCCGTAATCTCCAATTGAAATTCAAAGCAAGAATCTTTATAAACCAAAATTAGGAAATCAAATTGCTAGAGTTTGCAAGTTAATTCCCAAGAAAATACCAAGAACTAAAATAATACTACGGTGTCTAACCCCCAAACACGAGGTTTACATACCCTATTTATAGAAAACATTATCCTAAACAAAAAGGAAACGAAATAAGGAAATAAAACTGCTAGACATGGCTTCAATCAATGAGACTGACCTACGGACCGTGGATCAACCTACGGTCCAACCTACGGTCCGTATGTCCCTTCCGTAGCTCAGGACTTAGAATATTTCCACAGAGGTTGGAACCTTCAACTTTCAGATACAAACGATGGTTGTGCAGTACAGACCGTAGGTTGACCTATGGTCAGTGGGTCCCTTTCCATGGCTCCACACTTAGAACTTTTTATCAGGTACTGGAACTCAAAATCTCTAATACAAACGACAGATGTGTAGGACGGCCCGTAGGTCGATCTACGCTCCATCAATTGCCTCTGTAACTCCACACTTGGTCAAGACTTCCCTAATGCTCCATCTATGCCACCGACCTATGGAGCATGACTGACCTACGGTACGTAGGCCACTTTTGTAGGTGGCTCCTTCTGCAGAATTTCAGCTGCTGTCTCTCTTAACCTCGTCCAAGCCTATTTCCCGCAATTATAACACAAACATATTAATTCTAATACAAAATGACCCTAGACACACACAACTCTTAAGTGAAATGTATTAAAAATACCGTAAACTCACGGTATATCAACACTTGTAATCATTCAATTCTGCCCCTAAAGCTAGCTCTTACTCCTCCTACTTCTCCTTTAGGATATGATCCTCCTTAGTCCTTTTTACATAACAGTCTTGGCCGCCCCTAGTTTGGTAGGTCAACTTAAATTCATTGTTTGTCCTCAAGCGACGCACTAGACTCTAAACGACACTTGTATAGAAGCAGACATTCAAACACAAACAATCACATGGCTTTCTATCCCGACTCCCTTTTCGAGTGCAAATATTTTCTCTTAGACTCAACAAGCTAACTCAGTGGATCAAGATATGACAAAGATCGACCAATAGACACACAACATACACTTTTCACTATCACCAAGGTACCAACTCTCCGACAATGTAACTAGTGCTCTTAATTCAAACGAAATCCCTTTTTCACACAATGAATATGATATTGAGTACAAGGATTCATTCAACACTCACGCTCAGAAGTAACTTCAAGTACAGTTAGTGCTCAATGCGATAGGCTTGCCCTTATTTTCACTGTTTAGACTCTCCAAACTAGTTGCTAGGATCACTATAGGACTTTCTTAGCTTGTAATGTAGGCTCAGGGTCAGGTGTGGTATATTTGGGTACGTTTTAGTGACTTTCTGCCCTTCTTGACATTACATTGCCTTTTTACCTCTTTTCAACCTATTTTTGACATCCTTCCTTTTTACTTTCTTTCCCTCGACTCTTTTCACCATGGATGTAACTTTTGACTTTGTAGCTCTTATTTTTCACTTTTCTTCTTTTTCTTTCACTTTATTTTTCTTTAATTTTCAGCACATTTATTTTTCCTCTTTTTGCTTCTTTGGCACAAAGTCAAATCCTCTTCTATATTCTTTTTTTTCTCTTTTCAACACCAAACTCATTTCATACCCATTTTTCTTTCGGTTTCCTCTTTCATAGCCACCCTCAACTTATGGATTTTCCATTAATTGAGGTCCACAATATCCGATGTCGGACCAGGGCCAAGATTGAGGTCACTTTTAGCATTAGCCACCCCTAACTTAGGCTTTTGGCCTAAGTCAAAGTGCACATGTCCAAGGAGGGACCAGGGCCAAAACACTTATTTCAGGGAAGGTGAGTTAGGTGAATAAAAAAATGGTCAATTTTAGGCTCAAATATTTGGATCAAAGGGAACATTGATTTCATTTGGTTGTATTCTTTTAGGATTATGTGGACTAATTTGAACAAGAGCCTATGATCACTTCCCAACTTCTAGCCTAGATCATCTTAGCAGGACCAACGGGGCAAGTTCTAGATTGGCACAAACTGTCTGAACAATCAACTTTCCTCACACACTCTTGGCACATTGTTTCATCATCAGATTATCAGATTACCCATTTCAAGTTTTAACTTAAGTCATGAGATCAAATTGGTTCTTTATTATGTCATACTTAGAGCCAACACATTCAACTCATTCTAGCCTACATATTTTAGCACATATCATAGATTTTGGACGGGTATCATTTTTCTTTCCTAGTCATGCCATCATGCTTTATTCTTTCTCATGCTTCTACACATAAAATCCTAACACATGCCGGTTCAACATAAATTAAAAATAGTCTCTAGTGAAAAAGAACACAGGCAAGAAAACCCCAAGAGAGGATTATGAGTTGGGTTACTCATACTTCACCCTATCACTCACAATCCATTTACCCCACCCCCACCAAAATAGAGTGGAATTGTCCCCAATGCACAAAAAGTAAAGAATAAAAGATCGGTGAAGCAAACCTGTGGCGCATAGCGTCGAAGACCTATCAACAAGTGGATGGGTCTGGTTTTCCAGAGCCTGTTGGATCAACAATCGGGTCACCCTCAGTAGAGCCCACATCAACAGTCTTAGCACCCTCAGTAGTGCTAACATCTACTCTCACCGCACCATCAGTGGTGCTCACACTGCTAGAGGCACCAACTCCAACCTCTCTAATCCTCTGCAGCTGTAACTCCTCATTAATAATAGATACCCTCTGAGCCGCCTCAGTCTCTTGGCTCTCCCTCTTGCTAACTCTCCCAACCTCAGTATCATCAGAAGCCCGACTGGAATAGGGGCGCTTCTCAAGCATGACGGGAAGAAGCAGAAGGTGGCATCTCATCTCCAAATAAAGCATCGAACACCATATTATAAACTAGTGTCATAGGGGCTGACTTACGCTCAGTCTCTAGTAGAGCTAGGAGGGTTTCAAGAGCTCAGAGACTAGCTAACTCCGTTCGGAAAGCAGAGACATATGCGGTGGGGTCTTGTCGCCTTATGACACGCAACTTAAATGTATCAAGGCGCTGGTGAACAACCTGAACCCTTCGGTTCATCATCTGCTCCACCCTAGTCGCAGACTCCTTAATCGCCCACTGTATCCACGGCCTCATAAGCTGAAGTAAGGTAGCCATCTGAGCCTCCAACTTCTGGACTCAAGCTAAGGTCACGACAACCGACCTTGACAAGTGAGTGGCTTTAGAGGCGCTAGGGGCTTGACTGATGGCTGGAGAATGGAAAGTCGGTGCATCCTTAGTAGTGGCTGGAGGGGCAGGCTCCTCACCCTACATCTACTCCACATCTGCAACTAAGTCTGCTCCCAATGGTAGCACCTCAACCTACGGCTCTTTGCGCGGTGCAACCACATTGTCCTCATCTCGAATGAGGCCTATATCCAGGGTCTTGGTCACCTAAATCAACTTATCACAATGCCAAACCAGCACTCCAGAATCCCTGCACAGCTGAAAAATGAGGTGTGGGAAGGGGTAAATGGTGGTGGCTTTGAAGGCCCTCTCGTTAATCTTAGCAATAATCATGCGGGCAAAATCCATCTCAAACCCAGCAACTAGGGCTGCCACCATGACTGCGTGGTCCTAAGTAAGAACATTGTCTACCTGCGTAGGAGACACCCTGTTTCGCACCAATTGCCAGAAGAATTTGGCCACAAAAATCAAGGTGGCCTTCTTGATGCCTAAACTCGGGGTGCTGACCCACTCGGTGCGCTCTCTATTTGTAGCAAGGTGACGGGCCAACCAGCGCAAAAAAGTGTCCCTCTACTCTGCAATCCTATGAAATGCCCCGCTCATCACGATGTTCCATCAATAATCAAACTCGGTCATGTTGATTACTAGAGTGTGGCCCGGGCCGTAGAGGAATTTGCGAATAGTAGCCTCTGATATATCAACTGAGAATCCACAAACTAGTGTAGCCTTGAGTGGAAGCTGGGCGGCGGGCTTGGACTGTCTTTCAATCGAACCTCAGAGGGTGGCTGTGTAGAAAGCATAGAACTCTCTCACAATCTCCTCGCTGTAAGACCCTGAGCTACAAGCCATCCACTCGCACCTATGCCTCTGGAAGAGTGCATGGATGTCAGGCATAATATGAAGGCTGCTTGTGAGAGCATGGCTCTCCTTTGTAATCAATTGAGTCATCCTCTCTTTCTCATTCATCATCCGGGCATCCCTGTATATCTACCACTGACCACTTACACACTATCGATTTGGCTAATCAGCAACTGGAACTGGCTCGGTGTTTGGTGGCACTGAAATGTCCCCCCGCACTAGTGGCCTCATCAGACGAGGAAGTCCTACCCTGTGAATTGGAGCCGAAAGCAGAGGCGGACTCAGAGCTAGAAGAAGAACCAGCAGGTGAACCGATTGATGTATCTTCCCCATCAAACTGGTAGACAGTGACCACGTCGGGAATCACCTGTCGGGTTTGATTTCGAGTAATACGAGGTGCAGTTGGGGATGTCCTTGTAGTAGGTGGGACATAGGCAAGATCCTTCTCCACATCAGTATCTTTATCAATTAGCCGCAAGGTTGGTTCAATCAACTTTACCTTGCCCTTTGCGTAGTAGATCGGAGCTTTCTTGGGAGCCATGGTACCTGTGGAAGCTTAGTTAGTACCATCATAAACCAATAGCACACTCGAAAGAATTTTACACCAAAGAACGAACCAAAACAAAAACTAAAAAAAAATTGTACAGTAGTATCAGTGGCCACCTACGGTCCATGGATCCCCTCTGTAGGTTAGAGGTACCAAAAAGTTGGGTCTCTGATGGGAACCACGAATGTGCAGAATGATCCATAGGTTAACCTACGGACCGTAGTCCACTTCCGTGGTTTCACACTTAGTGGATTCTCCATGTACAACAGACCTACAGACCTGATCTACGGTCTGTAGGTTGACCTACGATCCATGGACAGGGTCACGTGGGTCAGGTCTGTGCCAGGTATCAGACATGCTTCATTTGTAAACCATTTTTCAACCATTAAAACAATCAACCTAAGTCTAATAATGCATTTCAACACAATTTATGATAGTTTGTCATCCCTAGGGTTCCGATTACTCTTTCTTTAACTTTTGTAGCATGCAAACCTAGGAACCCTAAGTCAAAACTTCCATTTAGACTATTTACCCATATTTATTTGATTACAAAGACAACACAATCACATTCTATCATCCCAAGGGTGTTTCTAACTATAGTTTATCATGCAATTTCATACAAAAACAACCTAAGGTCAAGACCCACTTTATGACTTCATGTATTGAACAATGAATACCGAAATTCAGACTTAAAGTGGAATCGTTTACCTTACAAGTATTGGAAGTGGGAGATGAGGATTTGGGGAAAGGGAAGAGTGATGTGGGAATATGGGGCAGAAGTTGGGAAGTGAATGGGGAGTGATCTGTGGGATTTAAGAGGTTAATGGAGTGATTTTAGGAGAGGAAATGGTCAGAAACAGTTGGGAGGGAGTTTTGAATGTAGGGGATGAATATAAAAATGAGGGGTTTTATTTTAAAAAATGTTCGAGTCGGGTCGGGTCGGGCAAACCCTAGGTTTGGACCTACGAGACCCCGTCTACGAGTCGTGGGTCGACCTACGGACCGTGGGTGGGGTCCGTAGGTCATTCAACACTTTTGAAAAATTTGAGGACTTACCTGGGGATCTACAAACACCTTCACGGTCCGTGGTTCAAACCACGGACTGTCTATGGGGTCCGTAGACCTCTGCAACAGACATTTTCTGCAGATTTAGCTTTTCATCCCTGCATATGTAGCAACCGTTAGGACTTTCTTTTTACATTTTCTAGACACTTTTTAGACATGGACCCTATGCTATATCTAGCCAACACTAATACAAAAATAAAGTACCAATCTAGAAAATTACAGAAAACCAAATAAACAAAGAAAACTCCTAAATCGAAAAGAAAAACCTATAGTTTGCTAGCTAGTACATCTTGGATTGCCTCCCAAGTAGCGCTTAATTTAATGTCGCGGCACGATGCATGCCTTTTGATTACTCAAACTTTATCAAGATAGTAGGCCTCAACCACTTTCTGCACATTCTCTTCTTTTCCCAAGTATACCTTGATCCTTTGCCCATTCACCTTAAACCTTGTTCCCTCATTGTTCTCAATCTCGACTGCTCTATGTGGAAACACTTGAGTGACTATGAATGGCCCGGTCCACTTGGACTTGAGCTTGCCATGGAACAAGAGCAACCTTGAGTTGAATAGAAGCACCAGATCAGCCACAACAAATTCACGTTTTTCGATCTTTTGATCATGATACTTCTTCATCTTCTCCTTGTACAAGGCTGAACTTTCATAATCTCTTAGGCGAAAATCATCAAACTCATTCATGTCATTTACTCTCTGACTCGATGTGGCACTCCAATCCAAATTTAACTTCTTTAGCGCCTATATAGCTTTATGATCTAGCTCTACCGGCAAATGACAAGATTTCCCATATACAAGTTGGTAAGGGGGCATACCTATGAGAGTCTTGAATACGGTGCGATAGGACAATATAGCATCATCAACCCTCATTGATCAATCGGTTCTATTAGCATTCACAGTCTTAGCAAGAATTTGTTTGACCTCTCTGTTGGACACTTCAACTTGCCTACTAGACTGCGAATGGTAAGGAGTGGCTATATTGTGGCGGACTCCATATTTCTCAAGCAACACTTTAAACAATTTATTACAGAAGTGGGAACCTCCATAGTTGATAATCGCCCTAGGTGTACCAAATTTGGAGAAGATATTATTTTTCAGGAATGCGGTGACACTTTTACCTTCATTGTTTGAAAATGCAATTGCTTCCACCCATTTCGACACATAATCAACCACAACAAGAATATACTTTATCCCATGTGAACTCATAAATGGACCTATAAAATCAATGCCCCAAACATCAAACAACTCAATCACTAAAATTGGATTCATAATTAGCTCTTGCCTCTTTGAAATTCCTCCTTCTCTTTGGCAACGATCACAAGACTTGGCGAAATCATGAGCATCTTGGTGGATGGTAGGCTAGTAATACACAGATTGCAAAATCTTATGCGCAGTCTGAATACTACCATGATGCCCACCAACAGGCGAAGAATGACACACTTCTAGTATACTCATCATCTCAACCTCTGGCACACAGGGACGAATAATCCCATCAGCACAATTATGGAACAAATAAGGCTCATCCCAAAAAAACTTCTTCACATCATGCATAAACTTTTTTCCTTTGGTGAAAAGACAAATCCGATGGAACCAGATCACTTGACAAGTAGTTAGCAAAGTTTGCGAACCAAGGAATAAGATCAATGAGAAGCCGTCTATACTTGTTCATCTGGAAATGCATCATTAATTTCAGCCCCATCTCCTAACTTGAGCATAGCTTCCTCCTTTAATCTGGACAAATGATCGGCAACTTGATTTTCTGTCCCCTTTCTGTCTTTCACCTCAAAATCGAACTCTTGCAGCAAAAATACCCATCTAATCAACCTCAGTTTTGCATCCTTCTTAGCCATCAAATACCTCAATGCAGAATGGTTAGTATGTACTATGACCTTAGTACAAAGCAAGTGGGATTGAAATTTCTCGAATGTGAAAATCACAGCAAGGAGTTCCTGTTCAGTCACTGTATAGTTCTTTTGAGCCACATATAGAGCTTTGCTGGCATAGTAAATAGGATGAAGAATCTTTTCTCGCCTCTGTCCCAATACCACACCAAGCGCCACTCCATTCACATCATATATCACTTCAAACGGTTGTCCCCAATCCGGTGAAATAATGATAGGTGCGGAAACTAGCTTTTCCTTCAACTCTCCAAATGCTCTCAGACAAGCATCACGAAAATCAAACTTACACTTTTTTTCGAGCAATTTACACAATGGGTGTGCAATTTTGGAGAGATCTTTGATAAGCCTCCTATAAAAGCATGCATGCCCAAGAAAACTTCTAACACCTTTGACAGAGATAAGTGGTGGAAGCTTTTCTATTACCTCGACTTTCGCTCTATCAACCTCAATACCCTTCTCAGAAATCCGATGACCCAGAACGATCCCCTCTTTCACCATGAAGTGACACTTTTTCCAATTAAGCACAAGATTGCACTCTTCACACCGTTTCAGTACCTCGGCCAAATGATCCAAGCAACCATCAAATGAGTCACCTACCACAGAGAAATCATCCATAAATACCTCAATAGTGTCCTCCACCATATTCGAAAAGATCGATATCATGCAACACTGGAAGGTCACTAGAGCATTACACAACCCAAATGACATTCGTTTGAAGGCAAAAGTCCCATAAGGGCAAGTGAATGTGGTCTTATCTTGGTCTTCCGGAGCTATGGAGATCTAATTGTAGCCCAAATAACCATCAAGAAAGTAATACCAACCCTTACCAGCAAGGCGGTCCAACATCTGATCCATGAACGACATAGGGAAATGGTCCTTTTCTGTCCAAGCATTCAATTTCTGGTAGTCCATGCATACTCTCCATTTAGACACGGGCCGCATCAGAACAAGCTCATTTATCGCATTAGGAACCACAGTAATCCTACCTTTCTTGGGCACACACAGAACATGATAAACCCAACTACTATCTACAATGGGATAAATGACTCCAGCATCCAACCACTTGATGATTTCCTTTTTTACTACCTCTTGCATAAGCGGATTTAGTCTCCTTTGGTGCTCAATACTAGACTTGTGATCCGGCATGAGTTAGATTTTATGAGAACAAATGCTAGGAGAAATTCCAATAATGTTCACAATGGTCCACCCAATAGCCTGTTTGAACCTCTTCAACACAGAAACCAAAGCCTCAACTTGTTCCGCATTTAAATCGGCCTCAATGATGATCGGCAAAGTACCATATCTCCTCAAGAATTCATACCTCAAATGTGATGGTAGAGTCTTAAGCTCCAATTTTGGAGCCTCTTCAACAGACGGTTTTGTGGGTGGAGAGTCACAATTCTTCATATCTAACTCCAATCTCTTCGATTTGGAACAGAATTTGAACCTATCAAGTGCTACAACTAACTCATCATAGTCTTCAATACCATTACCCTCAAAATTCATCATTACCACTGCAAGTGCATCAACACCCAACCGCTCTTCAATAGCCACATCAGAACCTTGACCCACAATATGAGTTACCATGGAAACTAACTTGATGTCACTTTACTACTTCATGGACCTACAAATATTAAAAGTTACCTCTTCACTATTCAATCGGAACTTCATCTACCCTTTTTTCATATCAACCAAGGCACGCCCAGTAGCAAGGAATGGTCTCCTAAGTATGATGGGCACCTCAAAATCAACCTCACAATCAAGTATCACAAAATCCGCTGGAAATATAAAAGACTCAACTTTCACAAGTATATCTTAAAGCGCACCAATAGGCCTCTTCACAGTTTTATTGGTCATAAGAAATAGCATTGCAGTCGGTGTTGGAGCCCCTAAACCTAACTTCTTGTAAACAGACAATGGCATCAAATTAATACTAGCACCCAAATCACACAACGCCTTAGCAAAATGTAACAACCCGATGATATATGGAATAGTGAAGGCACCAGGATCCTCCTTCTTCTACACAAGTGACCTCGTAGCAATAGCACTACAATGTTACAACCTATCATCTTCTTCAAAACTCACGGCCCTCTTCTTAGTCACCAAATCCTTCATGAATTTCGCATACCCAGGCATTTGCTCCAAAGCTTCTATCAACGGAACATTGATGGAAATATGTTTCAACATAGTAATAAACCTGCGGTATTTCCCTTTTTCATCCTTCTTTACCAACCTCTGTGGAAATAGAGGTGGAGGTTTAGGCATGGAGATAACTTTTTGGGTTATCTCCGCTTCCTTCTCTATAGCATTCTTGGAATCTCCAATAACCTTAATCTCATCATCATCTCTCTTGACTACAAGTTCAACCTCATATGGTATAGGTTGATCAATGGTCTGTTTACCACATCGAGTAGTGACTACCATACAATGCCCATCATTCTTCAGATTCTGGATGGTGTTGCTAAAAAGTGTGCCAGGCTGATGTGGGTTGTTTATCTACTGCTCAAGTTGCTTGATGGACACTGCATGGGCATCAACTTTTTGACTGATTCCAGATAAGTCGTTTCATATCTCCTTCACATTCTCATCAGTCGAATCAAACCTCTTCATCATCTTCTGCATCATATCCTTAATCTATGACATACTACCCCCAGTTTCCCTATTACCAGATTCCCAATTTTGTAGAGGGACATAAGGCCCAATTCTATCATTCCTGTTGCCATAGTTGTTTCGGTTGTAGTTATTATCGCGATTGTAGTTCCCATCCCAGACATAATGACCCTCTCGATTGTAGTTACCATAGTTCTGACCTTGGCGGCAATTATCCAAATTAGAACCTTGGGCGTTAGCTTGAAAACCTCCCATCTGACCAATCACCAAGTAAGCATCCTCCTTAAAGTAACATTCCTCCTCCGGTGGTGGTGGAGTCCTAGTCCAGTAATTCACTGCATTTACCTTTTTTAGACCTTCATTTACATGCTTCAATACTAACCTAAATTCTGTCCTTATCTGCGCCATCTCTTCACGAATGTTATCGACAGATTGACTAAGTGCAGCTTGAACTACAAATGTGCTCATTCCAGTGTCAAACTTTCAAGTGCTCGATGCTTTATTGTTTTGGGAAATCTTCTCCAGTTTCTTAGTGATCTCCTCAAAAGTGCACTCACCATATGATCCTCCAGCAATAGTATCAAGCATAACCTTACCATTGTCATCTTAACCTCTGTAGAAATACTCTTTAGTGACTCATCATTAATGTGATCGTTCGAAACACTTCTAATGAATGCAGTGAACCTGTCCCATGAACTACTCATAGACTCTCCAGGTAGTGCCACGAAGTTATTGAGTTTATATTTGTGGTTCAGCTTCTTTGACAATGGGAAGTACTTGGCCATGAACACCTTGTGCAATTGATCCCATATATGAATAGAGTTGTATGGGAGCTCAGAAAACCATACAGCAACATCACCGGTCAATGATATAGGTAAGACTCTCAACCCTATGATGTTCATATCCAACTCCGGTCGCCCCACACAACTCTTACAAACACTCCTCAACTTGGCCATATGCCCATGCAAATCTTCCAAAACCATGCCCAAAAATAAACCCTTCGCTGTAAACATTTGCATCAAACTGCTAGTCACCACGAATGTATGTCCCAGAGGCAGTGGAGGGAGAACAATGGGTCCTTCGGATTTGACAATATTAAACTCAACCATGTAGTTATCTTGAAACCTTGGTTCTGGCGGATTTTATCACCATGAACCTAGGCATTCTCATTAACAACCCAAGAGGCTGCAACTCAACTCCATCACCTAGATTCCCACTGATTGGGTTGACTTGGACCCTTTGATTATTCATGTAACACCCCAGAAAAAAATTTGAGCTAAGACTTGAGTCGTCCTTCTTTGTTAGTAGGATTTTACTAAGGAATTTAAAATTTCTTAAGTATTAAGGTCAGGTCACTAGATTTAGCACCTTGAGTTTCAAAAAGAACTAAATTGGACATAGCAAAAATCTGAAATTTGTAGAGTTAAGTATGAGTTTTTGGGTCAACTTGAAGCGACCATAACTCCGATCAGGATGAGTTAGGTGTGCTACCATATACCATAGGAAATACCTTTGAATTATCTTTCCAACGCCACCAAATTTGGTCAGTTTTGAGTTCATATGAGGGAGATAGGTGCATTCGAAGTTGGGTTGTCTAGATAAGGAAGGTCAAAATCAGATTTTAGAGGGGTCTTTTGGTCTTTTCCTTACCAACTCAGATTTAATTCATTTTTAGTAATATTTTAAGGGTCTAATCCTATTGGGTTCAACTTTATAATCCTAAAATTAGCCTAGGGTTTTAGTTGAGAGTACAAGAAAAGAAAAGAAGAGAAAGATGAGATGATCAAAGCGTTAGTCGAGAGTCTTGTGTTTTGTTGCGGATTTTCTCCATGGGTTTAATCTCTAAGAGGTATGTAAGCTTCCATAGTATTGGGTTATTTCACACACAGGCCAATCATGTTATTTTCATCTAAGTTTCATTCTTGAAGTTGAAAGATTAGAGTTCTTGATGAGTTCTTGATAGGTGTTCTTGAAGTTCATTCTAAATCTTGTTGTGTTGGGGTTTTAATGATTTCTTGAGATGAAATTTATTAACTTGAGTGTTTTTTGAGTAGATTAGAGTGTAATTATGTTAAGTAATCGAATCCAAGTGATTGGGGAAGAAACTGTTCAATTTTAGGCGAGTTAAGGTGAGAAAACAGCAAAAAAGTCATCGAAGTTTTCTGGGTTGGGGCCTGGCGTATCACGCCATCTAGAGTGCCCCAACCTCTTCTCTGAATGTTAGGGGCTGGTGCCCCAGGCCACTCAGAGCGCCAGGGTCGCCTGCCCCCATACGTTCTTCATCGTTTCGTCCGTTTGAGTTCTTTCAAAGGGTACCTGTACTCCCCTTTGATTCTAAACACTCTAAACTACTTCTAAACACCTAGAAATCATTCATAACCTTGAATTCATAATTCAAATTCAAGGTAGAGTTAAGAGTAAAGTTTTGAGGATTCTTTAGAACATTCTAAGAAAGTCCTTTTGAGCCCTTTTGAGGAGTCTACAACTTCTAGTAACTTGTTTCAAGACTCTAGAAAGTGAGTATGAGGATGAGGAAATGTATTCATGAGTCTACTTTATCATCATAAGATCCTTCATATCATGAAACATAACTCTTGAATTCATAATTCACATTCAAGAGAGAGTTAAGAATAGAGTTCCAGAAAGTCTTTGAGTTCTATTGTGAATCCTTTGAGATCAACTATTGATTTGAACTAAATTTTGAGGAAGTCAGTAAGCGAATGAGAAGAGTCATAGATGCGAGTTCCATATTGGTATTTTGACCCTTGAGTCGAGTCATTCATGCCCATAACTTCCGTATGAACTCCATCAATTTAGTATCTTTGAAAGAAGTAGTATCTTCAAGTCCTAAGTCTTGAGTATCGAGTTCCTAACCCTTCTGAGGTTACATTCCTAATTATGGGACTATTACATGTTTCCCATGAAGTCCTTGAGTTGGGTTATTTATGTCCATAATTTCACATGAACCCTATAAGTCGAGCAGTCTTGAAACGAGAAATATCATTGAGTCCTTGAGTTGAGTAGTTCATGCTCATAAATTCCGCATGAACCCTCTGAGTTGAGCATTTTTGAATTGAGTAGTGTTATTGAAGTTCTTGAGTTCCAAGTATTGAGTTCTATCTATGGTTATTGAAAACCTTGCATTGAGTCGTTCATATCCATATTTTGGCATGAACCATATTTTAAGAAGTCTTTTACAAATGTTTTAACTTTGTTTTAAGACTTAAGTTTTGAGTTAAGCAAAGATTAAAGAGTAAAGAGTAAAGTTCATTTTCTTTAAAAGGATATATGGGAACTAAGTATTCCAAAGAAGTTTGAAAATGTTTTCACATTTTGAGAAAGAAAAGGGAACATCGATTCTAAAAGCGCTTTTAAGCTAAGTTTTGAGTAATTATCTCAAACCAAAGAAAGAAGTTGTTTTAAAACATATGAGCTAAGTATATTTTTGGGAGTAGTATTGAGCACCGATATGGGGATGCAAGTTCATATTAACTCAAGTCTCCATAAATCATGTTGCCATCATGGGTATTAATGGGTCACACTTTTTAAATGATCACATAAGTTAAGCTAGTGGATCCACTAAGTTAAGCGTTCTACATGACAGCAAAGTATAGAACAGTTCTAGCAGAGTGGGCAAGACGTTGTATCACCACTTAGGCTCATAGTAGTGGTTGTCGGTTAGAGAAACTCTCATAGAAACTATATTACTAAGTTGTTGAGTTTGTTATTGCATTTTCTTTTACGAACTAAGTTGTTTTTACTGTTTTATAAATCTTTCCATATATTGCATGTGTATTGTTGCTTTATATTGAGTTGAGTACCAAGAGTCGAATGTCATATCTTTGAGTTGAGTATCTAATATCTGAGTTGAGTACCTTATCCTTTAGTACTTTTGAGTTGAGTAAGTTGAGTAGTTTTGAGTATCCTTGAGTATTCCTTGAGTTGAGTAAGTTTGAAAAGAGGTAAGTATGTTTCCATTTTTATCAAGTTCAAGCTTATGTTATGCTTTAGAATTCCCCTTACATGCTCGTACATTCCACGTACTGAGCCATTTGGCCTGCATTTTTTCATGATGCAAACACATGTATTCGAGATCATCAACAGGAGATTCATTGATACATCCAGGAGTTTGAGTTAGCTATGGTGAGCCTCCTTGTTTTTGGAGGATTTCATTTACTTTTCAGTTTAGTCAGGATGTCGTGGGTCTTGTCCCGACTTCCATCTTTATCAGTTAAAGGCTTTATAGATAGTCGGTATAGTTGAGAAATATGTATTATTTATTTATTTTATTAAATGTTTTAAAGACTTAAGTTGCCTATTTTATGGCGAGTTGAATAATTTATTTTATTCATAGTTTTCTTTTGAGCTAAAGCTTTCTATTTAAGTTTCATGAATATTTATTCAGTTTTTAAGCTTTGTATGCTTGAGTTAGTCTTCCGCTTGAAGTCAGCCAGGATGAGGGTTCGCTTAGGGACCATCAATGGTTCTCGAGTGCCGGCACATCCAGGGTGTAGGCTCGGGTCGTGACAAACTTAGTATCAGAGCCCAGAGTTTAAGTGTCCTAGGGTGTCTATGAAGCTGGTTAAGTAGGGTATTGTTTATGGTTGTGAGGGCCCTACCTCTATAAATGAGGGACTACAGACATTTAAGATAAGTTTCTTTTTTTTTTCATACTCTTAATCGTGCAATAGAGCTATGTCGTAGAGACTTATTCTAACTCATGTGTTATTCTATCCCTTCGACTACCCATCATACTAGAGGTGGTTGAACAAAAAAGTCAGTCCTTAGTCGATAAGTCGTTCTTAGCAAATCTTGAGAAAGTCATGAGATTCCAGAGGGGCTTGAGAGAAGCCCATGAGTGAGCTAAGTGTTGAGTTTCAGACTAATGCCTTCATATTCATATGAATCATGTGTTTGAGCTAAAAATGAGTCGTACTCTCTTCTCTAAGCCTTGTTTCAGTTGAGATCCTTATGAGAAAGTATGTTTAGAGCTTGGGAAGTATTTTCACCTGAAAATGTAGCATGAGCTACGAGATCATGAGCAGTAGAAGTGAAAGAGCCCATAGCTAGAGGAAAGTATACAGAGGTTTAGTAATCCTAGAAAGGGAGATAGTGATGAGGCAAGTTATGTTATTATAGTCATGCACCTAGAAAGTTATTGATGAAGAGTTTTACTTTTTAGTTAGACTAAGAAGTGATGATTAGTGAAGATTCCATCATAGGAGGTTGAGCGTGTTGTAGCTAGAAAGAAGTTAGTGATGAAGTGTCATTGTGTATGAAATGACCAAGTGTAAGTATTGAATAAAAAAGCAAAAGTATTCATAAAGTGATAGATCTAAGCAAGGCTTATGATTTATTTGAGAGGGTCATGATGATCATTAGGTTATAGAATTGATTAGGTAATGAGTTATAGTATAGTAGGTGAGCAATCGTATTGATATTCGGGTTTAGTAATAAACATTAAGCTTGAATTTGAGATGAGTGTCATGATCAAAAGAATGGCAACATGAAGGTGTTGATGTTAGTCTTGAGGTTTGATCTAGAAGACTTGAGGAATTGAGATGTTAGCTGGAATAAATATGAGTGGTACAAGTGGGAGACCCTAACCTTTAAATAAGGGCAGTGAAGTGTGGCTAAGTCACAAGAGTAATAAGAGCGTTAAGAGGTGTACCGAGAGGGTATGTAACCAGAAGAGGTTAAGGGAAACACCTTAGAAAGAGGTCTTAATACCGCTTATAAAGATTTTGGTAGGCATGAGATAAACTTCTCCCAAGTGTTAGATTAAATGAAGAGGTAGACCATTTAGAGATGATGAAATATGTCCATAGCTTTCAAGTGTTAGCTTTAGACCTAAGGGGGAGATGACAAGATGAGAAATCAAGCCAAGTGTTTGACATTAAAATGGTAATGAATTCAAAGAGTTTGAGGGATATCTTTTTTTGAGGTTCTTTTTGTAATGGAGTGATGTTAAAAAGAGGAGGTTGATGTTCTTATCGTGTTAGTGATGGTGCGATAATTCCATCTAAGGTTATTAACAATGAAGAAGAAGAGGATTGAGTTTTACTAAGAGAAATAGTTAAATGAGAGCCCTTAGTTGGATCTGAAGGAGTTCGTTAGTAGGAGTTCATGGAGTTGTTCGAGTACTAAGCTTGAATATGGTGGTAAAGAGTAATAGTTTTAGGATGAGATTCCTTATAGAGAAGTATAGAATCTGAACCTAATAATTTGGGTTATGCTTGAATATAGTAAGAGCATACCATTATACTCACACCTTAGTAAGAGTAACCCAGTCCAGTCGTCATTCGAGGACGAATGATCCCAAGGGGGAGATATTGTAACACCCCAGAAAAAAAATTTGAGCTAAGACTTGAACCATCCTTCGTTGTAAGTAGGATTTTACTAAAGAATTTAAAATTTTGTAAGTATTAAGGTCAAGTCACTATATATAGCACCTTGAGTTTCAAAAAGAACTAAATTGGACATAGCAAAAATCTGAAATTTAGAGAGTTAAGTTAAGTATGAGTTTTGGGTCAACTTGAAATGACCATAACACCTAGATCAGGATGAGTTAGGTGTTATACCAGATACCGTAGGAAATACCTTTGAATTATCTTTCCAACGCCACCGAGTTTGCTCAGTTTCGAGTTCGTATGAGGGAGATAAGTGCATTTGAAGTTGGGTTGTCTAGATAAGAAAAGTCAACACCAGATTTTAGAGGGGTATTTTGGTCTTTTTCTTAACAACTCATATTTAATTCATTTTTAGCAATATTTTAAGGGCCTAATCCTATTAGGTTCAGTTTTATAATCCTAAAATTAGCCTAGGGTTTTAGTTGAGAGTTAAGAAGAGAAAAGAAAAGAAATGAGGATATGATCAAAGTTTTCGTCGAGAGTCTTGTGTTTTGTTGCGGATTTTCGCCATGGTTTTAATCCCTAAGAGGTATGTAAGCTTCCATAGTGTTGGGTTAGTTTAACCACACGCCAATCATGTTATTTTCAGTGAAGTTTCATTCTTGAAGTTGAAAGATTAGAGTTCTTGATGAGTTCTTGATAGGTGTTCTTGAAATTCATTTTAAATCTTGTTGTGTTGGGGGTTTTGATGATTTATTGAGAAGAAATTTAGTAATTTGAGTGTTGTTTTGAGTATATTAGAGTGTAATTATGTTAAGTAATTGAATCCAAGTGATTTGGGAAGAAACCGTTTGATTTTAGGCGAGTTAAGGTGAGAAAACGAGCAAAGAAAGTCGTTAAAGTTTTTTGGACGCCATCCAGAGCGCCCCAACCTCTTCTCTAAATGTTAGGGGCTGGTGCCCCGCGCCACTCAGAGCGCCAGGGTCGTCTGCCCCCACCCGTTCTTCATCATTTCGTTCGTTTGAGTTCTTTCAAATGGTACCTTTACTCCCCTTTGATTCTAAACACTCTAAACTACTTCTAAACACCTAGAAATCATTCATAACCTTGAATTCATAATTCAAATTCAAGGTAGAGTTAAGAGTAAAGTTTTGAGGATTCTTTCGAACATTCTAAGAAAGTCCTTTTAGGCCCTTTTGAGGAGTCTTCTACAACTTCTAGTAACTTGTTTCAAGACTCTATAAAGTGAGTATGGGGATGAGGAGAATGTATTCATGAGTCTACTTTGTCATCATAAGATCCTTTATATCATGAAGCATAACTCTTGAATTCATAATTCACATTCAAGAGAGAGTTAAGAGTAAAGTTCAAGAAAGTCCTTGAGTTCTATTGTGAATCCTTTGAGATCAACTATTGATTTGAACTAAGTTTTGAGGAATTAAGTAAGAGAATGAGAAGAGTCGTATATGCGAGTTCCATATTGATATTTTGACATTTGAGTCGAGTCGTTCATGCCCATAACTTCCGCATGAACTCCATTAATTTAGTATCTTTGAAAGGAGTAGTATCTTCAAGTCCTAAGTCTTAAGTATCGAGTTCCTAACCCTTCTGAGATTACATTCCTAATCATGGGACTATTACATGTAACCCATGAAGTCCTTGAGTTGGGTTATTCATGTCTATAATTTCGCATGAACCCTATTAGTCGAGCAGTCTTGAAACGAGAAGTATCTTTGAGTCCTTGAGTTGAGTAATTCATGCTCATAAATTCCGCATGAACCCTCTGAGTTGAGCATTTTTTAAGTGAGTAGTATTATTGAAGTTCTTGAGTTCCAAGTATTGAGTTCTATCTATGGTTATTGAAAACCTTGCATTGAGTCATTCACGTCCATAATTCGGCATGAACCATATTTTAAGAAGTCTTTTACAAATGTTTTAACTTTGTTTTAAGACTTACGTTGTAAGTTAAGCAAAGAGTAAAGTTAATTTTCTTTAAAAGGATATATGGGAACTAAGTATTCCCAATAAGTTTGAAAATTTTTTCACATTTTGAGAAAGAAAAGGGAACATCGATTCCAAGAGAGCTTTTAAGCTAAGTTTTGAGTAATTATCTCAAACCAAAAAAAGAAGTTGTTTTAAAACATATGAGATAAGTATATTTTGGGAGTAGTATTGAGCACCGATATGGGAATGCAAGTTCATATTAACTCAAGTCTCCATAAACCATGTAGCCATCATGGGTATTAATGGGTCATACTTTTTAAATGATCACATAAGTTAAGCTAGTGGATCCACTAAGTTAAGCATTCTATATGACGACAAAGTATAGGACAGTTCTGGCAGAGTAGGCAAGACGATGTACCACCACTTAGGCTCATAGTGGTGGTTGTTGGTTAGAGAAACTCCCACAGAAACTATATTACTAAGTTGTTGAGTTTGTTATTGCATTTTCTTTTATGAACTAAGTTGTTTTTACTGTTTTATAAATCTTTCCATATTTTGTATGTGTATTGTTGCATTATATTGAGTTGAGTACCCAAAGCCGAATATCATATCTTTTAGTTGAGTATCTTATCCTTGATTACTTCTAAGTTGAGTAAGTTGAGTAGTTCCACACTTGGTCAAAACTTCCCTGATGCTCCATCTATGCCACCCACCTACGAAGCATGACTGGACCTGCGGTTCGTATGTCACTTCCGTAGGTGGCTCCTTCTGCAGAATTTCAACTGCTGTCTCTCTCAACCTCGTCCAAGCCTATTTCCTGCAATTATAACACAAACACATTAATTCTAACACAAAATGGCCCTAGACACACACAACTATTAAGTGAAATGTATTAAAAATACTGTAAACTCATGGTATATCAAGTGTGCATGTGCGATTTCAGTTCATTGTGGTTGTGAGTGTATTATGTGTATTATTATAGGATCGAGTCCCATATTGATACATATATATATTATTATAGGATTGGGTACCACGTCAGTTCATATATATATTATTATTGGATCGGGTGCTATGCCGATATATATACAGTATTATTAGATCGATTATCACATTATATATATATATATATATCGTTATTATTATTAGATCGGACCCCATGTCGATACATATATCTACTTGATCAGGTACCACGTCGGTACACCAAGAATTGCATATGGGTTCCAAGAGAGAATCAAGTTTGTTTATTTGGTTATAATTATCACATACTGGCTCCTGAATGACCGAATTTATGTGTTTAAATGTTGGGGTTGTTCTTGTGTGGATCGAAATGACATGTTAAACGTTGTATGTGATGATTGAGAATTTCTGAAAGTTTAGACTACTTTATAACAATGGTTAGAATTGTATATATCGATTGGATAAATTGGGGCTACTTGTAATATGTTGTATAAATTGGAGCGTGTAAGGAAGGGAGTGACGATTTGCACTCTGATGTTCGAGAAAAATATTACGTGATAGAAGGGTTAGGTTATAATCTGATGCGAGGGGTAAATGACTTAGAGGTTAGAGTTAGTAGCGAAAGGAAATAGGGCGTAAAAATTCCAAGGTAATGTTACGTTCAAGATGCATGTTTCTTGGTTATTTTGCATGATGATTATGTGGTGGGTTTGGATCGATCGATGATGCCTACCAGTACGTGTTATTTGTATTGATACTACTCTTTCTATGTCACTTGGCATAGTCTGACTGCAAGATTCAATGTTATTTCATAAGTGAAGACGATAATGATCTCCGACAGCTTTTACTCCTCTTTTCTTAGGGTGAGAGTTGTATTGTCATGTGTCTTCTTAGTAGCTCTTGTACATATTTAAATAGTTCCTTGAGAGGGATTTTCGGTTAATTGTAAAATATGGTTCATTAATCTTGAATTTTCATGACTATTTCAGTTATTAAAGAGCTTTCTTATATTTTGTTTACTTCAACATTTTTCGTCTTTAAATTTGGGTGGTAAAAGTTCTCCTATCTAGATGTTAGAGTAGGTGATCGCACGACCTGATGGGTTTGGACCGTGACAGTATATCTCCATTTAATATAATATCAGGACTTTTGTGAAAATCTTTTGTGCCCCGAGACACAAGTCGTACTTTATATCTTATGGCTATACTTTCTCAAATTGATTCATTTGTACACCATTGACATTATACCTGGATCTATGGACTATAACTCCAAAACATCACTTTTCTAAGTGAAACAAAATATACTTCGATTGTGCATTTTATTTGACCAATCATTTATCTATCCATACAATATGATATATTTGAATTCAAGATCTTTGTCACCATGTTTAACATTGAGCACTACTTAATACAAAAAATATCATTGGCGGTCATTTAATGCGATTTCACTATGACATCACTTATAGAGATCTCTTCATTTTTCATCATTTTCAGGTATCTAAATCTTTGCCACGATTTTATGAAGTGTTATGTCATAATGCTTCTTTAAAGCACTTGACGTATTATTCTGACCATCTTGATCATTTGTTCATCTCTTTCTTCAAGAAGTTTTATCTTTGTAATTTGTTGATCTATCACGCTACATGCATGCCATTGATTTTGTCCTTCAAACACTTCTTGTTGAAGTATTTGTAGCTGAATTATAACATAGGATCAATAAATATATCTCGCATTTGATTTGCAACATTTTGCAAATGAATTGTCTCATGAACTTTAAGTTCATATTTTTTTAACGAGGATCTAAAAAATTTATCTCAGACATAATTTTCAA
This sequence comes from Solanum pinnatisectum, assembly GCA_035578085.1. Taxonomy (NCBI): domain Eukaryota; kingdom Viridiplantae; phylum Streptophyta; class Magnoliopsida; order Solanales; family Solanaceae; genus Solanum; species Solanum pinnatisectum. The sequence continues at coordinate 38,923,182 of CM069079.1, read as the reverse complement.
TTGTCAGTCATCTCTCTCCCCAATGCTAGAAAATCTAACATTCACCCCTACCTCATATGGGGATCCATCTTTGTGCGTGATGGAACAGTTAAATTAGATATCACACATTCAAACTTTAGATGAATATTATTTGATTCTTGACCCTGAACCAATTGTGATGGGAAAATCTTGTTGGCTAAACAAACCAACATTATCAACATAATTTCATTTTTGAAATTGTGCTCTTATTTTAACAATTCAAGCAAATCTTACAAAAATCAATTTGTAATTTGATAGCAAAGCACATGTGCCCATCTCATAGATGTAACTATTAAAATCATATGTTGCAAACGGTCTACATGGCAGGTGAATGAGCCCATATTCACTTTTTATATGTTTCAAAATTTAAGAGGATGCAATTTCAACCATAGTTAGTACAATGATCATTTTATCATGAGAACAAGTAACACAAGAGAATTCTTGAAGAATCTTTCATTTCTTCAATATATAGCCACGTGAATTCTCAATTACTTTTGCATCACATTTGAATCGAAGACCAACTGATCATAACTCTAGTAAACTTTTAGTTTACTCTTCCATGTGATTTCATCATCATGCTCATCTTTGTATACAACAAACAAGATAAAAAAGGTGGATAATCTTTTACATAAATATTTATAATTTGCTTTGATTAGAGTAATCTGAAGATAAATCTTTTCATAATCTATAGTCTCAATATTATAATTTTTTCTTTTCAATTCTTCCGAAACTTACAAAGTTTCTTTTGAGATTTACTACAACCATAATATTATTCCTCCTATAGTTACACATCTCTTTTGGAGCTCATAATTAATTTTGTGTACTAACACATGACACCGTCTGTGTGGTAAAGATTTTATCCAAGGAGAAAATTATATTATTTTTGTCATGATCAAAATTATTACAAGCAAGACATGTTTTTTGTTTTACTTTTGTTGTATCATAAATACAAAATCAATGACAAATTTGTGTTGTCACACACTAATATTATTTTGGTCATGGTCACAATATTTAAAGGCAAAAAATATTTCTTTATTGTAATAAGTGTTTTAAAAGACGGGGACGTGAGTTAAGGCGTTTTACTTAGTATAGGGTGAGTATTAAGCCTCGAGACGTGGGGCGTAAGCCCTATGAATCTTTGAATTTTTAATTTACAATATAGTATTATAATACAATAAAACAAAATTATAAAAATACATCAATAATTTGAAATAATTACAAACATGATTAAAGAAACTCATAGAAAATAAAACTTCTAACATGATTATACCAAGTATAAATAATCTAATATCTTAACTTTCTAATAATAAAAGAATCATTATTTCTAAAAAAAAAAAATTTATCATACTATATAATCTACTCCCCTAAGAGAAAATAATAAATAAAACTTACTAGTATTATAATAAAAACATCAACCCATCATGAATAAAAATAAAATTACTTTCAAATAGCTAAATACGATATGATAATTTTGAGACATATGACAAAATCATGAAGATCAATGATAAGTGAAAAAGTAAATTTCACTATGTATTTTTAAAAGAAATGCTACGTGATATATAATCACCTTCACAGTATTACCAAATAGGAAAGATGCGATACTACAACTTGTTCTTTGAGTTACCCTCAATCTTCTTATCTCTATTGATTAAAAAAATTATTAAGTATCATTATTTTATTCAATAATTATGAGGGTCAACAATTTTAACACAAAATTTGTGTAACATCTGTTAGGCGAGCCTCGAGTGTTGGGCGTACTTAGGGCGTACATTCGTGCGCTTAGGGCGTAAGGAACTAAGCCAACTTGAGTCTCGGGACATTTTGCTAGATCCCCGCCCCACGGCGAGCCCCGATGCGAGTCCCAACAAAGTCTTTTAAAATATTGATTGTAGGCGGTATCCGGGCCCTTTTAGAGACAACAATTGATTTTCCCTTATTTATTGTGGTCCCAAGAGGCCTGATCACCTAAAAGTTGTCCAGTCCTAAACAAGAGAGGAAACCCCTTAGACTTCTTCAGAAAAGGAACATCAAATGTTTACCGCGTTCCATCCTTTAGCCCTTTGCCTATCGGCTTGGCAGGCAAGCTACCTTGATCCGTCTTTGGCTTTGATTCGTTATACTCAAAAGCTCCAACAAGCCCTAAAGTCTCTTGCCGCCTAAAACTCTACCAAGAGAGTGCTGCTTCATTGTTATATAACGCAACAAACTTACCTAGTTGAATGTGTCACGTCAGCACAAAAGATGCACAAAAATACAGAAAAATGAGTTTAGGGGGAGGGATAATAGGACCCTAATTAAATTAAGGTGTGTCGCTGAGATTTTGGTCATAATTTAGGGGATATTAGTGCCTTAACCCAATTAACAAGGAAAAAAAACATCTATTATGCTAAATAAATCCTTTGTAGTTTGTACCCAAATTCAAGCACCTTCTTTAGGATGAATTTTATGTGTGAATCATATATTGAATGTAAAATAATTTACCACTAAGGGTGTATCTGCTACATTGGAATTTTTTTTAAATTTTTTTTGAATATTTTGTTGGTTAAAAAATTTGAAATATTTCTTTAGGAAAACTTAAAACAAGAAAAATGATTTTCCAAGTAAAAATAAAGAAAATAAGTTTCATAAGTGACATTTCACATTAATTATGTCCTCCTTATCTTCTAACATACTCTACCATCCTCATACATGCCACCCCCAACATTCCTACCCCCCCCCCTCCACCTACATAGTATTGCTTAGATTATACAAAATATTTTTGGGATAATACTTAAAATTCATTTACCAAACATCAAAAAATAAGTAAATAATCAAGAAAATATTTTTGGTCAAAAATATTTTCCTTTATACCTAACATACCCTTAAGTATCGTATTAAAATAGATAAAAGTTTTTAACTCTTAATTATAAATATAAATAATTTTAGAAACTCTCTTTCAAGTTTTACTCTATCATAGTGGTTTACTTTATAGTTTATGATATTCCACTTACCCATATAAATATTGGGTTCAAGCCCTAATATAATTTTTTTTTATTAGAGAGTGTTATCTCTTTTAATGAATTATATTCACTGAGAATTAAGATTTAGTGATTGAAAATCGAACAATGAATCTTAGTGACGCGAATTCAAATGTGAGTTTGAATGTTCAAATTTATTTTATAAATAGTTGATTATGTATTTGAATAATAGTGCCATATTGATATGAAGTAGTTGATATGCTTTGATAAAAGTGTAGAAATTGATAATAAATAATTGACTTATTTGATAAAAAACAAAGTGATAACAAACTATTTTTATTTAAAATAACTAAAATACCCTTACAATTTTTACAAAATTTACAAAATTAGATAGTAACCTGGTAAAGAAAAGGAGAAACAATGGATATAGATTGAATATGCAGTTAGCTGTTTTAATTTGAGATATAATACATAATTATCCTGCTCAACTTTGCATCTTATTTTCAAGAAGACACCTAAATTTTGCAAGAGTGTCTTTTTATTGTAATCCTTTGATATTTTAATAAGTTGTCATTAGTGATTGATAAGTGAAACTCACTTTCTTTCTCAAAATTAGAATTGCCCAAAAGAGACCACATTAGTACCACTTTAAAGTTGTTTAGGGGAATAATAAGAACCTCATAAAGCTTAATTGTCATCTTGAAAATAAGGTACAAGTTCATGGGGTAATTATGTATTAATCTCTTTTATTTTAGGAAATATATTTTGAGAATTTAAAAAGATACATTAAGGATAAAATAGTAAAACTTATGGTCAAACTAGAGGTGTTTATAAGTTGATAAATCATAAGCTATGGGCGACCAACCTATAATTTTTGATTGATTTTAGCTTTTAATCACTTGATTTATAAGTATTTTGGTTGTTTATCAAGTATGTAAATAAGCTAAAGAGTACTCTTCCATTCATTTTTACTTGTCATGTTTCATTCTATGAGAGTCAATTTAACTAAGTTATGAAATTAAATTACATTAATATTCAAAATTTGAATTTTTAAAAATCATATGAAAAATACTACTCCCTCTGTCTCAATTTATATGACTTACTTTGTTTTTTAGTCAATCCTAAAAAGAATGACACATTTCTAGATTCAGTAACAATTTTACTTTAAAATGCACATTTTATCCTTAACGAAATAATTTTTAGTCACACAAATATCTATGCTTTATTTTAAACTATAAATTTTAAAAGTCTTTCTTTTCTCTTTTAAACTTCTTTGTGCCAAATTATAATAAATTGAGATAAAAGAAGTATAAATTATCATCCTGCTCATATTAATATAATTAAAAAATATATTTTAAAATAGTAAATAAAATTTATATTGTTTGACTCTCAAAATAACTCCAAATAAGTCAAGTTGAGGGTGAATGAAGAAATATGTAAAGAGTTAGAATAGCATTTGGTGATGAAAGTCACAGAGATGGCATGGCAGCCATAGGCCCATAGCTCCAATCTACCCCACAATCTCCAACCTACCCCTCTCTCCCTCTTTTCCTATATATTAAAACTATATCTATATATATTAAAAATAATTGTCTAATTTAAAAAATTAAGAGATAATTTATTTTTTTGTATCTATTTTATCATTGCTATTAAATATTATTTCCTTTGTCCCTAATTATTTATCCACTTTTTTCAGTTATTCCTAATTACTTGTTCATTTTGATAAATCAATAAAAATAATTTCCTTTTATCTATTATATCCTCAATTAATTATTGTGAAAAAGGTAGAACTTTTTTAAAATCTTAAATTTTTAATTCATCCGTTTCATAATTAATAGGGGTGAAATGGTAAACTCACTATGTGAATCATTAATTTTTTAATAGGTGTGTCAATTCATAAATAGATAAGTAATTAGGAATAGATGAAATATTTGTTATTTAACACATTTTTTAAAGCATTACATTTAATAAAATTAAAAGATAAAATGATAATAATACTTTATTATTTATTGTTTGATAAGAGGTCCGTCAAATTAATAGAGAGAACTATTGTTGGAAAAAAAAAATACATATATATGCAACAAAAAGTGTGTAATGAATATCTGTATGCCTAAAATTTACTCAAGAAAAAACACACTAGTCTTGTTTGCGGGTTTTGTGTGATCTCTGTTCTCTCTCCTTGTTTTAGTTTGTTGCGATTCTTATTCTCTTCCTCTCAATCTTGCCCTCTTCTCATTCATTCCTTGTTTTCTATCTTCCATTTCTTCAGATTCGAACTCTCTATTTGTTTTCTTTGATATTATTATATTATGCTTTGCTTTCTTTGAGCTGGTGGATTCTTTGCTTTTGCAACCACTCACACACAGGAATAAAGGTATCAATTTGGTGCAAGTGGGCTTATTTTTACATAGATCTGCAACCCCTTTTGGATTCTCCATCTTTGCACTCACTTTTTGTATTGAGAAAGGTGAAAAAAGTTGTTATTTATTGTTCTTGAATAATAAATTCAAAGATTGTAAAAGGTTCAGCACTTTTTGAGGCTGAAAGATTTTTTTGGGATTGTTTAATTTGGCAATTGTGTTTATGTTTTGGATGAAAAGGGTTGATTTGTTGGATTGAGGGGAGAATTGGGTATTTGGAATTTGAAATAGTTATTGTAGGATTGTTATTAGAAACGGGTGTGACGGATTCGAATACGGAGAATAGGGGGGTTGGTTGTGTTGCTGCTCTGGATTGTTTATTGAATATAGTCCGGGCACTCCGGACGGGGTCCTGCTTAACTTATGAAAGCAGGACCCCTGTTCCGGGTTCTCCTACATCTGCAGTTGGAATTAAGAAGAAGAAGAGTAGGCGGGTATCTAGAAATTCTTCCTTTAACAAAAGCAAGGAAGAACAGCTGCGTAAGACTCCTGGCCGATTGTTCTTGAATGGCTCGAGCGAGGCAGCTTCACTCTTCACTCAGCAAGGCAAGAAAGGAACTAATCAAGATGCCATGATTGTTTGGGAGGTTAGTCCTTGAAATTCATCTCACTATAGTTGCAAATAGTTATATTGGACTATGCTTTAATAGGCTTTTTTGTTTCATAGTTGTATTTACTTCAGCTTATATAGTGCTTGTACTTCAATATTGGGAGTTGGTGGGTGTGTTTGATCTCGGATTGTTCACCTGAGTATTATGTTGACTCTCTGATTTGTGAGTACTTATAACTGTGACATTTGTTGTTCTTCATGAGCCGATAAAGGGTCTATAATAAGCCGTATCAATGAAGCTAGGACTTTCATTAAGGGAAATCAAAAATTTTAAAAAGAAAATTAACACATGAAGAAGTCAAGGGGATTCAACGAATGATACTATATATACAAAAAGGATTTTCCTTTACCTATTTTTGCATAGTGTAATTATGCAGTGAAGGGACAAAGTGGCTCCCCTACTGCCTATTATGTGTTCTCTTGTTGAAACCTTGTCTCTTCTTTTTCCTTTTGTCTCATGTTGTAGTATAGTTGAATGTGTTGAAAACGTTCTAGTTTTTTATCAAGAAGAATTTACCTACTAGTTGTGCTTCACTTGTACCGGGTCATTATCTTCTTCAAGTTTCTCCAGGAAATCATCTTTCAGAATGGATAAACTCAAAACTCTATTTTTTCCATTTGTTTTAGGTTTTAAGATTTTTGTGTATGGAGACTTGACATTATTGACCTTGCTAGCATCAGATGAGGCATAGTCAGTTTATTTAGTACGGTGGAACTTAATAGACTTGTTCTCCATGTCCATTCCCATTTAGGCATATGGATGATTAAAGATAAAAGCATGAAAAATCCACCTATTAAAAAAAAAATAAACATTGGCAATCGATTCTGTAGAATAACGAGAACTTAGTGGATGCATGTGGGAGAAGTTAGGATAATAACATGATAATGTATCAGATACTGTGATTAGCTACTGATGACATTCTTTCTAGATTGATAGGCTATAGTTTCTTGGACATGCCTAGAAAGGAATTGTTCCATTTTTGATCAAGCTAAGGAAAGTATTTCTTTAGGTTCTGCCATTTCCTTCTTTTCTTTGTAGTCTGTGGATTGTTGTTGGTCAGAGGTTTTGTTCACATTTTTTTCATTCTTGCACTGATTTTTCCTACTGATCCTTCCATTGTGATTTTGTCTTATATGTGAGCATCTCCTAATTCATCTTTTATGATTAAATTTCAGAACTTTGGTTCCAGAACAGATACTGTATTCTGTGGTGTTTTTGATGGCCACGGTCCTCATGGCCATATGGTTGCCAAGCGAGTCAGAGATTCCCTTCCCTCGAAGCTAAGTGCACATTGGGAAGTTAGTCTGAAAAGTGAGGATGTTCTAAAGGAGATCAGTCTAAATGCTGGGGCTAGCCTATATCCCGAGGATGCTTCCCTTATATCTGCAGCTGATGATTCTAGGGTTTCAATTGATGTTGAAGAGACTGGAAAGCACCCAGAGATCTTTCAGACTTTGAAGGAATCATTTTTGAAGGCTTATAAGGTTATGGACAGGGAACTGAAAAGCTACACTAATATTGACTGCTTCTGTAGTGGGACAACAGCTGTAACTCTTATTAAACAGGTCCTTGACAGATCCAGAAATTTGAATCTAGCTTGATATTATGCTGAAACTTTTGGAGAAGTGAACCCCGTTAATTCCTTTTCTTGCAGGGCCAGGATCTTGTTATAGGAAATGTAGGCGACTCCCGAGCAATTCTAGGTACCAGAGACAAAGATGGTTCTCTAACTGCTGTACAATTGACAGTGGATCTGAAGCCTAATCTACCAGGTTGGTTTCATTATATACCATAGTGCTGATTGAACTGATGATGGATCAATTTTCTGGATTTTTGCTTTTGTGCAGATCATCTTACAAGATTACCAACTTGTGTTGATTAGATGAATTATGATGTCATTTAGTTTGGCATAAAACTTCATTATACCTAACCATCACTCATTTTTTGCTAAAACTTTCTTTCATTTACCTTCGTCTCTCCTCTCTATTTTGGCCTCACCTAAATGTACAAACTTCAATTTTGCTGCAATTGGTTGCTTCTGTTCAACTCAATTATGTACCATAGTGACCTTTTTATTTGGCTTTAATTCGGAAAAAAAGAAGAGAAGCTTTCCACATATTGCTTGTTATGTTTCAATTATAGAAGTAACCTTTTCCAATGAGGGAAAAGAGAGGTTACAGTTAGAGGGACTTGGAAGGGAAAAGAACTGAACTTATGTTGCCGCCCCTTCAATCACCATAACAGATACCATGTTATATTTTGTGCTCTCTTCTTTTTTTTTCTTCTGATGAAGTAACCCGACTTTCAAACCAACTTCCGAATTGCCAACAGTGGCCCTCTTCCTTCCTTGCTCCCTCCGGAACTCCAACCTCTTGGCAGGAAGTGGAGTGCTCTTGCCACTATGAGCAACCTCACTTGTCATTTGCTTCTGTCTTCTTTTCTTTTTCTAATTCATTTTATCATCTCCTTGTTTCTAGTCATTCTTTTATGTTGCTCTATTTGTTTTTATGAAAATTATCTTGAAAATTAAGAGTCATTATCTTGATAAAATCAATTTTCACATTGATAGACAAGAAGAGAAAAGGGAAGCATTTGGCCTCCTTGCAGCATTAGAGGGTTTTGTTTGGTTTTATTACATATTTATGAGGGTTAAAAAATAGTTTCCTAGCTGTTTCTTGATGGAGTTTGTAAGGGGGCACTCATGAAGTTTGTGTGTAACCGCCTTTGAGGCAAGTTTAGGGGGGTAATTTACTAATTTATGTTGTACCAGTTTTTTTTATAATTTATGTATTTTTCCCAAATATAACATCGGGGTGGGTGCACTGCATGTTTGAAAGTGTTGTGCTTCTGCAGAACTATATAGTGGATGAATATGAAAACATTGGCAAAGTGTGATGAATTAATTGCTTGTATATTGTCACAAGTAAGTTTGATAATAGTCAAAACTGATAATCATCGTATTTGTTGACTGAAGTGTTGCATAAACTAAAAGGATTAGGATCTCATCTATGTGTAGGTGCAGTATTAGGGTACTGATTGAGGAGATCTTGCTGGTAAAATCATCTACTTAAGATGTGCCCTTAATATAGAAACTACTTACTATTAGTGGCAATTGAACCGTCAATGCAATCACATCCACTATGATAAATGAATATCAGGAGCAGATGTTTTCCCTTCTCGACAAATTGTAGTTCTTATAAATTATGCTTATGTTGAAATCTTGCAGTTCTTCAGATTTTATGTACTGCCAATTCTGTCCATCTTGCTTCCTCGGCTAAAGGTCTTCTTGTATCCTTAGAAGTGTCATGTTCTCAAGACTAACTTTTTGAACTTCCTATAATTTAAGTGATGTGTAATTGACATTCTTTACATCCATGACCAGTTATCAACAAACATTACTTGTGTTATCAAACTGAAGTAAAGTAAAATGGAATGGAATGCAGTTACCTTAATTTGGAAGAAAATAAGACATTAGGAAAAAAATAGGATGGAAAAATCTCTCTTGAATGATGTAGGGGACAAGGACATCATGTTGGGTGATTTAGAGAACTCAAAGAGTTGGTGGGATTTTCGATATTGTAAGTGTTGTAAGGTTGAGGATGTTAAGGGTGTTGTCTAAAGATGAATTGGGGAAGAACAATCGGACCTGATGAAATTTTTGTTGAGTTTTGGAAAAGCATAGACAAGGCAAGTTTTGCGTGGCTGATTGGGTAGATGAATGTCATTTTTAAGAAATGCCCGACGAAGGGAGGTGGAGTACAATGATTCCGTTGTACAAGAATAAGGGTGATACCCAAAATTGCAACAATTACAAGGGTATTAAATTGTTGAGTCACACTATAAAAGATTGAGAGAAGGTGGTGGAGACGAGGATAAGGGGTCCAGTTTGCATTCATGCCAGGGAAATCAACTACTGATTGCATTCATCTTGTGAGGAGACTGATGAAGAAATATAAGGAGAGGAAACAAGATTTGCATATGGTGTTCATTGACCTTGAAAAGGCTTACGACAAAGTTCTAAGAGAAGCCCTTTGGCGATGCTTGGAGTTGGTGTACAAATGGCTTACATTGGGCCGATAAAGGACATGTATGATGTAGTCAATACTCGAGTAAGAACAATGGGAGGAGAATCATTTTCCAGTTGAGATGGGGTTGTACTAGGGTTCAACACTTGGCCTTTCTATTTGCATTGGTGATGGTTGAATTGACACGACATATTCAGGGGGAGGTGCCATGATGTATGTTATTTGCAAATGACATTGTTTTGATCAAGGAGACTCGTGGCGGAGTTAACAATAGGTTTAGAGGTGTGGAGACAAACGTTAGAGTCTAAAAGGGTTTAGGTTGAGCAGGACCAAGACAAAGTATTTGAAGTGTAAATTTAGTGATGTGTCGCATGAGGTAGACGTGAGTTGAAACTTGATACACAAGTTGTCCCCAAGAAAGAAAGATTTAAGTATCTAGGGTCTTTGATCCAAAGAAATTGGGAGATCAACGATGATGACACACTTCATATTAGTGCTGCTCGGATGAAGTGGAGGCTTGCATCCGAAGTCTTGTCTGACAAGAAGTACCACTAAAACTTATAGGCAAGTTTTATAGAATGGTGGTTAGACCAGCTTTGTTGTATGGGGTGGAGTGTTGATCAATCAAGAACTCTAAGATGCAAGTAGAGGAAATGAGGATGTTGAGATGGATGTGTGGGCATACCAGGAGCAACAGGATTAGGAATGAGGATATCCGGGACAAAGTGAGAGTGACCTATGTGGTGGACAAGTTGAGGGAGGGGAGACTGAGATGGCAAGGCATGTGAAGAGGAGATGTGCGGATGCCCAGTAAGGAGGTGTGAGAGGTTGGATATTTTGGGGTCGAAGAGAGGTAGAGGTAGGTCGAAAAAGTATTAAGGAGAGGTGATTAGATAGGTGAGAGTAAGGCTGGGCACCAGACCGGGTTGTACCGGTACCATTCCAGTCCATTCCGATCCGATAGTCTTCGGGACGGAATGGGACACCGTGAACCGATATCACGATTTGATACCGGTGTGCGGGTACCGGTACCGGTTTATTCCGGTCCGTGTCCGGTTAATTATTTTTTATTAATTAATTTATATTTTATAATTTATATATAGGCATATTTTCAAAAAAAAAAAATTGGATCGGATTGATATTTTTTTAATTTGTGTCATTGTTTTATCCTTATTTTTATTTTATTTTTTAAAATTACAAACTTAAGTTATTTAAATTACAAGCTATAAGTATAACTTATAACATATTAATAAGTAATAACTTATAAACTTCAAAAGATTCAAAATTTCAAATCTTGAAAACTTAAGCTCAAAAACTTTAAAGCAAAAAAACTTTATTAAACTTAAACTTGCAAATTTAATAAGTAAAAATAAAAAAATATCTTTAAAATAAACTTAAGTAAAATTACATTATAAATTTCAAAACAATTAATTTAAACTTAGAAAGATAAACAAACATTCATATTTTCGTAATTCAAAAAATCAAAATAACTAAAAAAAATTATTATTTTTTGAAATAGCTATATGTGTCGTCCCGTTTATCCCATCCCGTTCCATTCCGGTTCGGTTCCATCCCGGTATATAGTGGGACGGGACGGAACCTAGTATCCATCCCGGTAATTCCGGTCCGGTTCATCTCGGTACCGGTCAACAAACCGGTCAACCCGTCCCGTTCCGGTCCAGTGGTTCCCGTCCGATCCGGTGCCCAGCCTTAGGTGAGAGCACAACTTCAGCTTACCAAGTGCATGACCATAAGTGCATGACCATAGATAGGAGGGTATGTAAGTCGCAGATAAGGGAAGAAGGTTAGTAGATAGTTGAGAGTTGTCATATTGCTAGCCTGTTCATGTATTTGGCTTGGTGGTAGTATAGAGCACCGTGTCGGTTGTAGTATTAGCCTTTTTCATCCGGTCGGTGTATTTTGGTCTCTGATATCATTTGTGGTTTAATGTGTTTAGGTGACTGCACCTTCTTGTTGTTACGGTTCCTTGGATATATGCTCCGCACTATTTTGCTATTATTTTTCATGTTTCTCTCCACTACCATTTTCCTTTTAATTGTTTCTTTGATTTGTTTGAGTTGAGGGTCTTTCAAAAATAGTCTCTATACCTTAGAGAGGTAGTGGTAAGGCATGCATACACTCTACCCTCCCCAGACTCCACTTTGTGGGATTTCACTAGGTATATTGTTGTTGAGATGCTTGCTTTGCAAATTCTTGGAAGCTGAACTTTTAGACTTTTTTCTGGTGGATGCATTATATGGACAAAAGCCTGGTGCAAAAATGAATACTGTAAAGTGGGACAATAGCCATTCTATAAAGTCCAACCCTATAGATGGCACCCTTGAAAGCATTATATTTTTCTCTATTTGGGATAGGTTACTGATTAATGCTATTGGTGCTTATTTCAATTTAATGTTTTCCTAATTTCCTCTTCTTCCTAATTGTACAGCGGAGGCTGAAAGAATTCGTAAATGTAGAGGGCGTGTTTTTTCTCTTCGCGATGAACCAGAAGTTGCAAGAGTGTGGTTGCCAAATAGTGACTCTCCTGGACTTGCCATGGCACGTGCTTTTGGAGATTTTTGCCTCAAGGATTTTGGTCTCATCTCTGTGCCCGAAATATCATATAGGCATTTGACAGGAAAAGATGAGTTCATTGTTCTGGCAACTGATGGGGTATGAAACTTCAGCTTTTAGTACTTTGTATTCCCCTTTTTTGTTAAAAAAAATGTGTACACGGGTTCTGGTATTTCTTGCTCAATATTTATTACATCTTATTTATCCTAGTCAAAAATTATATTATGACAGATATGGGATGTACTTACAAATGATGAAGTTGTAAAGATTGTCGCATCCGCTTCACCCCGTTCATCTGCAGCTCGATCGCTAGTTGAATCAGCTGTTCGAGCCTGGAGGACAAAATACCCTACTTCTAAAGTTGATGATTGTGCAGTTGTTTGCCTTTTTCTTGATTCAAAGTCAAACAACTTGTCCACTGCTTCCAATACAAAAGACAGTGACAAGACTGTCTCAATGAAAGCAAATGAAGTTGGCGCCAAGACAGATGATGCCTTTGGTCCAACTGCATTTCCTCGTTCTGGAACTGTTCGAGAAGTTGAAGTTTCAGGAGGAGGTGACGTTTCAGAAGAAGAGATAGAGGAAGCATCAGAACATGAGGAACTGCTCTCAGAGGTGGGGGCAGAATGGTCTGCACTGGAAGGGGTTTCCCGGCTGAACACGTTATTGACACTGCCAAGGTTTGTGCCTGACAAGGACGAGAATTAAACTGTCTGGAATCAAACTCAAAGAAGCAACAGAGGGTGAGATTTCAAAGTTTGGATTTATTTCTTTTGGTTATTTTTCAATTTTATTTAGTTCCATCCATTTTAAGGTCTCACATATCTATCTACTGGGAGGAAAAAAAAATAGGGGCATTTTATATTTGTTGTAGACTGGAGAGGTGGCCCCAGCTATATTAGAGTGTCTGGGAATCATCCATTCTCTTCCTAGTGTTGGTAAAAGTGGAATTTTTGTAAAAACCAACTCTCCTGTCTTGGTTGCTAGCTTTCTTTTCTTTCGCATATATACCAAGATTGTGTGTACCTTATCAAAGAGATATCGAGATTGTGTGGTTTTCCATCATTGTTATGTTGATTAATAATGTGTGGTAATGCAGTCCTTTTTTTGGTTCTAGTTGCAGATTATGTTCATCTCTCTTTGATCAACATTTGCACTTGCTAATTTATGGGGCTGAGATGTTTAAGTATAACATTTGCTTTATTCTTTTCAAAGTACTTACAAAAGTCAGGCATGAATATAAAAAGAGAGAGCACACCTCATCTGGAAATAGCTCAAGATGTGAAAATCTGTAAGTCATCAGTGTACACGAGATGAATTCCCCAACTTTTTAGGAAAATATGTTTCCTCAAAGAGTATGCAGAAAAATCGATCTGATACCAATTGCTTGGGCTGTGTAAGTGGTTTTTGTACATTGACCAATATTCTTCAAATGGCACATAGGCAAGACATGTGTGATCTGAAGCAACATTCTTGTTTGTCCCTACAAACCAATGTTCATTAGGCAACTCGTGCTCCTCCGGAGGTGGCTTTTGATAGTAAACTCAGTCAAAATGTCTGGCATTTCCTGTAGGTAACCTTCATGAACTGATAACCATGTTGTTTCAAGGTCAGACACAACACAGATGGCAAATCCCATGAATTTATCATTGTACCAATCGTTTGGCAGCTGCATTGAAACTGAAGTTCCGTTGAGTTTGTAGCCAAACCATTCTGGAACTTGTTCTCCAGGTAGGTAAATGCTAAAGTGACCACTTTTAACAATGCACTTCTGCAGCACAAAATCACAACATTCATGTTAGTTAAGAGACTAAGGCTGATCAACTGTCTGATCTCGAATGTATGAAAGTAAAGGATACGAAGATAGCAATAGGCAAAGGTGAAGACGTAAAGAGACCTTGAATAGGTAAAGCCACAATGAGGTAGCCATGTCACGCGTCTGCTGATTCTGAAGTAGTCCAACACAATTAGTGAATGATATTTGCTGCAACATCTTGTAGTTGGTCAATATTCCTATATTATCAGTCATCAGGGATGTACAATTATCCGCAAAAACTTCCTCTATTGTTGTTGGAAGTTCTGCCAACCTTTCAAGCCTCTCACAACCCACTAGCTCAAGGATTCTGAGCCGCGGAAGCATGTTGAGACTTGCTTGAGAGATATCCACAAAATTATTCCCACTAAGATTTAGTTCAACCAAAGAAGACAAGCATCCAAGATCACTAGGAATTCCTTCATCCAACATACAACAATCACTAAGATCCAATTTCCTCAAAGAAAATAAACCGGAAAAGGAAGAAAACATCAAACTTGTTGGCTTGTGATTAGTTTTTCTTGGCTGAAGCCATGCCAAGAAAAGTGAATTCCATGTCTGAGATACCATGCCTTTACATCCATGAAAAGATAAGATCTTAAGGTTCTTCAATAGTCCAATTGAGGATGGTGGGCTTTGAATGGCAGTTTCGTTGCAATAGAGTTCCTCCAAGATTGCTATATGTCCCAGTTCCTCTGGCAACTTTTCTAGCTTTGAACATCCAGAGAGAATAAGAATCCTAAGAGATTTTAATCTGCCTATGGTTTTTGGTAAATTTGTAAGATTCCTGCAGTAGCCTAGATTCATCAATCGAATGCCAGTGAGACGTTCAATTGATGAAGGCAACTCTTTTACATCTGTAGCTTCCAAGTAGACCTCATATGAGCAATTCATGTCACTTGTGATTTCTGGGAAATTCGTGAGTTTCAAGCAGCCAGAAAGAATTAAAGTCTCAAGATTATCCAATCGAATATTGTTTGGAAGGCTCTTAAGGTTCCTGCAGTTCTTCAGGTTTAGTAGAACAAGATTTTTGAGATATTCCACAGAAGGATGGATCTCAATTATACTCGAACAATCTTCAAGAATCAACTTCTTGAGATTGGGCACCCCCCTGAAATCTGAACAGCTGACTAGCTTTTGTGAGTGACTAAGGTTGAGAAACTTCAGTTTGTGTAGGTCCTTTATTCCCTTCCACAAGTGTACAACGCGGCTATACTGCATTTTCAGACGAACAAGCTTTTCTGCTCGAAAACTTGCTGGAAGTGACTTCATTGGGTGGCCATGCCAATGAAGCCATATCAATTTATTAGGAAGACAATCTGGAGCTACGGAGACACTTGCATTGTGTATCTTGAGCAGCCTCAGGTTGTCCGTATGTTTGAAGGCTTCTGCACCAACATTTATGCCTTTCGGAATAGGCAACTGCAACCATATGCCTTCCACAGCTTCTGTGGCCTGTAAAAGGAATGAAGTGTAACATTAGGGAACTACGTATTTAACTTCTCCTGAACGATCGAAACGTGTTTCATGCTGCAGTATATACTTACCGTATTTTCAGATAGTACATAAAGAATATCATCGTGAGACCAGAGCATAGTATACTTGCCAAGATTGTTTGAAGCTTTTTTACAAACAATATGCCTACCCATCTCTTGGATTCACTGATGCATCACAATCCGACCTTTTGAAACAGTTACAAGAGATTTTTAGATGAGATTTCTTATGCCAATGACGGGAGTAAAACTGAAACTACGAAGAATTCTAATTACAGAACCTTTCTTCTTCCCTTTAAAGAAACATGCAATATCTAAGATCTTTTGGTCAATCTCACTTGGTCCATTGAAACTTACTTTTGAGTTTTTCTACAATTTCGTCTCCTGGAAATTGTTTGTCTCTCCACTGTTTCTCTCCATTCAATCATTCCTCCGCCATACAGAGAGCAACCCAAAACTTTAAGAGCTAATGGAAGACCACCAGCATACCGAACAACTATGATCTCTCCATATCCACTTTTGGGATGGTGTTTCTGGAATGCATACGAACTAAGGAGTTCAATACTTTCATCAGTGTTTAACAGACTCACTTTATACATTTTGTCCACATTATATTGACGAAGCAACTGCTTATCCTTTGTTGTTATGATGATTATACTGCCTGCACCAAACCAGTCATGGCTTTTAGCTAGGGCATCTAACTAGTTTCCATGATTGACATCATCAAGAACAATTAGGACTCGTTTCCCATTTAGTCGTCTTCTTACCAAGCTGGTTCCTTCAAACACGTTGTTTATTCTTAGATCTTTTAACA
This sequence comes from Solanum pinnatisectum, assembly GCA_035578085.1. Classification (NCBI taxonomy): domain Eukaryota; kingdom Viridiplantae; phylum Streptophyta; class Magnoliopsida; order Solanales; family Solanaceae; genus Solanum; species Solanum pinnatisectum. The sequence continues at coordinate 38,906,457 of CM069079.1, read as the reverse complement.
GAAGTAGTTCAGAAAGAAGTATCTGCTGCAAATGTTGGATACCATGTTTGGCTGAATTTTCTCCAACTTCATGAAGGAAAGTAGCACCTTGAAAGTACCGGAAAATCTTGTCGTAGATGGCTCTTGCTATAGTTGTTTTCCCAACTCCGCTCATCCCCCATATTCCAACGAATTGAACTTTATCAGACTCCAGATTCAACAAGGAATACACCGTCCCCATTCTTGAGCGTATTCCAACAAGATTTTCAGTAGCATCAGAAGCAGTATGACCTAATAACTCCATGACACATTCTACAATTTGCTCGATAGATTTTGATTCGTGCCTGATATCAGAAAGAAATGAGTTACAAACTCAATGTTCTTATGGAAAACAAGGCACCATTGGAAGACGAAAACCAATAGTGAAAAGTACACATAAATTTACCTGTTAGCAATATTTGGCAAATCCCAACCAGATACATTTGCTGCTTCCATCACAGCAGTACGCCATCTCTTCACCCTTTCTTCATCATCTTTGAAATCTAACTCATGTTTAGCGAAGAATTCACCAACGTTTGCCTTTTGTTTTCTTACGACAGATGGATTCACGTCATAGAATACAGGAAGAACAATCTGTCCCCTGAGTTTCATTCATTGAATGATCTTAACAAGCTCATCTAGACACCATGAAGAAGAAGCATAGTTTTGAGAGAATATGATGATGGAAATCATCGACTCTTCGATAGCTTTGAAAAGTGAAGGTGAAATAGATTTCCCTCTTTCAAGTTTTTCATCATCTTTGAAAGTGTGAATTCCTCTTTGCTGCAAAGCTGTATATAGATGATCGACGAAATTCTTCCGTACATCCTCTCCTCTAAAACTTAAGAAAACATCATAAGTGCATGGCCACAAAGAAGAAGAAGAAGATGATCCTGTTTCAGCCAATCCATCCATTGAGAGACAACATGCAAACAAGAACAATATGTTTACCAAAGTATTCAATTTTCCTCTTTCTGCTCAAGTCAACTAATGACTCATATCTGATTCAGCAGGAGAATTAGTATGATCTTATTATATATCGGATAAAAATGTTCCCTTTTTAACAAAAAATTGTAAAGTCTTAATATATAATGGGCCATTTACTTGACCTCAGCTGACATTTACGCCCTCCAATTTTGGATGTGCACAAGTAAGTTATTAAACTTGTATAAAGTTGAACAAGTAGACATATGCGTCCTACGTAGCGTTCTACATAGCAATTTACGTCCTACGTGGTGGTCTATATGTGTTATGTCACATAGGATATATGTGTTTACTTGTTTAATTTTATATGAGTTTAAGTGTCTACTTATGCACAAAGTACACCAAAACTTCGAGGGCATAAATGTCAACTGAAGCCAAATTAAAGGACACGTCTATGTATTATGATAATTGTAAATATACGTTCGAGCCAAAGCTATGAATTCAGTTGAACCTACCCTAGGTCCGCCTTTGCAGAGTTGCATGAACCAAAAGTCAAGAATCAATGTCATATTATTTTTCCTAAATGAAACAGAGAATAATTAGCAAGTCAACTATTATGATATCACACCCTCAAAGACAATCCCTCCACGTTGATTCCTTATGCAGTCAACACACAAAAATAAGGATAGGAATGGGCATAAATATTGAAAAATTAGACCGAATCAAACTAATTTGATTCTTCGATTTGATTTTTTTCGAAATTTCGGTGGATTTAGAAATGGGTGCATATGAAAAGAGTAACAATCCTTTAAAAGAATCCGTGTTCTCATATTTAAAAGACTACAAGAAAAAGGGTTATTAGGGACTAAGATTTAGCGACAGAATATAAAATATGGTCCTTAATAAGGGTGTCAAATATGACCCAAAAGTTGTTGGTTTGCTCAATTCGTCCAAAATTTTATGATTTGGTATAAGATAATTTCATATTAGGCTGATTTTAGCTCAACCCAACATAATCCATTTTAAAGTGATCTTCAATTTAGCCCAATTCTACCCCATATTTATGATTTACTTTAATTTGTATTAACTACTTGTGATTTAGTTTGATTTTTGTATGAGTCAGAGCTTAGGTCTCGAGTCTTGGATTTGTGGTCTCGGTTAGGATAGGGTCCCGAGTTAGGGTTGGTTCTCTAGTTTCGAATTAGGGTAGGGGATCGAGTCCTTGGTTAGGATTGAGGCTCAGATCCCGGGCCAAGGTCAAGTCGAGTCTCGAGTCCTGGGTCAGGATCAGGTCTCAGGTCTCAAGTTCCAAATCAGACTAGGTTTCAATTTTACGTCCTACGTGGCATAATACACGTAGGACACAAATTATCATGTAGGATGCCACGTAGGATATGTGTGTCTATTTGTTCAATTTTAAGTGTCCACTTGTGCACACTCAAAGTTGGAGGGCATAAATGTAAAATGAAGTCAAGTTAGAGACATATTTATGCCTTTAAATTAGAGTGAAAAGAATGGAATATTTATTAGGAAATTGAAGAGATTTGTGAAGATAATAAAGTGTTGCCACCTAAAAATGAAACTCAAAAACCACCACATAAACAAAATCACACCTTATCCCATTAGGAGTGAAAGAGAATCAACCTAATTAGTTATCATGAGGAAACAAACAATATGACCATTTCTTCTCTTCTTCTTCCTCCTCCTCCTCCTCCTTTCATCAATTACAATAATAATAATAATAATAATATCAATGGCAAGTCTATTTCCATTCATCAACCTCATCGATTTTCATTCCGAGGTAAAATGACAAGTTTAAAATTTTTAAATTATTATCAATTTTATTTTTTATTTTTGTTTTGTTGAATGTATGTGTGGCAGTTATCAATGACTCGAATAGAACAGAGTTAGCTACTGAAGATGCAATAGCAGATAAACTGGTAGATGGAATGGATTTTGGGGAATTGTGCGATGAATTTGAATGCATTAGTAGCCCTTCTGTGGAAGCTACTGCTAGGCAGCTTGTTCGAGATATTCTCGAACTACGTGAAGGCAATCGTGCCCTCGGTACCTTTGCTGTCTCTGTCAAGTATAAGGTACGTGTATATATGTTGAGATACTCGTAATGGTGTGATCAGTGGCGGAGCTAAGATTTTTAATAAGGGATTCAAAATCTAAAGAAGTAAACATACGAACTAATCGAAGGGAGTTCGACATCTATTATATATACATAAAAAATAATTTTAACCATGGGGTTCGGATGAACCCCTGACATACTGCTAGCTCCGCCCCTGGGTGTGACCTTTGAACGAACAATAACTTAACATGTTTTTTGTTGTCAGTGTATATAAGTACATAACTAATTTGATAAGACATTGACAAACAAGCAAATAACTTGTGTAAAATAATCACATTTCAGTTATTATTGAGTTATGATTGCGTCTAACTCTCTCTCTCTCTCATATATATATATATATATTTGCTTAAACAACAACATACCCACGCAGTGTAATCTTAAAAGTCCCTATTTGAGAAGGGTAAAATATACGCAGACCTTATGGTCCCTATTTTGGGGAGGTAGAGAGGTTGTTTCCGAAAGATCTCAGTGTCAAGTGCAACAAATCAAAGTATTTATGAAAAAAAGGGAAAACATGGCATTTTATAAGGGGAACAGTACAAAGCATCTAGAGAAAAGACGACGTAATACAATAGAAATAATGATGTGGTAACTAAAAATAAAATACATGTACATGACTAAGACTACTACTACAAACACAATGCTCCCACCAAAATACAAGTCAAACTTCAACTATCTACGAATCTTCTACTCTAATATGTGACCCCTCAAGTTGCTTCATATATAAATATAATGTACTGTCACACAATGAAATGCAGGATCCAGTGAGAAGTTTTACAGGACGAGACAAGTACAAGAGACCATTATGGATAACTGATGCACTGCGGAATCCTAAACCGGTAACATTTTAACATCTCTTTCATTTCTACAAGTTATATACTCCCTCCGTCCCATTTTATGTGAGGTAGTTTGACTCGGCACGGAATTTAAGAAAGAAAGTAAGACTTTTAAAACTTGTGGTTCAAAATGAATTATAGAAATTTGTGTGGCTGTAAATCATTTCATTAAAGGTAAAATAGACATTTTAGTTAAATTGTTACTTAATATAGAAATGTGTCATTCTTTTTGGGACGACTAAAAAGGAAAGTAAATCACAAAAATTGAGACAACGGGAGCATATATAAACGAGGACATATATATATATATATGCAACATATTATGATTGTTTTAGTATAGTTTTATTTGTCATCTGATATATCGTCATCATGATTTTCCATTATTAGCTTCAGCATGACACTCTGATTATATAGCTAAGCCCCTGACCTGAACTTAGGTCGTTGCACTTTTCTCTCATCAGGAGTAGTCTATAGCATTCAATAACATTGTATTGTATATATCGTCATCATAATTTACAATCATTAGCTTTCAAATGACACTCTGATTATGTAGCTAAGCCCCTGACCTGAACTTAGGTCACTGCACCTTTCTCTCATCAGGAGTAGTCTATAGCATTCAGTAACATTGTATTGTATATATCGTCATCATGATTTGCAATTATTAGCTTTCAAATGACACTATGATTATGTAGCTAAGCCCCTGACCTGAACTTAGGTCGTTGCAACTTTCTCTCATCAGGAGTAATCTATAGCATTCATTAACATTGTATTGTATATATCGTCATCATGATTTGCAATTATTTGCTTTCAAATGACACTCTGATTATGTAGCTAAGCCTGTGATCTGAACTTAAGTCATTACACCTTTCGCTCATGGGGAGTCTATAGAATTCAGGAACATTGTATTGTATTGTATTGCTATGCAGAGTGTGCAAGAAATGGTGATGTTATCAACAAGTGTGTTGAATATAAAGTGGACAATAAAAGGAAAAGCAAAGTCATTGATTGCTAGCATAGGAGGGGATTTGATCATCAAAGTAAATTCAAGATTCACTTTGAATCAAATCAGTGGACAAGTAGTTGAGCATGAAGAGCAATGGGATTTATCAGGATCATCCATCATTGCTCAAGCTTATTTCTGGGCATCGCGACGACTATTCGCTACTGTTGAAGCTGGAAAAGATGTTGTTGATTTTGTTAAGGACTTGAGTTCTAAATCTGCTAAAGAGAATAAAAACATGGATGTTTATCCTGACCCTTATGGTGATCCAGCAAAGGTATTTCTTCTTTATAGTCTCAAATCTTGAAATGATGCTACTTTTATTGTCCTAATTTATAGATTGCAATAGGGCAAGGTAGGTCAAGAGGTGGATAGTAATATTTTGACATAATACATAAACATGACCCTTAACTTGACTTCAACGGACAACTATGCCCTCCAACTTTGAGTGTGCACAAGTAGGCACTTAAACTTGTATAAAATTGAACAAGTAGACACACTTGTCCTACATGGCATAATACACATAGGACGCCACGTAGGACACAAAATTTCATGTAGGGTGCCATGTAGGACGAATGTGTTCAATTGCTCAATTTTATACAAGTTTAAGTGTCTACTTGTGCACATCCAAAGTTAAAGGCCATAGTTGTCAGTTGATGCCAAGTTAAAGGTCATGTTTATGTATTATGCCTAATATTTTTGGACCAAACTATTGATGGCAGAGTCATTTTTAGATCAAACCATTAACTGATCGACTGCATTAAGGACATTTTTTTACCCTTTTTCGTTTAGATTATTTAGTGCATAATACATAAATAAGTCTTTTAACTTGACCTCAGTTCGCATCTACGCCCTCCAACTTTAGGTGTGCACAAGTAGACACTTAAACTTGTATAAAGTTGAACAAGTATACACACACATCCTACATGACATAATACACGTAGGACACCACATAGGATGTCGTGTAGGATGTGAATTGCCACATAGGACGCCAAGTTTGACGTGTGTGTATACTTGTTCAACTATATACAAGTTTAAGTGTCTGCTTGTGCATACCCAAAGTTGGAGGATATAGATGTCAGATGAAGCCTAGTTAAATGGCTCATTAATGGACTATGCCTTACTTATAACATACAAATGTCTATAATTTAATTTAAACTACTAATTCTAAAAATCTTTTTTCTCTTAAACTATACGCGTTTGCAGTCAAATATCACCACATAAATTGTGACAAAAAAAAATAAATTAAAAAAGTACAGTCATAGGGAGTTATAATTTTGGAGATTATGTTTATATATGAAGAAAATTTTGCAAAAATTTGATCTGACAAAAATTGTGTACTTGTATGAGGATGCAGTTCTTTCAAAGGGATGATAGCTTCCAGAGAGATTTTTACCAAATTGCATTGCTACTAGCAGTTATATATTTTGTCGTACAGTTCTTGAGGACAACTTTATGAGACTCATAACTTTAAGTTGATATAACATTTGTATAATTGTAATTATTAAATTCATGTTTCTCTATTGATACATACATATACATACTTTGGGGAATATATATCAGTTCAAATTTTATTTCCTTCCCTTAATACAACCCAAACAAAAAATCATGTAACATAGTATGAATTTCGAGAGTCAAACAAGAAAATCTTTGATCGTGATTTATTAGTATTGCACGGTCCAGATTTAGTCCTGGCTATAGAAAAAATCCTATTAGAAGTGTCACACCCAAATGAGACCTATATTGCATGATCCAGATTTAGTTGGGACTCCGATATAGAATCCGAATACAGGATGGGAAACTAAAAAAAAAAAAACCCCTTTCTCCTCCAATTGTGTCATCATACTCTTTAGTGATCAGTATTATGTTGGAATATATTCAATCTAATATTTGTGCCTTAAAGTATATTGTTATATATTTTATGAAGAAAAAAAAAACAACAAAATGAAACAGAGGGATATATAACACAACTCACATACACAATGTTCACTCTGCTTGCAAATGCAGCCTGAGGCTGAAACAACACTTCTTATCTAGCACTCATAAATTAGGAAATACATTAACATGACATCCTCATAAAAACAAAACAAAACAAAAAACACCAATTGATTTACATTAATATTGAAAATACTCATGAATAACATCAAAAAAAAAAAAAAAAAAAAGAACCATCCTATCAAGCATTAGCTTGCATCTCTTCACTATCAGCATCTTCTATCACATGGCCCAAGAGAACAGGAAGGGAAACAAAATGAAACAGAATAAGAAAGGAATACCTAGACCAACAGCATCTACGAGAGGTCGGTCCCTGTGTGTTAGAACAGAAGAGAAATTGCAGAACTTCTGTTTCATCAAACCAGTGTTGTTTGTATTTTGTGTAAAATGTCAAGAATCATGTTGATGAGGTATAAGACTTGTAATTCCAAAGAATCATCAAATTGCGGAATCTTATGGTACAACAATGACTCCCTGTACAGTTTTTTGTCGGGTATCTCACTTCAACAAATTGCATAGGAGGGAGATTGCTAATATGAAGAACGTAAAAACCATTCTTGAATTCAACGTAGAAGCTGATGAAATATTGTGAGCACCTACAGTATACACCTTCCCAGAAGTTCCATCTCTGACTTTGATGCTTGAAGAGCCTGACATAAAACAATTAAACAAAAAAAAACTGTTAAGAATACGTCCCATCTTTAATGCAAGTCTTCCAGTAAAGTATGGACAACGTGCTGAAAACAGAAGATTTTATCATATTGCTAAAGATAGTCCACACATGAGGAAGAAGTTCTGATTTCGAGTTTCACTGCCACTCATTATCAAAAAAGAGAATCACGTGCTTGGCCCATGATAAAGAATCAAACCCACACGTGATGGAGCATACAGGGATATAATATGATAAAATAATTAAAGACGTGCTCTCTCTAACCACTTAAGTTTTAATAAGAGTTGGTCATGCATCTTCAACACATACAATATCCATTCTCTAAATCCTTTTCCTCAAAAGTTAGCCTCCATAATTATATCTCTAATTGGCCAAAGAAAAAGGGAAACCTAATCATTAGCTAGTTTATATAACTACTATTTAATAATAATAGAAAAAAAACTTATAAATAAAGCCATTAACAGGCATTCTTCCAGTGTATAACATGTAAATAAAATAAGGAAACACCAGAATCGCTTAGTATTGAGTGCTTGTCAAAGCACTAAAGGTTTAAGTGTGCCCAGATAAGTGGTGCACTACTGAATGAAGGAATGAATTAAGGTCTTTGCAAATGTGAAGTTACTACGAGTGACATGAGAAATCCTGCTGCATGTGGCAGATATACCTTCGCCATAATTTTATACAAAATAATTTCTTGTGGTTTATATTAAAAGCTTAATTGAGGCATCAAGATAAGGTGTAGATAACTATGGGATGGACATGAAACAACTTGTGATGTATCATGTAAAAATTCAAAGCATGAAATTTCATATCAAATCTTCTTTATCTATTTCCTCAAAAGTCAACATTCTCTCATAGACATTTCAAACAAGGAAACATAATTATTAACCAAGACCCTACTGAATCATACCATCGGGGTGTGGTGTGATGGATGGATCTCTCCACCCTTAACCAGAAATTCGGGACATGGTCCATGAGAATGGATAAACCCCGAGGAGAGCTCCCCCTTAAAATGGGTCATACATGGCGCAAAATCTGGATTAACCGGACCAGTGGATTCTGGATACCATATGGTTTTAACAAAAACAGAAACAAACCATAGAAGTTTGGTTCACTTTGGTAAAATGTACAGCTCAAGACAACAAGAATCCACATTCTGTAATGGAGTATTTTAAAGTAATTAAATTAGTGATGTAAGTTCACAGTCGTCTCTCAATTTAACTGTGCTATCCAATACGGGTGCGGGTGTCCATGAAGGCAAGTAAGTAGTTGAGCGTTATACGCAATATTTTAGATAAGATGGTCACATAGTTCAATAAGTTGAATTGGTCCATTTCTTCAATTTTTTCCAAGACAACAGCTGACTATCTTAGGTCAATTATTTCTGGAGACTCACATGATCTGATTCCATCAACTTAATTACTTAAATGCAAGAAGAATTCCATATGTGTCACTCAAAAAGTTCCCCTAACAAGGTAATATAAAGAACCCAGAGCTAACTAAAGGTCAAACATAAAATCCATCATATGTCTGAAGAAGAGAACAATTGGTACTATTTCAATAAGGAGAACAATTTCTACACAACTGACTTATAAATAAGTTAATGAGTAACTATTAAATCCTTGAATTAAATGGTAAGGCTAAACTCACAGTTATATTCAGTCCAGCCAATACTCTGGTTTTCAAGATCATAAAGAACAAGCTTGTTGGATAACATAAGATCTGCATCAAAATATCAATAAACCAATCAATGAAAATGCTGTCAACTGTATGAAAATGTTGCATCCATTTAGTCATCTCTAGTATCTTAGGATGGCAACAAGCTTAACTAACAATAGGTCAAAATGCCACTACACTGTCTTGTACTCGCACTTGCAGGAACTAACACTAAACTGAAAATTGACACTAGTTGGGCAAAATGTAATTTTCATAAAATTAGGTATAATTCTGAAATGTAGTTCACCATCAAACTGATTTACTTTTTTTTTTGGGGGGGGAAAGTAAGCTTATTTACTTTCATATACTGTTACTGGTCAAACAATACCTCCTAACAGAGTTATTTCCTTTCCATCCTTTGTCTGCATTCCACTGTCTTGCCAACCAATACACCACTCATTGTCCTGCAAAATTATGAAGCAAAGGGGTTTGTAAGTCATGTTATTCAAACTGCAATGCAAGTGCATCCAGTTGCTTTCTCCTCCCATGCACCTTACAACAAAGGTCTCTGCCATGTTGACCCATTTTTAGTACCCTGTTGTTTGCATTGGACTACACATAATTTATAACAACTGAATCAATTTAATGGTAAAAATTCATGGAAATTAGATAAACTCATGTCAACATTTCCAATGTCAACAACATAGTATAAAAATCACCAGGAAAAATCAAACAGCTCACGAATGCTAGGAACAAATCTAAGATAAGAAGACATTGAATATCAATCACTTATGGGAGAAATTCGTGAATTCCAACAAAGATAATGTCTGTACTGGTTACTGAATTCCAACAAGATTATGACTTGAAAAACCAAGTAACTGCCACAGCAGTCAAAGCATACAATATATGTTAACAGGGGAAAGGAAGGTTTTCTGGGTAAACTAGAATATCTTATCTGATTAAATGAAGAAATAGTAGGAGAAATTCAGCAAAGCCAGATTACTTACATTAACCGAGAAAAGATAATCATGGGGATAAACTTTCAAAGACAGAGAATTAGCAAACTGAAAGGTTACAACTGGGAAACCATCATCAATCCTGCGCCACCAGAGGAAGAGTAGTTGAAAGAGATGAAGATTAAAAGTTATTTATAGCAACTAACTGAATTACAACAATTAATATCTGGAGAACTGGATTAAAATAAGAATGGGTTACAGAGCATTATTATTATTATTAATAATTAATGACCTAACCACCACTGAATTAAAGACATTAATACATCCATGCATCCATCAGGAAAATAGAGTTTGGAATACGATAGCGAAGCGGCTAATCACAAGAAACCAGAATTTTAAGAGAACGTCAAATGAGATAATGGCATCTACTCAAAAAAACCTGCAGAATACCCTTATCAAACGAATAAAAAGGCTGCAGAATAATGATTCTATTGTCGGTGAACTCACTTTATGCAGCATTAGCATTCAAAGCTAAAGAAAGAACTATAGTGAAGAGGGCACTATGTTATAGTGTACACGATCATAGAGGGAGAAAAGATAGCACAAACCAAATCCTAACAGAAAGAATTAAGATATTCATGTGGAGAGGGTAAAAAGAACCTTACTTTTTACTGAAGTAAAAGCAGTGGAAGGTCCCCTCGACAAGATGAGTTGTCAGATCTGGTTGCCGAGCCATCAACTACAGTAACAGACAGAATGAAGAATCAAGCAGGAGGAACTGACGTATTCATGCATACATGCAGTTTTCAAATGTCCAAACCTACCTTGCTCATGAGAGCATCATAGACCTTGTTAGGAAGATATGCTAACGTTGTACCGCTGTCAATAATTGTTCCTCTGTTGGATCCAGCATCAAATATAGTGGTTGGGATGTTTAGAGCTTCACCATTAACCTCAATTCCTTTCATGACAACATTATAATGTGGCCTAAAGTGGAAAACATATATAGTTAAAGTCAAGAAATAGAGAATGGAGGGAGCCAATTTGATGTTTAGACAAATACTGATATTTAAAAGTAAAAAAATGATGGTATAACAAAAAGTAAAAAGAAAAAGCAAGAGAAGTGAATGCCGAGAATAACAATGCAAAAATGACAATATAGTTAATCAAACATGAATGCAAGTACTGAAGTTTACAATATGCACCACCTACCAGTAGTCAAAATAACTTTGAATTTCTTTTTCCTATTTGTGGATGAGTTAATACAGAGGAAGGCCCGAGATTCCAACTTTAGACTTAAGAGAGCTTTAAATTACTTCAAGTTCTTCTGTGAAATGTTGTAAGTCGAACACTAATGTGTCTCAGAGGAAGGACTGGACCATTTGAACTACTGCCTTTCCCAAAGGAAATCACCATGTTCTCTTGAGGTCTCAACTAACTGTTTTTTAGGTCTCTAAACAAGTTTATTTGCTACCACATTTTGGACTTTGCATGTGTGCACTTATCACTTGACAACTGGTCGCGGCAGCTTCCATCTTTAATGTTGTCAGTAGATAGTAATGTGGGCAAATCATAGATGTTCCTACCCTTCCCTCACCTCCACCCCCATCAAAATAGATAATTTTTGGGGTAGGACGAGGCGAGAGATTGGAGTAACCAAAAATTTGACAGCTTGGTCCCACATATAGATCGTGAAATGCTTAAGAACATAATAGAAGTGAGGGCAATGGATGAAGCAGATGTGCAAAGGAGAAGATCATATGCCAGTAAACAACAATAAGAAATGAAAAATCTAAAACTCATAGCAACTTTGTGGCGGTGCTATTCATGGCAGGAGAATTTTAAACACCAAACATACATATGTCACACAAGAGAGGCAATAAGAGGTTGCCAGGACTGGTGACACCTTCCTATTTCCACAATCTTTAGTTTTCATCTAAATTAATGAGGCAGTTTAAATTTACTCTAGGAAAAGAAATGAAAATTTAAAGAAAAGATCATTTGGAGACTTGTTTTCTTTTTTGGTAAGGAGAAATGGATTCTTATGATACCCTTTTAGGAGTCTCTTTTAGAGTCTTATATAGTTCATTTTGTACACACTCTAGCTTGATATCTTAACATAAAATTAGTATTTTCTCCAAAAGTCTGCTTTAATAGAATATTTTCATGTATTGGGTAATTTCCTATATTTCCTGAATTCCTGCCGTCTGTTCACAGAAACCAAAGTCTTACTAAATTCTGTTTCTTTTAAAGAGACTGCATAGAATTAAATAATTTGAACTTTGAAGTCAGTAGAAGCATATTTGCATTTGTTCTCAAATCGGTTTATGGAATTCTCAACTGGAGCCTTCAACAACTATGAATAGTTTTTCATAGCAATTTGTTTCCTTTGAACTGTTATACAATTTAAGCCACTTCTATTTTTTGCCACTCCTTTCCATCACTGAGAACAGTCTTCATGTTAAACTTTTCTCCAAGCATTTTCCCCTTAAATCCATTTAAAGCAATAGTTTCTACCCTATTCAGGACTAGATCTACACTAATTCTAGCTCGGGGGTTGCTATAGATCAGTTATCTACTCATGTAATCTCCTTTTGAGTTTTGATCGATGGCTGTGTTTGTTTTTACTTCAAAGTTTGAAGATCAAGATCAAGATTTCATATAAGAAAAGATCCCCAGTTAAATTAAAGTTGCTCAACCGAGCACTAAAACCACTAATACAGCATCCAAGACTGGGTCAGCTACTATAAATTCACTTACCACTTACTCTGTCAGGCTCAGACTCCCATCCAAGCTAGACCTGGTTGAAGCAAACTACTCCTCTTGAGAGAGAGGTATAGGTAGTGATTAGTGAGTCTTCTCTTTCTCCTTGGTCTGAGGTCGAGTTACTTCTCATAGAGGAGGAATTCAAAACAATAGGCGGTCTATGAGGAAAATTCAAAACAAAAGGCGGTTGATTGTTGAGTCCCCACATCCACATCAGTTCCCTCCTTGTTACTTCCCTCATACAAGACCAAATGAAAATTTCCTATGAAAGCCTATGTTCTTTGATTTCTGAGATATTTCACATAACTCATTATGGATATGCTATCATAAATCCTTGCATGCATGCATATGGATTGTGCTCAAAAGGATATGAATCGTTTAAACCTACCAATAGAATGTGAAAGGATGCAAAGCTGGAAGAATGGAGCACAAATTTACAGACCAATGGTTGCAATTTTCCTTATTTATAGTGGAGCAGAATAGGAGAAACTATATACAACTTCAAATAAGATGATACCAAATCTTAGTTCAGGATCATGTCACATGTTTGCGTGAATAGCCTATTTTTCAGTCTCCTTTTTCTTTTTCTTTTTGTTCTGGGGGAAGGGGTGGTGGTTAGGGGGGAAGCAGGGAAGAGGAAGAGAAGGCACCAAATATACTTACTCATTTGGGACTAGTGGTGTTGACTTTACTTTTGGCTGAACTACTTGTCCAATGGCAAATATGCCGCCACCATCACTGCCGTCTAGGCAATGTGAAAAAACTTTGTTCACCTTCCCAGATGCAGCTAGCTGTGAAATAAGTGATGAGTTTGCTTGTCCAAAACCAATTATTCCGTCAACCGCTTGAGTAGATGAGCCTAGCTCTCCTGATTGTCTAGATGAGCACCTATCTTGGATCAAAAACATGTAAGTTACATAAATGCCATCAAGAGATAAACTACTTGCTAAAAAGCAGTACTCCATCACAGGCTCGAGTAGCATAATTTACATCTAAGAAACCAACATACTATATGGTGACAAAACCAGAATAAACAGTTATAGGAGACAGTACAGAATCAAAACCATTGAAAATAATCGGCTAGGAAGAAATTACTTCATTGGATATATTAATGAGTGCCGCTGTCAGTAATTCCTCGCTAAAAAAAGTGAAGGGAGGAAAATATTACAGAAGCTAAACACTTTTAATTAATATTACAGAAGCTAAACATTAACACTATAACAATCTATTCTGGATATAAAACTTTATCATGCTCAGTATACAGAATTGCAGGCAACAAATATAACATGTCATCAGCAGAACTTTTTATGTATTGACTTACCAATGATGTGTAACACGCCTAATATAATAGATCAAGAGACTGTGATACTGAAATTGTTCCATGAACCCATTCAAGAGTCCACTTACTGAACTAACATAGGATCGGGAAACAATATACAAGAGAGTCAGTGTGAGGAGAAAACAGCTTTCCCTTCTTTTTTCCTTTTGGTTCTTCACTCTGTAAACTAGTGAGTATTCATGATACTCCACTACATAAAATGCTACACCAATGCAGTCAATATCTCTGCTCTAGACAGTGTAATGACTTGTATACTCAAATGTGCATATCAACTACTTCTCACACGTTTCCTCAGCATGGAACTTATTTAATATGGCATAACTAAGACCGAGACATTAAATAATTCTTATTCTAAGCATTTCCTTCCCCTGGTTCTTCAGCTCAAGAGAGGTCGAAATTAAACATCCCAATTCAATTAGCAATTTAAATATCTACTTCAACAAATATGCAAACTGCACAGGTTTCACGTTTACTTGAAGTGCCAGATGCTGCTACTACAGCAAATCTATTTTTTAAAACTAAAATTGGTGAAAGAGACAAATTTGTTTCTTTTCCCAATGAACTGCAACAGAATCTATTTTAACCAAAACCAGATTCCAAACATTGTTTGGAAAACAAAACATTCAGACTGGGTAGTAGAACTTGGTGAAGTGAAAAAATGGTTACCAAAGAAAACCAAAATATTCCCCTATGGTAGTCATCCAAGTCTAACATCAATTCATTTGGCAACAATTAACATAAATAGATTTGAATTACAAGGATAAAATTACCCAAATGCTATGGACCCATTCATGGATGTGGTTTGAAGATCCCCAGAGACTTGATCAAAATGAATGAAATCCTTAACAAAGTATCCAGAAGTTGAGCTGCCATCTCCGTAAGTAACCTGATATTCACAGGGTGATCCCACCCTGCAATCTGAGTAGGGAGCATTAAACATATCAGTGCAGAAGTCTTGGTCACAAGAAACACTTTTCCCAGTGGATGAGGCTTTTAAGTCATACAGCTTCAATTCTATCTGTAGTATAACAACATAGATGAGAAACCACAAGGACGGATCAAGAACAGCAAGTCAACAATCTGAATAATTATATTATACATACTGGAATCCATTTTCTTTACATGGATGGCAAAAAGATGCATAAACTAGAAGAATGATCATACCCCAAGACTGCTTTTTGAAGGACATCTCATACAGCCAGCACAATTCACCCATAAGATGTCACTTCCAGTATCTACCTGGACATGATAGTCCTTAGAAGGAGTCCCGATTGAAAGTTTAGTGTAATAGAGCCTGCATGATTTATTTATGAAGAAAACATGACTACAATTTCACTAGAAAGAATGTGCATACATGAATAACGCAACGCCACCACTGCCTCCTGCATAAGCACACTTTTCTTTCCTTTTTTGTGGATTGGATGAGGGTCAC
The DNA here is from genome assembly GCA_035578085.1 of Solanum pinnatisectum. Taxonomy (NCBI): domain Eukaryota; kingdom Viridiplantae; phylum Streptophyta; class Magnoliopsida; order Solanales; family Solanaceae; genus Solanum; species Solanum pinnatisectum. The sequence goes on along the minus strand of CM069079.1, from coordinate 38,890,728 downwards.
AATTTGATAGAGTGCATCTTTCTCCAAACACAAATTAGAATCAAGAAAATATAATCTGACATGTTTCTCCATAAGACCATAACATTCCTCCATCTCACTTAAGTATATGCCTATAACTAGAGCCAATGGCGGAGCCAGCATTTTCACTAAGAGGATTCGAAATATAAAAAGTAAACACACGAAAAGGCCAAAAGGGGTTCACCATCTACCATATATACCTAAAAAAATAATACTAACCATGTATAAATGGGATAATTTTTCCCGAAGGACTAGAGCAGAAACATTAACAAGTGAATAGCTAACAACTGTATTTGTGTTCCCTCTTCAACAATGAAATGGGAATTTTCATCACTAAAACACAATCTCATTCCAAAGAGGAAAATTAACCATACTGAGCATATAAAGCAGACCACTTATGTCAACCAAGTTGATTCATTTCTACAATCACTTGCACCAATTATGAAAAACGAAAGCCCCCTAAATACAATATTCCAAGAAAACACAAGAATCAGTACAAACAAGTAGAATTAAACAAAGGGAACTAACGCTGCATCAGTAGGCTGGCCATTGCCACCCAATTCAAAGTCAACGGCTGCAAGCATTCTGCCATGGCGGCGACTATCATGAGCTTTGAGTTCCTTCAATATTGAACCTCCACGCCCACCATACTTATGTTTCACATTAAAAACAACATTTTCTCCCTTCACTGCCACAGCCAAAACCCAAATTAACAACAATGTCAAATACCCTTTTCTCCTCAGATCCATTATCACAACATACAAACACAAAACACCCACTTCCCAAAATTCAATCTTTATAAACACCCACAAGAGAAAAATGGGATGTATGAATGAATGGATCAAGAAAAGAACTTTTTTTCCTTCATACACAACAATGATGAAATATTATCTTTTTCTTGATTTGGACTGAGAAAAAGAGTCGGTTGTGAAAAACCCAAAAGGAAGAAAACAGGATACAGAACAAATATAGTAAATGGTGATTGGCGTCAAGACTCAGGACTCTTCAAAGTGTAATTCTTATGCTAGGGACAATTTTCTTGGAAATTTTCGAAAGAAGAATAAAATAGTATAGTTATCTTTGAGGAAATGGGGTGTGTTCTGAAAAAAGAGAAAGCTTTGTGATGATGCAATGGTGTAGCTCACGTTTGTCGTCATACTTGTCTGCACATTACTTTTTCACACTCTGCACCTTCTTCTTTTACTTTCTAAAAAAAATAAAAAATTGGCTATAATATAAAAGGGTGTCACTTAAGTTGGCATCAACATTGACATTTAAACTTATATAAAATTGAATAAACAGACTGTAGGCACACGTGGGATCGAATTGTCACGCATGTTTACTTATTTAAATTTATACAAGTTGAAGTGTATCAAAATTGAAAGATCAAACTAAATATTTATGTATTATTTTTCTGTGGACATAATACATAAACATGACTTTTAACTTGACTTTATTTGACAACTATGACTTTTAATTTTGGTTGTGCACAAATAAGCACTTAAACTTGTACAAAATTGAACACATAAACACGTTGTCCTACATGGCACCCTACATGGCAATGTTGTGTCATACGTGACATCCTACGTGTATTATAACAAGTAGGACATGTGTGATGTGTGTTTACTTGTTCAATTTTATACAAGTTTAAATGTTTATTTGTGCACACCTAAAGTTGGAGGGCATAGTTGTCAATTAAAGCCAAGTTAAAGGTCATGTTTATGTACTATTATGCATTTTCTTTTAGATAATAAATTTCATAATTACTTGTAATTATCTATCACCCGAAGTATATGGTGCAGTAGGTGAGACTACTCCTACCTTAATCAGAGGTCTTGAAGATATGAAAAAATTATTGGTAGAGAGCGTTAGCCCCCGAATGGGGCCTTACTTGACGTGAATTCTGAATAATCAAACTCCAACATGAATATCATACACCGGATAAAAAAAAAAAGTAAAAAGAAAAATTGCATTGTTTTAGTATAAAAGGTTAAATCTTGTTAAAAGGTTTTGATAGATTAAGTTAAAAGAAAAAAATACACTGTACTTTTCATAAATTCAAAAAGTAGTTTAGTACTAATAATTTCATAAGATTAAATTTGACTCGTAACAAGCAACATGTTAAGTATAGTTCAAAATCTTAAGTGGATACAATAATGTAAAATTTTGTATTCTGACATGATTAGCTAAAAGAGAAGCAAAAATTAGACTCTTGAAAGTCATAGGTGAGTTGTTTAGTTAGTTGGACTATTTCTTAACTATTAAGGCAAATATAAACTAGTTGAAAATTGTTTTTGGATGCAAAATTTTCCAAGTACGCGTTTTCAAATTGAGGGGGACTACTAAATAGATCTATATCATACTATATTTTTTTTGTAAATATTGAGTTCCGAAACAACAAAGTAGAAAGTCAAGATTTTAAGTATATATTAAGTGCAAAAAAGAATATTTTTTCGAAAAAATTATATTCTATTTAAACTATATATTACAGCTAATAAAGTGAACATTCAACCTTTCATATATATATATATATGATGAGGTCTGATTAATGTGAATATGAAAGAATCAAATGAATCTTTTTTATCTAGTATAAGCATGTTTTATGCATGTGATATGTTTTAATGCTGTAAGCACATAGCCATTATCCACAAATACTCAACTTCTAAACATAGTTGAGCACACTAGGCAATCTCAAGAAGATTAAGGATTAAGTAATGATAATTAATTAACACCACCGTACAAGTTACATTGCATATAAATAAAGTAGTAAATATTAATTAATTACAACTATCTAACAATGCTAATTAAGGAATGATAAGTTGATTGTTTTTTTACAAAAGTCAAACCTGTGAAGGTCCTAATTATTTTTTTGTAATGTTGCTTTTACCTCCAAATTATGATATGATGTTAACAATCGAATACTGCTAAAGTGAACATGCTACGACAACTATTATCAAACAAATATAAGTTAGAATATAGGACAACAATTGCACTTTAATGTTATCGATCATTGGTGTATAGTTAAAATCGATCTCGTCCGGGTGGACTAATGATATGAAAACATGTGGTATATATGTCCGATTACGAAGAGTCGAATGATGAGCAAACACCTTCGAGGACTGAGTCGAGGGAAACACAAAGTATTAGGATCAAAATAATCAGGTGTCATGCATAAGCTAGCAACGCAAATCTTGAAATTGTTTGTGTATCATCTTTTCATCATATTTTTTTTATTTATACGTGTTTTTTTGGATAATTTATTATAATTCTTTCATATGTATGTGAAACTAAACTTCTCATGATTCTACGATTATGATAATTAGATGATTATTATATTATTGTACGAATTTGACTTGACTTGGTAAGATAGTTATCATCATATATGACTCGAGAGGGGGGTTAAGAGCAGAGGCGAATCTAGGATTTCAAGAAGACGGGTGCACCATTGTCAGGGACGGCTTTGCCCCTTTAAAAAAAAGGCAACTACTTTAGGCTTCCAAATTTGAAGGACCTCAATTATCTTAGCAATAATAGATATAACTTTTTCATAAGAAAAATATTAAATATCATTTTCAAAAAAAAAATTATTAAGAGAAAAAGTTATTAGAAGAAATTTGATATGCCTAGAGTACTACATCGCAAGAAAGATTAAATGCATTGGTTATATGAATTATTGATTGAAAAATAATTATTAAAAGAATCCAATTATAAAAAAATATACAATTTTGCATCTCAAGAAATTTAAAAAGTAGACTTTATAAAAAGAAGGGAAAAAGGACAAATATATCCTCGAATTATCGTAAATAGTATGCAGATATCTTCCGTCATATTTTTGGGACATTGGTGCCCCTGCCGTAAAAAGACTAAAGCATATATGCCCGTCACTCTAACAGAAGACTAAATAGGGACACGTGGCACAATCTTATCCGTCGATCCGATATATTAAATATCAGATTGACGGATAAGATTATGACACGTGTATATCCGTTAGTATAAAGGGTATATATACTCTAGTTTTTGGACGGCAGAGACACCAATGTCCCAAAAGTATGACGAAGGGTATCTGTATACCATTACGATAGTTCTGGGTTATATATATCCCTTTACCCTAAAAAGAATATTATTTTTTCTTAAAAGTGTAAGGCTTCGGTTTGATTTTGTCTCAAACCACTTGTGTGTTTGAGCCCCCGTTAATCATTGCACGTAAGATAAGATCTAAAATATTATAATTGATTTTGCTAGTTTGCTTACTAAGAATGGTGATTTCAGTTGAAAGAACAAAAAAGAAGGAAGAAATGGGTTTTTTCAGTTGGAAAATTTGAGCACTACTTCATGTTTTTTTGTTAAATAAAATGCTTGCAATGGAACCTACTTTTAGATTATTATTATTATTGTTTATTTTTTTGTAAAAATAAGAATAGACGTAAAAAACAATGCTGCATTTTTTAATTTTTTTTTTCAAAAAAAGGTCGACTGCAAGAAAGAAATGTACTAATTGGGAATCGATCTCTCAACCTCATAGTGAAAAACAAATACTTAAACTAGTGAGCCATCCAATTATTTGTAAAAATGGGTTCATTCAATTGCTATTTGATATATTTTACAAATTATACAAGTAGTTATATCGAATTTTATCGGATGACCACGGATTCAGGTGATCAATTTTTTTAATTTAAATTCGCCCCTGGTTAAGAGAATGCAAAAAGATCAAATAGAGCATGATCTTTGGCCCTTGGAGGGGATGGATTTATACCTAGGATAGAAATAATATACCGTGTCACCTTGGTTGCTTAATTAATGCAAGATAAATTTATAAGTGTTTGTGTCACAATAATCCTGATCACCGAGAGGTAAAGGCACGGATGCAACTTGAGAGAGCATAGTCACAATAATTTCAGTTAATCAATAATTGGATAGAAAATTAGAGTCAGTTCAAATGATTATTCAACATGATTGCTAGATTCATAGCTCCATATATCGATTTCAACTCATTTATCGCATAAAAATCTATTCTAAGGATTAATTATTCATTAGCTATTTTCTTTTTTAGTTTAGTTAATTCAACACGATAACTTTGAGATTTGATTGCTTAAATAAATGATTAGAATTAGGGCTGTTCATCGTTATGGTTAAAAAACCAAACCGAACCGCAATCCGAACCAAACCGATTAAGAAAATCGATATTTGGTTTGATTTGGTTAGGTTTGGTTTTACATTTTGAAAAGCCGATGCTATTTGGTTTGGTTTTGGTTTTACTAAAAATTAACTGCAAAAATAACCAAATCGAACCGATGAATTTGATATATAAATTTTATAATTATTTATATATTATTCATTAATAAAATATAAATATTTTGTTAAATTTTAAGTAACTTAAGTCTTTAACTTAACCATTTTCTCAAGCCCAACATGTAAATTTTAGCCCATCTATTACAATCATAAGTCCAAGTCCATCAAAATTCATTAGTTTAGTCTTTACCTACCATACATTTCATAAGATAGTTACACATTTTCTTAACTGAATCATTTTATTCGTGTAATGATAACTTTAGTATTGTTTAACTGCTTAATTGAACCAACAATAGCTTTTCAGTAGACTGTTCATGCACTAGGTGTTTGTGTCTATCAAGATACGTATGTCCTCAAAAATTTATTACTTTCAAACTGGAAAAATCAGAAAAACTGAACCAAACCAAACCAAACCGTCAATAACCAAACCGATGGTTATTTTTTTCGTTTGGTTTGGTTTGGTTTTAGAAATTTAAAAAGCCGGCTAGATTGGTTTGGTTTTGATTTTAACCAATAACCAATCCACACCGAACCATGAACACCCCTAATTAGCATTATTATTTAATAAATAGTTAATCATAAGTCTTTGTGGATGTAATATTTATCTTTTTAGTCACTATATAACTTGACCATGTACACTTACAAATGTATTTCCTGAAATATCATGTTAAGGAAATTTATATGACGAGTTTGAATAAACATGAAATTAAAGTTTTATGACATATTTATTATATTTGTAATATTGAAAGAAATTATTAAAATAATACCTGCACAGAAAATATCATGTTAAAAGGTTAATATTCAAATAGCTATAAACTAAAGTTGATTTTTTTTAACAATTTTCACATATAGCAAACACAAAAATCATATTTGTATGCTATAACTATAGTTTGCATAATTGCGCTCCATAGCAAACATAAATATGTATATTTCGCTATACATATACAAAAGAAAGCAGTTGTATATAATCTCTTTCTGTTTAGGTATACATATACAAAAAATCAATTGTATAATCTGTGTTTGTATAAAACGAAAAAGAGAGAAGACAAAAGAGAACTGGACAGGGAAATATTTGTATTGTATAATTATAAGTGTATAGGACGAATATATATGTATTTGCATGTGTATATACAATTTTCTCTCGCTTTATACAAACAGAAACACAATTTATACATTTTTGTTTGTATAAGTGAGAGAGGCAAGGGAGAGACTGGCGAGCGAGATCTAGGAAAGTGGCGAGCGAGATCTGGGAGAGGGTAGAGAGAGGAACGAAAATATATGTATATATACAATTTTCTCTTGCTTTATACAAACACAAACGCATTTTATACATTTGCGTTTGTATAAAAGCGAGAGAGGCGAGGGAGAGAAACGAGAGTGGCGAGCGAGATTCACCAGGAGAGAGGCGAAATAGCAACAGTTTGCCATGGAGTACAATTAAATCAAACTATGTTTATAGAACTTAATTTGAATTAATAATTTGCTATTATATACAATTTTCCCTTTTTTTAAGTAGTAGATTTCAGAAAATAATATAGTGAATAACATGACGTCAAATAGTATGTAAAATCTCAAACGAAAATAGAAAAATGTAACTTGATAAGGTAGGAATAAAATGTTTGAAAAAATAAAATAAAATAATAGTTCCATTGTTTTACGAGTAGATCCAAAATAAACATCTTACTCTTTAAAAGGTTTTAATTCTTTACATTTATCAAAAATAAATATTATTGATCTCCTTCAACTTGTTAGATTTAGCGAAATCTGTGAAAATAATATTTTACCAAGAACATCGAAAATTTCATTAAATTCCCAAAAATAAAACATAAGAAATTACACCAACATAAAGGATAGTCTAAAACTAACTGTAAATTCTTCAAATAATTTTTTTTCACTATTCTCATTAAATTTTACAATTAATTTTATCAATTAGGGATATAATTAAAGGACTACTTTAGACTTTTTCTAAACATAAGGGACTATTTTTTGTTTTTTTTATCAATTTCTTCTAAAATACTTTGTAAAAGAAGTATAAAGAAAGCAAAGATATTTCATAAGTAAAGTTAAGAACAAAGTTGAGCAAAGGGAAGATGATGTAGACATTAGCCAGCAAAAAATAAGTTAGGTTGGGAAAAAGTAGAATATAGTAATGTGCATCCCCATTTCCAAATTCCAAAAAAAATGTAGGTCCTAACTCCTATATATGACCAATAATTTTTTCAAGTACTTCCTAATCCCTATGGTAATTATAATTTCATTTCATTTTTTAATCAATATATTTGGATTAATTATCAAACTCTAAAAGTATTTAGACATTGTTGACTTAAAAAGATTTATGAGAAAATAATTGTTCATCATTAACATGTATATTATTCTATTGATCATCACTATTAATTACTTTCATTAACTAAAATCATCGATTAATCATTCGCCATTAATATTAAGACATTATTGACTTATGAGAAAATAATTATTCATCATTAACGTGTGTATTATTCTATATCATCGATCAATCATCCGCCATCTGGTATTAGTATATAAACATTATCACTAGCTAGTGTTATTCAATCACCACCTCACAATTATCATTGTTGTCCACTGACCAGCTTTACCACCTTTGACCATTACCATCGTTAGCTTCAAAGATTATTTCATTAGGAAAACAATTTTTCCATAACTTATAAAACATAAGATTTTTCTAATAAATTTTAATATTTTATATCTAATCATTATTTTACATGAACGTAATATTTGTTAATTTTAGATAAGTATAAGTCATGTGCAATCAAGTTTTGAAAAACAAATGGTTAGAAAACGATGACAAAGTTTAGAGATTTTGTTGAGATTACAAAAAAGAAAAGAAGTAATAGTTGAAGTTGAAAAAAAAAAATTGTAAGTTGAATTCGTATTTAATAATAATAATAACAAAAAAAACTTAAAGAAATTCTTAAAACCTATCTTTCAAATTTTAATTTCTATATTTTAAAGTTGAAGTTAAAGTAATGATCAATTTAATAGATAATTAGCTATTTCAACAACATGATAATTGTTCAACAAATAATAAAGGATTATTTTCACCTTCCATAGGGGCATTCTAATTCCTACGCAAGAGTTTTATTGTAGCCAATAATATTGTGAGTTGAATGACTTTATCTGATATAAATTTATGACATGTTTGATTAAACTTATTTTGAGAAATGTTTTAATTAGAATTATTTTATGATTTAGGAAAATAACAGTTTATACGACTAAATTGATTTTTAAAAAAACTTTCATTAATAATATAAGTGATTTAGGTTGCTCAAGATTCAAAAAGTACTATTGAGAGAAAATTGTTTTTAGCTTTTGAAAAACAACTTGACGACTACTCAAAAACACTTCTTTCTAAATGCTTGGTCAATCACCTCAATTTTCTAAAATAAACAATTTTGAAAGAAAAAAATTACTTAATATTTTTTACTTTTAAAAAATTTAGTGGATTTAGGTATGATTTTTTAAATGTATGATATCATGCAAGATACAAAATGACACATATAAAACAAAAATCTATATCGACCTAATCTCTGAAAAGCATACATCACTAGTGAAATTTCTTGAATTACATGCACCAATTATTTTTTTATAAATTTTTGTTTTGATTAAACCTACCATTGAAAAATAATTAAAGATGGTATAAAGGTTTACAATTTAGTGTATCAATGAGAGTCTCACACATAATAGATTTATAAGATTTGGTATATCAATGATAATCTAATATAAAGTCTAAGAAATCAAGCTATTTTTATTTCCTTTATCTCCTATTAATAGTATTTTCATTATCGCTATAACGCTATTGTTGGTGACACGATATTTTAGTATAATTTCATGACTTATTTTCATTTTTTTATTTTCTTTGAAAGCTCCATATAATTGTTGTATCTTAGTATAAGAACAAAAGAAATATTTTGAAGTATTAATCACATGTCTTATGTTGTGGGGACTTTTTTTTCTTTCTAAACATCCTTAAACTACACTCCAAACTTAAATTACATTCTTAAATTGTTTTTTTTGGCAGAAAACATCCTCCAAACATTTGAAAGTTAACAATTTCCATTCTTCTATTAAATATTGTCAAAAAAACTAAGGCATGCTACAAAAATATGGGCAGTTCACATGACTATCAACAAAAGTTTTCCTGTATAATTTCATTACCTTGCTTACTGTGACAAAATTATTAGGAAGGTGTGAGGATACATGATTTGCTCTTTTTTTCATTTATCAACAGAAAGAAGCTGAAGCTTAATCATCTTTACATTTTCAAAAGACAAATTGTATTTACATCAATAATTTTTCGGGGCAATCTAATATTGAGGTGATCAAAATTCTAATTATCTCTCATATTCGTGTTTCATTCTCCATTATTAGAAGTGGAAGTGTCCAACAAACACCACTTCTAGTAGATTCAATTGAGAAGAAACATATTTCTATTGATAATTTTTTTTTTAAAGATCCCATAAAAATAAATGAAAAAAAATTATCAAATTAAAAGATTTTGATTAATGCTAAACTCAATTGTCGAAAAAAATTCACAATAATATTTTTAACGTATCTCAAAATAATAAATACGAAGGGGTGACTTAATTTTTGTGAATCTGTTTGTGTTTTGACAAATTCAAGTAGAAGCATAAAAATTGTTGGCTTTTAAATATTTAAAGAATGTTTTCTACTAAAAATGATATTTTAAGAATTTAACCGCAGTTTGGAGTATAGTTTAAGGATGATTTTAGCTAAAAACTCAAAAACAAACCAACTCTTGTTGGTTTAACTTGGTTTATAAATTTTCAAAAGCATCGTAACTTATTAATTTGATAAATAAAAAAATCAAATCAAATCGACCTATGTACACCCCTACTTGATTTCTACCCCTCAACATGGTCATATGCTCGTAGCATATCCAAAAGCACTAGTACTGTATGCTCAAATAGCTTAACAACAAACTCCTTAGCAAGGAAAAGAATAACAAAACCAACAAGCTACTCAATCATTCATACTAGTTTAAATCCCAAATAAATTGACAACATTGCCAAATCTTGAAACAGCTAAAAATGGTTGAATTTTTCTACTATTTTTTTTTCATTGACAGTAACCTTAAAACAGACTATTCAAGGCTGTAATGATCCATAATACTTGTGAAAATGAAGCTGATAAAATGGGCAGCACGAAGCAACACTCTTCAAGCTTAGTGGATTATGCAATTACTTTACACTAATTCGTAAAAGCTAAAGATCAGCGAATCATATCGCCATTTCAGCATATAGAAGCTACTTGGAGTTCTGTTTCCGTTCCTAATCCTGGCTTTGAACATTCATATACAAGGGATATCAGATGATTTTGCTTTGCTAGGTATGCTAAATCCTAAACTTCCTATACTGAATTGCCACCCGTTATTCTTTGTACCACTAAAGAATCTAAACCTCTCGTCATAATTGATGCATACTTACAATCAACAAGCCACTCATTGTCCACTGAGTATACTTGAAGTTGATTTTATCTTTGAAGCAAAATGTCATTCGTACTTATCTTGTCATCTTGAAATTTTGATTGCGCTGTTTGAAAGTCAGTGGCCGTCATAACCGGCTCTTCTGGAGGTCTGCATAATTGGCTCATCTGTGTATAAAAAAAAAAAAATCTTATTGCATGAACTTATCGAGTTCACAACTGTATACATGATTAGACAATATAATGAACACAACAAGCAAAGTAGGTTAAATGGTAACTAGCATGTTGAAAGAATTACCTTCATCTTCATCTCCACCTTGAGTAGTAAAGAATGGAGTGAGGTAGTTTTTGTCCAATGCTGAGAACGAAGTAGTACTGGAGAAAACAATTAAATGCGTTAAAAGATGAGACAACCTGCGCTCGCAGCAGTGATCTACCCAGTTAGCTAGTTAGCTGGGATGACTTGATAACATTAAGGAGAACAATGTAGGTACCGGACACCGGGTGGAAAGCTAAACAAAACATTAAGACACCAAGATTTAAGTCACCCAACACTTGACATTGTGCCACAAGCAAAAGAACATTACCTCTTGTGGAACTCCTTAAGTTTCATCCTGAACCTGTTCCCTGATGACGGTTCACCATCATAAGATTCATCACTATAAGAAGGAGCTATATATCCATTGTTCCCCTCAAAGGTCTGAAAATCAGAAAATAGCCGGAGAAAGAATTAGTGCACTGAGCAAAACATTGCAACTTATTACAAAGTTGGGAAACAGCTTGGCTAATGCACTTACCTCATCCATGGAGCCAGATTGACCATCACCCACAACTTCCAAAGCTTCTAGCATGGTTCCTGTTGATCCTCCAATAATCAAAACCTGAGAATGTGCAGACGGAATTTGATCAGATTATATCATATATTGTGGAAGAGATATCCACCCAGTGTGGAGGAAGAACAGGTAGAAAGGAGCAATTGTAATCCAAGTGAAATATTCTAGAGCAACAAAAAACTTCGGTTCGTTGTAAATATTTTCGAAGTAGTAATATTCAGCTACGTGCATGCTAAGTAAAAACCATCTATTGGCAAACTTTACTCTGAAACATTATGATTGTTGAATGACACATGTGAATTGTCAAACCCACTATTTGCAATATAAAGTTTTGAGGTTTCACTAGGATCACAGGAGAAAAGTTTACATGAAGGACAGTAGTTACAGAAAATGTACGAGTGCATGGCTTCAGCAGAACAGAGACATTATTCACCATCAGTTTGTGTCTTCTAATCAACTTTTTCTTGTTCCGTGATAAAGTTCTCTGATTTCATCCAATATAGAGTTCTCTAATCAACTATGCAATGTGCTGTCTTCAGAAGCCTTTTGTTGTGAAATGTTAAACCATTATATTCTTTTATCTAACACATACATAATGAGGGTCATAAGAACTGTATAGATTTTTTTATACATCCGTGGAAGATGAAAATTGTAGCTACACTCATAATTAGGCCGGGAGAAGTAAGCATCAAGAAATATGAGGTTAGCATAACCTGTGGTCAAAATGGTACCAAACGAAAGTTTGAAAAAGATTGCCTTGGAGAGGTTGGAGTAGAACTATTCGATGTTATATCAAAGGAGTGGAAAGATGCTAAACGACTAGAGAAGAAGCACTTGTCCAAATACATAAGACTAACGGAGATATTCAAAATTGTATAAGTTGCAAATTTCGGAGTCATATGATGAAACACTTCTAGAAAAACTGTTAAGGCGTTGACATGGAAGAATTAGAGGCTGACAGAGAACCAACTTAGGCTACGCGGTAGATCTTGAGACTATATTTTTGCAAAATGGATTAACCACAGTTTGCAGGAAGAGGAGAAAGATCTTCACATGATATTAATGGCCTAGAGAAGAAGTCCTTGTGGTGGATGTTGAAGAAGAAATAAATTCGTATCAAACACATAAATGTCATGAATGATAAGTATGAAGCAGCCAAACAAGCATAAGAATAATATAGGCTATTTCTGCATGTGATAGCAATGTTATGTTAATTGACAAACTTAATAAGAAACCAACAAAAACTAGAACCAGAGATCATGGAGCAACATTCTAAAGAAGAAGGGGAATTTGGTAACCGAGAATAAGAAAATAGTCCTGAAGTTCACTAAATTTTATATTGGACTCAGTTCCGGTATGAGCAATACCAATATAATAATTAGTGCAAGCAGGTTACTCCCCCAGACCAAGAGGTAGAGGTGAAGATTAACAAACAACACACAACAACTACCTTTATTGCTTTTTAAAGTCCATCCCCTTTCACCTCTCTCTAAGGTCATGAACGCCGATAAGATAAGTGTGTCATATCCATCTCTAGATTGTGTCAACTCTGTCTAATCCCACTCCTTTCTCCCTCAAACTCTACTTGGTCTTCCTCCACCTCCACACCTCGCCACTCCCTCTCCCCTCTCCTCTAACATCTCACAAGCCCAGCCCGAATCTCTTCTCCTCTTTTTTCCATTTCCTTTTCCTCCATCTCCACCTCATTTTTCCTGTTTGTTCTCTCCTCTTGTCTGTCTCCTTGCTCGCACATCACATTTATCACACACATTCATTTTTTTTGCTTTCTTTTTTTTTTTTTGAGAGTTTTTTTCGACCAACACATCAGCCACCTACAAACATACATAACTACTATTTGTAGATTACTTTTCTTTTAGGTTTTGATGACACTTTCTTATCACACAACTACACACTACGAATGCACTTTTCTTCTGCTTCCAACCAATGCGAGATGAATCTGACATATCTCTCTCATTCTCCATTCCTTGGATCATAAACTAGATACTACTTCTTTTCCTCTCCTGTGACCTCACTCAAGCCTCTCTTCCATTCATGTATATATATATTATACTTGTATTCCAAGTATTTTGTCCTGTCCTTCTCTCTTCTCAACCCCTTCGACTCAAGGTATGTCCTCATCTCTCTCTTAACGTTAACTAACTCTCTTGCAAAGTCTCAATTAGAACTATGCCATCTGCAAATAATATACACTACGACAACTCACCTTAAATTTATCACGTCAATGCATCTATCACCAAGGCAAATAAAACAAGCTAAGGTTTGATCCCTATTGGTGCTATCGTACATGTCCTTAATTGCCCTTAGTATTCCACTAGTACACCTCTAGCCTCCAAGCATCTCCATAAAACCTTCCTTGAAACTTTGTCGTAAGCCTTTTCTAAGTCAATGAACACCATGTACAAGTTCTTCTTCTCTCTATATTGCTCCACCACCTCCTTACCAAATGAATGGCTTCTGCAGTTGAATGTCTAAGCATGAATTCGAACTGGTTCAGGGATATTTTCACACCCCTCACCCTCACCTCCACCACCCTCTCTCAAACTTTCATACTGTGACTTAACAGCTTGATAACCCTATAGTTGTTGCAATTCTAGATGTCACCCTTGTTCTTGTACAACAGAATCATTGTACTCCACCTCCATTCTTTGGGCATTTTCGTTGTCCTAAAAATGGACATTAAACAACTCAGTTAGCCACTCCATACCAACCTTGCCTGCACTCTTCAAAAATTCCATCGGGATCTCATCCGGCCCGGTTGCTCTTCCCTTACTCACCAACTCTTTATACACCTACAACACCCAAAATCATGGTGTCTCTCTGAGTGCTCCAAATCCCCAGGCATGATGCATCTGCCTCCTTCTTCGTTCAAGAGTTCATGAAAGTGTGACTGTCATCCCCGTCTAATGAGGGCCTCCTCCACCGTTACTTTGTCATCCTCGTCTGTGATGCCCTCCTTGCTCTCACCTTGCAATGGCAGTATTCTTTCAACAGGATCCAACATGGATAACTTCTATGAGATTAGCTTTACAAGGATGAAACACCTAATGGATCAAACTAACCTCGATTTCTTTTTTCTTATTGTTTATTTACTTAAAAACAATGGTAAATATGTAAACTATTATATTGGTAACCAACAAAAAACTAGAACTAGAGACGACGAAGCAACAATCTAGAGAAAAAGGGGGCATTTGGTAACAAGGAATAAGACTGAGAAATATTGGAGGAAATATTATTGAATTGTGTATCTATATTATTATTCAGAGACCCTATTTATAGACACTACAATACAATTCTTTACCAAGTAGGATATTATATATTATTCCTATTCTAACACTCCCCCTCAAAGTGATGCATACAAATCATATGTACCTAGTTTGTTACAGATGTAATTAATATGAAGACCAGTGAGGAACTTGGTGAAGATATTTGCAAGTTGACCACTTGACTTCACAAATTTTGCAACAATATCTCCTATGAGTATCTTTCACTGCCAAAGGTTCACTCAACCTCAATGTGCTTAGTCCTCTCAAGAAACACTGGATTTGATGTGATATGAAGAGCAACTTGACTATCACACACAAGTTCCATCTGTCTGATTTAGCCAAATTATAGTTCTCTCAACAACTGTTTGATCCAAACTAGCTCACAAGTTGTTACAACCATTGCTTGATATTCTGCTTTTGCACTAAATCGAGCAACCACACTCTATTTCTTACTCTTCCATGACAATTAATTACCTCCTACTAAAACACGACAGCCAAATGTAGAACGTCTATCAGAGGGAGATCCTGCCAATCAGTGTCTGCATATCAAATGATATGCTCATGGCCTTGATCTTTGAAGAGTAGTCCTTTATCAAAAGCTAACTTTATATATCGCAGAATATGAACTACATCCCAATGGCTATTACAAGGGGAAGTCATAAACTGACTTACAACACTCATAGGAAAAGAGATGTCAGGTCTAGTCATTGTGAGATAATTCAACTTTCTAACCAACTGTCTATACCTTTTAGGATTACTGAGTGGCTCGCCTTGTCCTGGAAGGAGTTTAACATTCAGATCCATATGTGTGTCAATGGGTCTATATCCATCATTCTTGTCTCCTCAAGAATGTCTAAGGGATACTTGGTTAAGAAATAACAATACCTATCCAGACTTAGCAACCTCAATACCTAGAAAATACTTCAGCCTGTCAAGGTCTTTTTGGAAATACTTAAAGAGATGATGCTTCAAATTAGTGATACCATCTTGATCATTGCAAGTGATAACAATATCAACATAAACTGCTATTTACTTTAAAAAAATTCTTTGGATTTTTTTGTCTTGTTAATTGCTTAATCATATACAATACAAATTACTTAATTGCTTTTAGTTATTTGCTATTTACTTTCTATGTTTTTAGCTATTGGTATTTATTTAATTTTAACATGTTATTTAGATAGTTATTTATTTTAATGGGTATAATAAATATTAGCTCACTAAACGTTTTGGAATTGAGAATTAGCTTAAACCCTACATAATTGAACTCTACATGACTAATACATGCATAACTCTAAGCAGTAACCAAATGGCCCCTTAATGCATATTAAGGGAAAAAAATTGTTAGAACATAGTGTGACATGGTTTTTGTCATTTCCTATGTAGACCTCCAAATGTATCAGTCACCATGATGATTGAATGTGTTATAAATGACAATGTAGGCCTAATATTAGATAGAGAAAAGTTACCTCAAAAGACCTATACAACTTCTTTACTTGAGGACTTGGCAAAAAAAAAAAGCCTAATGGAAGCAAAATATCAATATGGGCAGTGTTGACTAGTTCGAATTAAGGTTAGCCATTATTGAATAATTTGATTTTTAAGCTTAGTCGTTATTAACACGCATGTCAGGTGACAAGAGTCCTTAGAGTTGATTGAAGATAATGATAGTGTAACGATATTTGGCTCTAAGACTGAACTACTGTTGTTCTTGCAAATACCCTTTATTCTTCAAAGCACCCGCCACGAAAAGGTCTACATAGTTTATACACTAGTAGCTGCCGATCAAGGAATTTACTGTACAGCTTTGAATATGGTATGACCTTAGTAGACATCAACACAAGGTTCTTAATCTACAATTACATGGAGGAGGAAACTAAAGGCTAAAACCTCAACTTCATTCTGGTTAATTTCTAGTACATACTACATCCAACAAAAATTTACGCCCAAACTTAATATATTGGAGCATAAAAGGTGAACTTTCTAGAAATCTTGAACTATGTAACACAACAACTCCAAATAGCTAAACCGGGGTAGAGACAAATCAGTACAGATTTTAATAAGAATTTATCGTACCCCATGATAACAAGATTATAATTAAATGTCTTCTAAAGAAGAATGCATAAGTCACATGTTTATGCAAAAGAAGAATGGTGCTAGCCAGCTTAAAGACTTCAGACCAATCAGCCTTGTAGAAATTTTTACAAGATTTTGGCGAAGAGCTATTGGTGGAAAGAATTTAAGGATAATATCATAGGTGGTGGCAGACACACAATTGGCATTTATCAAGGGGAGACAGATCTGTGATTTAGTCCTAATCGCAAACGAATGTGTGATCTTATAGATAAGCTAGATTATTCTGCAAACTAGACATAGACAAAACATATAATCATGTCCATTGGGATATTAACTTTATCAAAGATATGGGATTTGGGACTGGAGCAGTTAGAGTAGGAGCTGCATTTCGGCAATGAAGTTTCTCAGTTTTGGTGAATGGTGAACCAGTAGGCTTCTTTCTTTTCTTCTAGCAGGGGTTTGACTCAAGGTGACCCATTATCTCCCTTTTTATTTATTTTGGTTATGGAAGGCTTAAGCACTATGTCCATAAAGAAATGGATCTTGGGCCTAACTCAACCTCAAAAGCTAGCTCACGAGGGAAGGATTGCCAAGTCATACAAGAAGATCACCCATCCCTTTTTCATCCGATGTGAGACTCCTCAATATCCCACCTCATGCCCAGGGCTGGACATCTGGTTCATGGGTGATTTACTACAACATCCAACATTGGTACACAATAATTGGGGTGGGTCCTTCCCTGACACCATGTAAAGAAATGGATCTTGGGCCTAACTCAACCCCAAAAACTAGCTCATGCGGGGAGGATTGCCCAAGTCCATATAAGGAGATGTACTCATCCCTTTTTCATCCGACATGGGACACTTCAACAATGGCAAAGGTGGCTATCCAAGAAACTGGAGAATGGGCTTCTCGGCTTGGGTAAGAAGGCACTCGAACTTGTACATGTCTCACATTTTATATGCAGATGACACTGATGTACCCATCCCTTTTTCATCCGACATGGGACTCTTCAACAATGGCAAAGGTGGCTATCCAAGAAGCTGGAGAATGGGCTTCTCGGCTTGGGTAAGAAGCACTCGAACTTGTACATGTCTCACATTTTATATGCAGATGACACTCTAGTTTTGAGTGAAGTAGAGGAACAGAAATTCTTTTGTGTTAATTCTGCTGTTTGAAGGGGCAACTAAGCTGCACATAAATTTATCAAAAAGCCATCTATTCCAGACAACGAAGTAGATAACAATACGGGGACTCATAGATGTTAGGCTGCAAAGAATCTAAAACCTTGGCATGCCACAGGGCAATAATTTCAAAGCTGAAATTATTTGAGAACGAGTCCTGGAAAAATGTGAAACGAAATTGGCGATTTGAAAATAAAAATATTTGTGGACGTAGATTGGTGTTCATATATTCTGTGCTGGATGTGCTGCCAACTTACACCTTGTCCATGTTCTCAATGCTTAAAAAGGTAGACAAAAAACTGACAAACTGAGGGGAATTTTCATAGCAGGGCAACAGGGAGAAGAGAATACTACCACAGCAGCCAGAAAAGAAAGGGGGCTGGGAATAAAGGCATCAAGGAGTATACAATCAAATTCTTCTGTTTAAACGCCTATGGAGATTTACCAAAAAGAGTTCTCTGGAGAGAAGTGGTAAAAGAAAAATATGAAATGGGAGGCGATGGATGACTAAGTAAACATGTCTGTCAGATTAGACCACTATGGGAGAAGCTTACAGGTAGAAAAGAGTTTAAAGTAGGAGATGACAAGAAAATACATTTCTTCTTGAGGCATGGATAGGCCATTGTCCCCTAAAGGAACAGTCCCCTGAAATTTTCAGGCTGGTGGAACCCAACAGCTGTAATTGCAGAATATGGCTAACATAAGGACAGGACACCCCAATCAGGAGACACTGCAATGATTGTAAACTAAAGAGCATATGCCAACTAATCCAGCACATCAGCAACACTCAAAGAACACAAGCATTCTAGACTATTTGATATGTAAAGCAGAAAAAGCCATTTCACAGTTCAGCATACAGGTTCCTGTCCAGCAATGCAAATGCAGGTCCATGGAAGCTTATTTGGAATCTTTGATATGGCAGGTAGCACTGAAGCATGTCCAACACAACACTTACAAAGGAGAGGAATTGTTATATGTAACAGATGTGTGCCTTTTGAGTTAGGATATGAGCAGTTTTCCATCGATTCTTTATCAAAGCCAACGAATTGTCTATTCATCCACTGCAGACAGACAAGAGATTATTGGGACATGATGCTGGACCAACTAGAATTTCAGTGGTGCATGCCAAGAAGTACCAAAGAGCAGTGTTGGTTTCAGGAGCGCATAGGAAACCAAAATAGGAGATATGGAACACCGAATATCATCCCTGCAGCCATTTGGTGGATGATATGGAAAGAGTGGAACCAGAGAATTTTTTGAGGAAGAACTAGCGAATTCTCAGACAAAATTTAGATGTATACTTTTGCTAGCATTATGCAATAGGGAGACAGATATACATGATACAGGTCTAATGACAGAATCTCTCAGTTCATTACGTGCAGTAAAAGAACTGACCTTTTGTTATTTGGTGATACATAGGCCTAGAAAAACTTGATGGTAGAAAAATAATTTTTACCCAATTTCATTTATTAAAAGAGGCACAATAGAAGTTTTTGACCAGCTACTCTAATGCTTGCAATTAGCACAGGAGGAAATCTTTGCAGCTGCTAATCAGACTTCAATGTTTGCATCTACGTACTCATCCTATCAACAGTTTCTCAACCACAGTAGAGTCAGTTTATTTCGATTACTTTCTCTTTGCTGCTTGATTTCAGGAAAGTTTATTCATGCATATAGCCATCAACAAGAAATTAAATCAAAACTCGAGTAAGTTTGCCTACCGTCAATACAACAATGGCAGTGGTAGCAGTGAATATTGTCTGACCATGTCCTTCAGGAAGATCATGGACTGACTGCAAAGCAAGGGCAAAAGCCATAGCGCCTCGAAGTCCTTGACATCCACATTAATAATGAGCTCAAATAAAATTGAAAAAGCCAAAACACAGACCGAAAAAATAATTTCTTCACCACTTACCACTGTACCAGAGTGCTTTTTGATGTTTTGCTGGTATCTTTTGGTGTGGAGGTCGTACAAGATTGACCAAATATGCACAACCAAACACATTGGCAGCCCTTAATGAAAGAGACAAAAAAGATTAGCAATTATGGATTTACAACCTTGAGATCATTCCATCCATAATTTAATCCAAAATACAGGGAAAACATAGAGCAACATAGGCATTGGTACAATGAGCTTGGGATAAAATCGCGCAACCAAGTGTAATCCCAGAGAACAAGAAACAGATTAACAAACATACCTCGCAATCACAATGAACAGCTGTGGAGAACAAGAAGTTAAGGGAAAAACGTTTGATTCAAAAAAATATTAAGGAACAAGAAACAATATATAAAGAAGGCTACATGTTAAGGATACAATTGAGAAGAAGATAAATCCCACATGGGACCAACTATGTTTCTCCATCGCGATATCAAATCCCATATATATAAATCTGCACGTTAAACAAAAACAAGCCTTACTGGAGTTATTTAACAAAAATGGGAACAAAATATCACAAATCCTCAGAAACTGGAATGCCCGACTTACACAAAAGTTTCAGCCAAAGATGATATCAAATGAAAAAACGCCGACACAAATCGCTGTGAACTTTCTGATAAATTCGGGTACGTATAGCGCTTCATAACCTAAAATACAATCCAGAAGTACTAAGCACATCTAGTAGGAAGAGAAGATGAAAAAAAAAAGAAGAGAAAATGCAGATGAAAACTTACGACTCCAGTGAACAATATAGACACTATGCCAGAGAGACCAAGTCCTTCTGCTAGCATATATCTGGAAGATGATGGTTCATGATTAAATACATGTTAGGCACAAAACCAAGATAGAATGTAAAAAAGTGAGAATCTAATGTAGTTACTTACGAGAAATATGGAAAGAGGACAAACAAACAGCTCTCCAAGTTCTGAAGACTGACAACAGAAATAGCAGAAACGCCATCAATATCATCAGTCAGAAGCAGATGGTGCAAAAACTACAAAATACTTGACTTACTTGTCAATATCCAAGCCAGCATATTTGAAAAGGTGTGTGAAGTCAAGGCACCACAACACTTTATGAGCTAGAAAGCATCAAATGCACATTTATACTAAATATAATAGAACCTTTAAACTTATTAAATAAGAATCATGGTGCCTCGAAAAGTTAGTAATTATAGAGGCACCGTAATCTTTAGAAGATAACACTTCCTTGTTCATTTTTTCTGTGCATACAAAATGCAAGAAAGATGCACTGCTGGAAGAAAGTAAAACATGAAGGATATCAAAGCAGAAACAAATCCAACTCCAACACCTGTAGAATCAAAGCAGTAGGTTGTTAGTTGATTTGAAAAAAAAATTCAAGTCAAACTATTGAAAAAAAATCGTGCTCTTATAGAACAAAAGTAAGTATATGGATACTAACTCCAGCAGTTCCCTTTTTTTTCCATGGATAAATTTCTGGGCTCCAGCAGTTACAACTGAAATATATTCAGACTGCTTGAAAAGAGAGCATCCTCTCAGGATTTTCCAGAAAATGACATAATTTGAATAGTTTAAAAAAGTTTATTTCCCTTAAAACGACACCCGCTTGACCTTCTCTTTCTTATACCAACACTAGCTTTCACTGACTGAAGAAAGATGAGGAAAAAAACTAAATGGTACAAAATACTAACCAGCTGACAGGGATCCCATAAAAGTTTCAACAAATCGGATGGTTATCATGAAGTAATTCTGATCAGTTGACATGTGGCTTCTGACCAGTGACATTGTCCTACAAAACAATCCAGTTCTTGATTGTCAATCCATCTGGATCTATTTGTATGTGCAGATGCTCCTTGAATATCAATACCAGTGCGCCAGTTAAGCACGCGTATACTAACCTGTACAAGGAAATTGCCATCTTCCAAGTGTGCAGCATACAAAGAAAAACAAAGAAATAAATACACAAAATGCAATACATAAATATTTTTTGGTAAAGAGTGCATATACACAACTTAAAATCCCAATATATAGGAAAACAAGTAAACGACATAGTGAAACGCCAACCTTTCACATAAAAGAATGAGTAGGACTTACTGCATCATTTAAAACAGATTCCCCAAACACTAAAGCATATAGGTTCACGTCTGTGCCAAGCTCCTACAATCATGTCAAAGAAACAAACTCGTTCAACAAAAGGACAGCAAAGCTTAGCCAATGATGACACAGTTAAAACCGACCTATATCAATTTGAAAATTATGAAAAGCCACATAAGTTGGCAATGGGATTGTTTGTCAAACAATAAATGAAAATACCCTACAGATCTGATATTCAACCTCCAATGACAGAGAGCGGTGATAGACCATGGCAAAACCAAACAACTTCTCCCTCTTTCCTTTCTCCAATGTTACACTCTTAAATCTTTTCTATTGAAACCGCAAGGTTTCAAAGTCATGTCTTGTTAATATTGAGTTTTCCTCAGCAATTGTGACTCTCCTCTTCGATTTGCGTATCTCCCTCAACGAGGTATGATCTATTAAATTTTTTGGATTATATAACCTAGTCTATTTGCCTGAGATGAGCTTAAATGGAGCGACATAGTAAATTAGGATTCTTATAGTCGATCCAACATGTTTGGGATTGGGGAGTTATTTTTTTATTGCGGTTGTATATATATACCTGGTTTATGATAAACGCATAACTTATAGCTGTGACGTAGCATCATCTAAAATACCCAAAGAGCAGTCATGTGGAGGCACAAAACTCAAGTTACTCTATTAACCAACACTATATCCAAGCATTCTGTCAAACACAAGATATTTTTCTGTCAATGCTATCAGAAATACTACCTAAACCCACTAAATTGGCTTCACGCAAATAATTTCAACCAACAAATGACAAGAAGCTGACAGAGAAGATTAAAACAATGACACAGCTATTTCCTTTTTTAAGGTAGTGATGGTCTGATGGAACCTGACCTAAATTGCAAGTAGTCTACCTTGCTAATCCTTATCCAACTCAAGAGCAGAACATGTATGGGAAAGTTCTCCACATATATGAAAATAACTTATGTTTTAAATTTCTATATTTTGTCTTTAGCTACTTGAATAGGTCGTTGGTATTGCTTCCTGTGGGGTTTAGACAGGTTGGTCACTGATGTTCACTATTTGGTGATAGTGAATCAATGGACTGTGATAGATCTGTCACAAGAGGTACGGCTACCCTGGAAACACAATAACAAGGTTACATAGAGGAAAATAAAGGTGATCACCCCCAAGCATCTACTTTGGTTCTTCTGGATGAAAAGAATAGACAAACTATTGCTCCAGAAAAAAATGGAACTTAACTAGATTCAGCACATTACTATTCCAGACCCATTTCTGGAAGAGTATTACAACTTTTGGAAAAGACACAATGATTGTTGTGAATTCTGGGTAGATTGGCTACTTACCAGCTAGAGTCGGCTTTCTTTGTAACATGTTTTTTATGGTGGCCAGCATTCTCAATGCTGAAGAATACAATAGTACTAATTCTCAAAAAAAAGTATCTTTGCCAGAAACATCCCCAATTTTTTATATTCTTTTTTACATGGTAAACAATATATATATATATATATATATATATATCAACGATACTTACACAAGTTGTGTAGATACCCAGATCAAAAGGGATTACAATAGGAAGATAAACAAAACTCTCTATATGTAATCTAGGACATCAAAGATAGATCCTATATTTTCTAGACATTCTTGTTTAAACCAAAAATAGTAAAGCACTAAACAATTCATCTTTATCTTCCCGAAGAGAGTTTCATCTGTCTTCAAAGCATTCAAGTATCTACCACTTCTTATGTCTATTCTTTGTTTTATTGGTGTTCCATCACCACAGTAGATCCTTAGAGCTCCTTGCTATCACCCATTGTGTCTCAGCTAAGGCAAGAAATAACTACACAACATGTCAGTCACCTTGGTCATGCATGAAAAGATGAGTGTTGCTCTCTTCTTTATCTTGACAAAAAAGTAGCCGGAGCTCAGTTGTATGCCCTTTTCTGTATTATTTCATGATCCAAATAGGCTTTCCTAACAAGCCAAATGAAACATGTCACCTAGAAGGGAGCTTAGGTTTTCCAGATAAACTTCCAAAAGCCACTTTGGGGCTTGAGTTGGTTTTGAGAGTTGGGAATATGCAGAGCCAGAGCTAACTGATAATCTTTTGTTGTTTCATCCCTTCTGTGTAGCTGAATCCTCCGAATTCCTGCTATCCTGGAAATATGGGTGGGCATAAATCACCGAATTACCGAGCCGGACTGAAAAATTTGGTGATTTGATATTCAGTAAAATGATAAGATATTCGAGAGTAAATTTCAAAATTTCGATCGTCGGTTTCGGTATTCGGTAACCGAATACCGAAGTATATAGGCTTTTTGATTTTCTTGTTCTCTAAACCACTCTACTAAATTTATCCATATAGGTTTTTCATATAAGGATGACTAGCTGTCACCTAGAGGTTTTAAGGGTAAGACCTGATAAGCATGACATTACCAAATCGGTATCAAGAAAGAGGAATTTTGTACTGAAGAAAATCAGCAAACAAGTGCACCAAAGGGTGTGGCCTAGTGGTCAATGAAGTGGTTGAGAACCCTGAGGTCTAACGTTCAAAACTCAGCTAGATAAAAAAACATTAGGTGATCTTTCCCATCTGTCCTAGACTTGGAGGACAGAGTTACCTGGCACCTGTTGCTGGTGGGAGGTGGCACGGTATAAGAATTAGTCGAGGTGCACGAAAACTGACCTAGACACCACGTTCATCCAAAAACAAAAAAAAAAAACACCAAACAAGTATGAGGGATGACCTTGATAAACTTAAACCATCAGAACTTAGGAGGTCAGCACTCCTACGCTTCAGCCCACCCCTACGCTGGCAAACGTCCAATGTCTTCACCATTTCAGCCATCCTTCCAACCTCCAGTCATTTAACACTCTTTTGAAAGAAAAGTTCAATCCTTCAGAGATCCATGTCTCCTGAATAGTAGCCTCAGGTGTAGTTGAACAAAATAAATCAGAGAGTAGATCTTTGAAAGGACCAGGCCCTAACCAGTTTTCACTCCAAAAAGATATTTTCCTTCCATTGCTTACTGTAAACCCAATGTTTAAAGCATATTCCTCCCAGTGTTTCCTGATAACTTTCCATGTGCAAGTTCCATATGAAGAATTGACTTTCTTAGTGATCCATTTACCTTGCTGTCTATATTTTGGATAATCACCTTCCTCCATAAGGCATTGTCTTCTACATTTTTTATTTTTTGATAATACACATTGTCTTCTATATTAAATCTTCATAACATCAAACCCTATTTGATGAATTGTATGATTGTTGTGATAGTGAATTGGGCAGCCATTTATATGTAGGGACGGGCTTCTACATAGTTGCGAGTTAAAATTAAGATCAATTGAGCTTCAGTTAATACTTGATGCAATACATGTGTTGCCAAAGTTGCATTATTATATATTTCAGCTTCATATATATGCATATGTTTCTGTATTGGTTTACAGTATCTCAGAATTAAGGATGAGGATAGTAGTTGCATTATGGGAGGTGACGGAAGGATTGAGTGGATGTTTGTATCAACCAGTGAGTGGTGCCATCCCAAACCACACGTACAAGTGTGGATTATATTTTTTCCATTAGACTATGTCCAGCTACACAACCAGATAACGGCAAATTCAGGGCTTGCTAGTAGTCCCAACTCAAGTACAGTACTGCTCTACTATGAGGTTGACATCATGAGATAAGACAGATTCTTGATAGAACCCTCCCATTTATAACCTCATAGTTACATATGCATTCATGCAGTTCAAACAGGAACCAGGGGTGTGAGTTGAAGTTTTCAGTTAATCATTCCTGCACGGTTCAGTTCAATTCAGCATCAATTGCATTTGCTTTCATCTACAACTCCATTCACGCATGCACATTTTCTTCAAATACCTGTGTCAGTGTTTCAGGGACAGTCGGTAAAGCTTACAGGTCTAGATGACTCACCTCTTACTTCTCGTACAGATATAGAGGCAGACATAGAACCAGATGTTTGAGCATGTTCATGATCAGTGTAAGCATCTCACTTTGTTTGTAAGGGTCTATCTTATTTTGCTTATAATTTTAAATTGCGTCCCTTTTTCAGTTATATGTTTCGGTTAGATGCCCCGCATCCTCTGTCAGTGGACAAGTTGACTAGTACGTTGTGGTTTGTCCCTAGTGGACCAATTTATGATATGATTAGGCCCTCAGTCCAAGTTCGAGACTTGGTACAGTTTCCTTATAATTTTATCTGATGGTACGGGACTGCCAGAGTCCCTTTCATTTGTTTTGTTAGATCAGCAAGGGTCTGCTTGATGAGATGAATGATCACTAAGTGCCTATCACAACCCTCCTGTTCTATTGTTCCTGGCATTCATATACGCGGAATTTAAGCACTAACATGATCAATGACATTATCGTGCAAACAGTGAAGATGTCACCAAAAAAGTTGCCTTTTTCATAATGGAAGGATTCTTTTTACTGATTCTATGTGTCAACGTATGTGGTTTGTACCAAACCAAACAAACATAAAAATGGAAAAGAGAAGATGGTCAAAAGTGACTAGTCTAATACAGGAAGCAAAGCTGTTCATTGAAACTATAAAGAACGTCAATAAAAAAAACTAACCTGAAAAATAGACAGAACAGTGACAGGATCAGTTGCCGATATAAGAGCTCCAAACATCAGACACTCTACAAATGGAAGTCTGTACATGAGATACGTAACTCCACCAAGGTAACTGCAAAAATTTGCATTCACAGTAATCAATTATATGAAGGGTGAAAACTGATAGTACTAAGAAAATCATAGACGCAAGCAATACTCACACCAGAATGCCAGTAACAAAAGAAGCAATGAAAGTTCCTACAATAGCAAAAGTGATAATTGCTCCAAAGTTTGAAAAGAACGGTTTCTGCTTACAGCATCAGTAAAGCCATGATGTTAGCAATGCAAAAACAAAAGCAGGTTGCATATCGAGTAAGTACCAAAAGAAGAAAACTTACAGGTGATAGACTAAATCCTGACTGAGTAAGCAAAGAAGGTCAAGGAAAAGCTCTTTTGTTCATAAATTCCAAAATAAGCTGAATATTTAACTACAGTATGGAACAACAACAATAGAAAATTTTCTGCAGGAAAGAATTTAAATGTGGATATAATATGATCGGTGGCAGTAAAAAGAGGAAGAAAAACTCTTCATGGAAGTTAAACCATGCCCTGCCAAGAAAGAAGAGAAAAAGAAAGAGTCAAAAGCGCAGCAACACGAACCCATAGAAACAAATAAAATCTTCAAGAACCAAATGGTAATAAAAGTTCAATGAACTACCTAATGCTTGTTTCTGTGTTTGAAACATTAGCCAATCCACCAACAATCAAACCTGCCACAAAGAAAATCCAAGCATCATAGGCTTCAGTATGCCCCAAGCTAAAGGGTACCTCAATTGGTCAAGTAAATGGAAAATGCTGAACAAGCTTGTCAAAACAGTACTCAAATTGCATTTTACCACTCATTAGATTAGTGCACTATTACCAACATCAACAAAACAAAAAAAAGTCACACTCCCAAACTAATTGGGTTTCAGCTATGATAGCATTCTATTCATTATAATACTCAATTTAAGGTTTCTCTAAATCTCAAGACCAAACTAAACATACAATGATCCAAACAAACTAACCAGACTCCTTGGTATAATCTAAACACACCAACAACTGAACTCCCAACTAGTTGATAACACCTGTATGAATATTCTGCTTCCACTGTGTTCTGAAACGATAACCCACAACAACAAACGCAAACTCATCCAACGAAGTTCCCAACAAATTCCAGCTGAAGTGTACCTCAATTTGAAAAATTCATGGCAAAGTATGGAAAAACATGCTCATATTGGCATTTGAAAAAGCCAAAAGGAGGATGAAATTGAACAATATCCAGAAGAAAAAAGGAACTATGTTATGGAAAATGCTACTCATATTAGGCATTTTCAGAGTCACGTTATGTTAACCCAGATCAGAAAAAGGGGAAAATTGAAATGCAAAAAAGACTGAAAATTGAACAATACTTCATATTGGCATTTTCAGACTCACATTCTATAAACATAAATGCAAAATATACAAAAAATTTAAAGAATACCAATCAAAAGAGAGGCACTGGCTTCAGGAATATAATAGAAATGACGACGACGAAGCACATGTCCAATAACAAAGGAGAGTACAAGCATCATGATCTGCAGAAGTATGCCATATCCAGCGGCTTGTTGCTCTTTTCCTGGAATCGCCTTTGCTCCGGCCGGAGAAATCTGAAGATGTTCCTCCATGGCCGATTCTTCCAAGTAAACACTCACTATGTACTGCGATCAACTATATGATCTTACAAATTACTCAACGGCGAAACCTAGGCAGTTTTCCGGTGACGGAGCGTTTACTCTTCTTCCGGTTTAGCTTGTTTGAAAAGGCTTTTCTGCGTTTTGTGAGAGAGACGGGGAGAGTTTTGTTTCTATAAAAAGAGCACTTTCAGTCAGGTTCTTTGTGTAAACATAAGAGAAAGGTCTAGGAAAATTATGCCTTTGATCATGAAAATTGTTGTGGGTATTTTTTAAAATATATATATTTTTAAAGTTAGAAATGATATTTGAATTAAAATTATATTTGATCATGAATATAAATTTAAGTTGTTTTTATTATGATATCTTATGTTGACTTTATATAATAATATAAATTTTCACACATAACAACAAGCAATAACAATATATTCAGTAAAATTCTATAAAATAAGATTAAAAAAGGATAGATTATACGCAGACTTTACCATTATCTCCTCAGTTTAATTGTATCAAACCCAAGTTTGACCCAAAAATAGGTGAACCAAACGACAAACCCCAAAGGGAGGCCCGACTCAAATTCTAATTGATGGAGCTAAATAATTAGGTCTCATTTGTTTGTATTTAATGGAGGTTTGGATCTGAATGGTTCAGACATTTGAATTTTGATCATTAAATGCATTTATTTTCATTAAGATTTGAAACACTTAATTGATCTGAATAGGTCTTAATCATTAAGATCTAGAACAAAGTCTTAATATCATTAGGGGGCATTATTGTGTGGATAATATTCACAATCACTATATTCACAACCATCACAGATCATTACTAATCACCACCATGTAACGATCCGATCGGTCATTTTTAAAAAAATTTGTGCATTTACCATTTTGTCCTCCTATGATTGAGTTTTGAAAAATTGGTTTTGAACTTTGAGTTAAAACTTGAGAATTTAGTAAGTTTTGAGTTTGAAAGGCTAAGTTGTTAAGAAAGTGGTTTTCACTGTCTTTTGGAGTTTCGAGTGTCACAATGAAATTCGGTTGATTCCATCAATCTTGAAATGTGAAATCTGATCACTGAGAGTTGTCGAGTTCAAGTTTCGAGTCTTTTTGAGGATTTGAGGTCCTAAATTGTGAATTTATGAAAATTTAGCCTATAGGTTGACTTTGGTCAACATTTGGGACTTGAATGCTCGGGTTGAAATTTTGAGAGTTCTGTTGGATTCAGAGGATGATTTTAGGCATAGGTGAGGTCTTGGTTGATTTTTGAGAGGTCTCGAGCTTGTTTTATTCTTTTTAGGCATGAGTTAGTTCTTGTGGTTTTCACGGGTGTCGGGTCAAGGAGACTTTGGATTCGTGTTTTGACGGTTCCATTGAGTTCGGAATGTCCAGTATAATTGATTTACATATGTGGTCTGTGTTCATGGGTTCCGAACGAATCCCGACCGTTCTTTCGAAGTGTTGAAAGTTGGTTATGTTTTCTAGTGCGACAGGCTTCGCTTTTGTGAAGGTCCTGTTGTGTAACACCTCGAATCTCAAAATGAAGAAAATCCTAGTTTTTAGAAAACTAGTGCCAGTACAAACGGAACCACCCACGGACTGTAGGTAGAACCACGGAGCGTAGGTGAGTTCCGTCGTTAAGGTCCAAATTTTAATGGTCTCTGATCCCACCCACGGTCAACCAGTACGGTCTGTGGTTGGACCTACGGACCGAGGTGAGGGTCAGCAGCTATTTAGAGGAAAATGGTTGTTGGGTCAACTTCAAACGGTCATATCTTTTAGCACAAAATGAATTAGGTGGCCCATGACCTATCAAATTAAATATAATTGAATCCTCTTTCCAACGCCACCGAGTTTGCTAAAATCCAAGCTCGGAGTAAAAAATTATGCTTGTTTTAGTGAAGCCCTGCCGGGCAGAGCATGAACGACGACCCCAAACAACAATTGGTAGTTCAAACGACGGCCCATCAGTCCTGTAGTAGATGGCACTCGTTAGTGTTAAGTTAGGATCGTTTTGGTCCTTAACCCTATGCATTAGGCACTTAAACTACGTCGTTTGATGCCTAAACTACGTCGCTTCACTCAATCTAAGCCTAATAACCTAGTCAGACATACCTAGAACCCTCATTCTCCAAAAATCATCCAAACTTAGAGCAAAAAGAAGAAGAAAAGTCTACCAAACCTCCCAATAACAAGCAACAGTGTTCTTCAAAGTTCAGCTCCGAAATCCAAAGGATTTCTCCATAGATTTCATCACCAAGTATATGGGATTTCTCCGTAGATTTCGTCACCATCTTAGCTTTTCAGTTATGTTTTAGTATTTATATTCTTGCTCAGATTATGTCATTGCTCAGTTATGATTTGTTTAGCTCATATATATTTGTTCATCTTAGTATTTATATCTTGCATGTTCAGTACATTCCAAGTACTGACTCATACTCTGCGCTACATTCTTTCATGTAGGTTCAGGTACTCAGCATCCAGATCACGCTTAGATTGATTCTCGGTCCGCATTCAGCAGCTTCAGTGGTGAGTCCTCGTATTTTGAGGACAATAAACATGCTTTTATTTTAGTCATTATTTTTTGTTTCAGTTTTTATTAGAGTTAGCTGGGGGCATGTCCCAGCAACTCAACTCAGTTAAAGGCTTTTCAAACATAGTAAAAGATTTAGCTTGAGTTGTTAAGTGGATGTCAGTTATCACTAAACTCTTAGTATGTTTAATATATTTAGACTATTTGGGTTTTGTCCCCACGCCAGATATTTATTGATTTAGCTTCCGCATAGTTCATACTCCCTTTAGTTTTTTTCATATGCTTATTATATGTCAGACTCAGGGTTAGCTTGGGGTCACTCGTGATCCTAGGTCCCGTGTTACGTCAAGGAGGTAGCCTCGGGGCGTTACATGTTGCTTAAGCGACCTTCGCTTTTGCAAAGGAGGCTTTTCTTCTACGATGCCACATTTTTAGCAAAGCGAACTCCTGGTCGCTTTAGCGACATATGAGGGGGGGTTTGGCCGCCATTTCGGGGTTTAATTTCTATTTCACCATTTTTTTAGTTTTGGGAGCTTTGGGGTGGTGATTTGAACCAGATTTTCGAGGAAAAATTTTTGGGTAACAATTCTTAACTCTAAATCTTCAATTACTCATTATTTTTATGAATTTATGTGTTCAAATCAAGCTTGTAAAATGAGAATTTTGGGGTTATTTTCAAGAACCCAAGAACTTAGTAAAATTGTGATTTTGAAGTAATTTTAAGTCCTTTTTCGAAATGACTTTTCCTAATTAGTTCCTAAAGCCTTGAGTAATGTTTTCAAGTATTAAATTTCTGATTCAAACCTTAGTTTTGGAATTAGGTTTTATGTTGATTGACCCACTTTTTAAGAGGATTGATGCGGGTATTGTTGTTTCCAAAAATTTGTTGTGAATATTTAGTTGTGCATAGATTGTGTGGCCTTGGAAGTGATTTAGTAGGGGAAGACTCATCTCTTGAAGTGATTGTTGATTGATGTAAGACAAGTGTTCTTCTAAGCCTCATATTCTAGTAGAATTCGTGTACTTTCTTCGTTGCTTGTGTGTTGGTGTAATGGAGATAAGATG
Source organism: Solanum pinnatisectum (assembly GCA_035578085.1). Lineage (NCBI taxonomy): Eukaryota > Viridiplantae > Streptophyta > Magnoliopsida > Solanales > Solanaceae > Solanum > Solanum pinnatisectum. The sequence goes on along the minus strand of CM069079.1, from coordinate 38,858,667 downwards.
AAGGGTTTAAATTGTCCACTTGATACATCTAAATGAATAAAAAGGGGTTGAAATTAAAAAGGCTATGTGATAAACATGATGATGTGAATTGCCTTATTGTGACCCTTGTTGATTGATTGATGAAATGCTTGAAAGCATGAATGTGGACTTAAATTGTGTGAATTGTTGTCTCTTCCATGTGGTGTGATATTATTTGTATGCATTGATTGTGAACATTGTTATGAGACATGTGATGGTTTATAATGTCAAGTTTGCCGGCGAGTCTTTGGACCAGATTTACTAATAGATGGGGCATTTAAGAATGCACCACCATTGCAGCAATAACATAATCAGCATCAACTACCTTTTCCGGAGGATGATTGTTAATAATTTGGACAATAACACTTTCACATAACAAATTTCTATTTGAAAGTACATAAGTGAAATTGGTGTGTTTTCTTAAATAGTTTACAAAATCTTTTTATCATTCATTTTATCTTTTAGATAAATGTGGAATGCTTATATGTTGTCTGTTGAAATAAACATAAAAATCATATATCTATCTCTAATCTCTAAGCAATTTTCTCTCTTGTGTAATTGATAGATAATTCATCTATGTGTGAAATTTATCAAAAAAAATTTTATTCATCAGTGCAAGAATGAAATTTATGTCACTGTATTTTGACTTAAATATCTTCATATCAGGTAATTGTATCGATATTTTAAGTAGCGAAGGAAAATGAGGTTGCAAATATTTATCAACCTTAACGTCAAGGTTATTCCATTTCATATCATTAGATATTCACGAATTATTCATCAATTTGAGCTTGAACTTTCCCCCTTTCGATTTTAATTATTCATTACACATATTTGTTAAAATTATCTATATCGTTTAAAAAAAAATTATACTAATTGAGATAAATTACACGTGCAACACACATATCCGAAAACTAGTGTGTGTGTGTATCTATACTATCTTAAAAGCATGAACTCCAAAAATTGAATATTAAATTACGTAAATACCCCTCACTTAAAAAGATTACACAAATACCCCTCACTCACTTAAAAAGATTACACAAAAACCCCTCACCTTTTTTTTTAAAAAAAAACTATCGCAACAAACAACGACAAATAGTCAGCACTTTCACTAGACAGGCGCCAAGTCCTCTTTGACTGAACAGTCACCAAGTTTCCCATGTATTGTATCTGTCCAACATCCAAATATATACTCCAACCAACGCAACATCTGCATATTCCCCTATTTATATCAACCACACATACAATAAATTCTTCATTAGCAAATCAACTTCTGCAAATAACGCATAGGTATGCCCTATTTTCCTCCTCTTCTACCAACGTATTTGTTTTGTTACTAAAGCGTACATCTGCACATTCGAATTCAATTAACCTTTTTGCGATACTTCATCAGGCCAATATTGATCTTCCTTACGCAAAACACATAATAGTATTGGACTCGACATTGACATATTTCACTCCACATCTTAAATTGTAAGTTTTCACTCTCCTTATGTATCTTGTTATGATCTTCAATGTACTACTTGCAGTAACATTGCTACAATCTTCTTAATGATTCCTCTGTATTTTTCACTGACACAATACGGTCCGGAATGAATAATGAAATTCACTTTTCCCTTTGCACCTCTAACTATCCATAATCTCTGTTATGTCGTACAAGAATTCACGGCATGAAGGGACTTTCCAAACGGTAATATTAGTGGACGACGAGGTAATAGTTTTGCTTAGGTCATACGCTAACGTTCCTATCTACTCTCTATATTACTTGTCTAATCAACTCACATGTCAATTACATCAATACTAGGGGACAAAGTTGTAACTGACACTATTTAATAAGCATATCGACACATAGCACTACTAAAAAAACAGTGAATACCGACCTAAAAATTACCGACCTTAAAAGGAGGTCGGTAATTTCCAACCTCCGGAGGTCGGTAATTTCCAACCTCCAGAGGTCGGTATTCTTAAAAATAATAAAAAATTTAAAAAACATTAGGAAACCGACTACACGTAGTCGGTTTTTATGCAAAATAAAGTGGGAAAACAAAATTCCGACCTCTGGAGGTTGGAATTTTTCCCTGGAAAAATGAATTACAATAAAAACCGACCTCTTGATGTCGGTATTAATAAAATAAATAAATAACAATATTTTATTTTTTTCTCAATTAAATATAAAAAGAATTGAGAAATATTTTGATTTAATTTTATTAACTTTCAGAGGACGGTTTTGCGTAAATAAATCGTCTTTCGGATGACGGTTTATATAAATTAAATTAATATAAAATACCGACCTCATGTGGTCGGTATTTTTATTTCATCCAAATACTTAGCGACATCCGGAGGTCGGTTAGTTTATTACACAATAGTTTATGCAAAATAAAGCAGGAAAACAAAATACCGACATCTGGAGGTCGGAATTTAAAAAATACAAAAATATAATTACCGACCTCCGGAGGTCAGAATTTCAAAAATACAAAAATAAAAATACCGACCTCCGGAGGTCGGAATTTAAAAGATACAAAAATAAAATTACCGACCTCCGGAGGTCAGAATTTCAAAAATTCAAAAATAAAAATACCGACCTCCGGAGGTCGGAATTTAAAAAATACAAAAAATAAAAAATACCGACCTCTGGAGGTCGGAATTTAAAAGATACAAAAAATAAAATTACCGACCTCCGGAGGTCAGAATTTCAAAAATACAAAAATAAAAATACCGACCTCCGGAGGTCGGAATTTAAATAATACAAAAATAAAAATACCGACCTCCGGAGGTTGGAATTTAAAAAATACAAAAATAAAATTACCGACCTCCGGAGGTCAGAATTTCAAAAATACAAAAATAAAAATACCGACCTCCGGAGGTCGGAATTTAAAAAATAAAAAAATAAAATTACCGATCTCCAGAGGTCAGAATTTCAAAAATACAAAAATAAAAATACTGACCTCCGAAGGTCAGAATTTAAAAGATACAAAAATAAAATTACCGATCTCTGGAGGTCAGAATTGCAAAAATACAAAAATAAAAATACCGACCTCTGAAGGTTGGTATTTTTCATTACAATAAAAACTGACCTCTTGATGTCGGTATTAAATAAAATAAATAAATAACTATATTTTATTTTTTTTCTCAATTAAATATATTGATCTAATTTTATCGTCTTTCGGAGGACGGTTTTGTGTAAAATAAAAAACAAAAAAATATATTATAATACCAACTTCCGAAAGTTGGTAAAATTAAATAGTATGTAATTAAATTAATTTTTATTAAATAAATCGTCTTCCGGATGACAGTTTTATATAAGTTAAAAAATAAATTAATATAAAATATAGACCTCATGAGGTCGGTATTTTTATTTCATCTAATTACTTTTAATAAAAGCGACATCCGGAGGTCGGTTTGTTTAAAATGTTCCTATAAATCATAATTTTGCTAGCATAATACTAAATTTTCATTCTACACCTACAATTAATTGTTTAAAAAAGTGTAACGATTTTGTATACTTTTATAAATAAAAAGTTAGAATTCGTGGAATAAATAAAAAAATATCTATAATCCATATTTAGAGTATGAAACTACGTTGATATGAATTAAGAGATAATTATACTTATATTTGTAGAGTAATGTACAAATTCTATCAGTCTGTTGTCAAATGATGAACTTAATATATCATGTCATGATGTACAGGTGAAGAGCTAATTAACATATAATATAATCTATTCGAGTATGAAATGCGAGATAATATTATTATATACGTTCGATCTTGAATGGATGTCAAGTGTAGTGATAATATCATAGGCAATGATGACATGTAAAGGATAATTCATCGGAGTATGAAATACGTTGATTAATTATATATACTCAGATATGAAATACATTATCAATTAAAGAAATACCGATGATCAATTCAAGGAGATTTATATATTAAATTTGATATTGATAAACTTTAATTTGTTGATCGATAAAATTAAATTTATATAATTAGGAGGTATATAATTTAAATTTATAAAATTAACTTGATCAATAAAATTAAATTTATTAAATTAAACTTCTGTTGATGTGTAGTTAAATTAAATTTATATATATATATATATATATATATATAATTTTAATTTATAAATGTAATTTTAATTAATAAAATCAACCTCAAGAGATGAGTTTATATTAAAATAAATTAATAAATACCGACCTTAAGAGGTCGGTATATTTAAATTATTATTTTATTTAAATAATATCAATATTCCGTGGTCGGTAAATTAAACACTTCTCTTTAAAAAAGAATGATATAGTATCAAAACCCTAAGTCATCTCTCACTCCACTCTCAGTCCTCTCTCTCACCCCGACCCACCCCCATCTTGCCCATCGGGCTTACTTTTCAGAGTGATCTTTCTCGATTTCGGAACGGAAAGGCTTGGTTGAAGGCAAAATTCGGTGTAATTCGGTATTAAATAAATAAATAAATAAAAATATTTTATTTTTTCTCAATTAAATATTAGAAACAAAATTGAGAAATATTTTGAATTAATTTTATTTAAATCGTCTTCCGGAGGATGGTTTTGTGTAAAATAAAAAAATAAAAAATTATAATACGGACTTCCAGAAGTCGGTAAAATTAAATAGTATGTAATTATATTAATTTTCATTAAAATATTTATATAGTGACTTCCAGAAAAATTAATAAATTAATATTTTCTTTAAATAAATCGTCATCCGAATGACGGTTTTATATAAGTTAAAATATAAATTAATATAAAATACCGATCTCCCGATGTGAATATTATTTAATTAACCTGATTACTTTTTATTTATCTTAAAATTTAATGTGATACTGACCTCATGAGGTCGGTATTTTTTATTAAATCTAATTACTTTTAATAAAAGCAACATTCGGAGGTCGGTTTTATGAAGTACGTTGATTAATTATATACTTCTCGAGTAGTTTGACAAATAAGTCTTATATATTAGTGGTAATGTACAAATTCTATCAATCCGTCGTCAAATCATGAACTTAAAATCTCATGTAATGATGTAGAGGTGAAGTGCTAACATATAATCCATTTGAGTATGAAATATGAGATAATATTCGTAGAAATGTCATGACAACAATTAATTATAAACTTTATATTTATATAATTAATTGTTTAATTATTTGTACGTATAACCTTCAATGTCTTATTTCGTTTTATGAAATAGACAATAGAACGTAGTAAATTACTATACAAAGCAATTAATTCTATCAAGATTATTACGCTCGATCTTGAATGAATGTCAAGTGTAGTGATCATATCGTAGGCAATGACATGTAAAGTATAATTCATTGGAGTATGAAATATTTTAATTAATTATATACTCCTCGAGTAGTTTAACAAATGTAGTCTTATATATTAGTGGTTCAACTATGAAATACATTATCAATTAAAGAAATACCGATGATCAATTCAAGGAGATTTCTATATTAAATTTGATATTGATAAATTATCAATAAAATTAAATTTATATAATTAGAAGGTATATAATTTAGATTTATAAAAATTAAATTGATCAATAAAATTAAATTTATTAAATTAAACTTTTGTTGATGCGTAGTTAAATTAAATTAAATATATATAATATACATATATAATTTTAATTAATAAAATCGGCCTCAAGAGGTGAGTTTATATTAAAACAAATTATTAAATGCTGACCTTAAAAGGTCAGTATATTTAAATTATTATTTAATTTAAATAATATCGACTTCAAGATGTCGGTATTTATTGAATATTTTTAAATATTAATAATTATTTTAAAAGATACCGACATTCCGTGATCGGTAAATTAACACTTCTTTTTAAAAAAGAATTATAATCTCAAAACCTTTAAGTCATTTTTTTCACTCCAAGCTCTCCCACTCCTCTCTCTCGTCGTCCGACCCCCACAGATCCCCGACCGCCTTGACCCCACAGATCCCGGACCAGCGCAGCAGCAAGAGGTGGCGCCACCATCCCGATCGGTGCACCGCCTCGATCAGCCACTAAAGAAAGGCATAGGCGCGAAAGACCGGCACTCGCACCAGCCAAAGACGGAGGAGGTCACGTTGGAGCCTTCATCTCGACCGGTGGTGCCGCCATCATCCCCCACTGCCCTTCTCCTTTAATTCAAGGTTAGGGTTTCATAATATTAGTTTTAATTTCTTTCAATTTGAGTGTTGAATTTGTTAATTAGTGTATTGAATTGGTTTTTTTTATTGATTGTTAGTTAATTAGTAAGTGAATGATTTAGGGTTTTTGATTGTTAGTTTGAATTAGGGATTATTTGATTGTTAGGTTGTGTTTGTTGATTGTGAATTGAAAATTTTAATGTTAGGGTTAGTTTGAATTAGGATATCTTAGGATTTGTTTGAAATTTGGCATTTCTTGAGTTAATTAGTTTGATTTTGGAATTGTAGAATTAGATTGAATTAAGGTATTTAAGGAGTTGTTTGAATTTGGGTATTCAATTTGAGTGTTGAATTTGTTAATTAGTGTATTGAATTAGTTTTTTTATTGACTGTTAGTTAATTAGTAAGTGAATGATTTAGGGTTTTTGATTGTTAGTTTGAATTAGGGATTATTTGATTGTTAGTTTGTGTTTGTTGATTGTGAATTGAAAATTTTAATGTTAGAGTTAGTTTGAATTATATTTGGGGAGTTGTTTGAATTTGGGTATTATTTGAGTTAGTTTGAATTATTATTGAGATTTTAGGAATAATAGTTTGAATTTGGGATTAGGAATAGCTAGCTAGTTTGAATTTAGGATTTTAGCACCAGTTAGATTTTGGGATTTTAGGACTAGTTTGAATTTGTGATTTTAAGATTAGTTTGAATTTTGAATTTAGGACTAGTTTGAATTATTATTGAGATTTGAGGACTACTAATAGTTTGAATTTGGGATTTTAGCACTATAGTTTGGTTGAATTCTAGGAGTACTTCCAATTTGTGATTTTAAGACTAGTTTGAATTTGGAATTTATAACTAATGGTTTGAATTATATTTGATATTTTAGGCTAATTAATAGTTTGAATTTCGGAAACTAGCTAGCTAGTTTGAATTTGGAACTAATTAGCTTGAATATATAACTAATTAAGTTTAGAAATTAGATATGAACTTGAATTGAAACTTGAACTTATTAAAACTTGAATATATATATATATATATATATATAACTAATATTCTTGGATTTGAAGTTTATATTTAACTAAACTTGAATATTATTGATGACAAAATTGATTTTCTTGCAAGATCGATTTGTGTCCATCTAGTGTTGACACTTAGCTTTAATTTAGGAATAATGTGTTTGTTAAGCGTAAGTACCAACACTAGTTGATCCTATTAATGACAAAATTTATTTTCTTGCAAGATTGATTTGTGTCCATCTATCCATGTGGGCGTGTTCTTTCATTTTCTATGTTGATGCTTGTTTTCAAATTGGCTCGTATTTAGGAAATAGGCAGTTGACGAATCTCGATGTTGCTGTGTGTTTGTGCCATGTAGTAACTAATAATTATTGAATCTTTTTCTAGTGTTGAAAGAGTTGATTTTGCGGGCTAGGCAACTAAGGAAGCTCAACATCAAAAAAAGTTGATACAAGCTTCTTTCATCAAAGTAGAAGATAAGGTTTGGTGTTTCTAAATTTCTAAAGTTCAAGTACAATTTCTTTTTATAATGTGTTTGTGTCCTTCTAGTATTGTTACTTAGTTTAAATTTTGTGATAATTTGTTTGTGTCCATCGAATGTTTGTTTAGCATAATTAAGTACCAACACTAGTTGATCCTATTGATGACAAAATTGATTTTCTTGCAAGATCGATTTGTGTCCATCTAGTGTTGACACTTAACTTTAATTTAATGTGTTTGTTAAGCATAATTAAGTACCAACACTAGTTGATCCTATTGATGACAAAATTGATTTTCTTGCAAGATCGATTTGTGTTCATCTAGTGTTGATACTTAGCTTTAATTTAGGAATAATGTGTTTGTTAAGCATAAGTACCAACACTAGTTGATCCTATTGATGACAAAATTGATTTTCTTGCAAGATCGATTTGTGTCCATCTAGTGTTGACACTTAGCTTTAATTTAGGAATAATGTGTTTGACACTACTTGTTGGAATTAAGTCAAAACTAATGTAGTTAAAGTTAAAAAGTTGTTAAGTTGTTTAAATAAGTTAAAATAAATAATGTCGTTTAGTTGGTGGATTTAGTTGTTGGAATTAAGTCAAAACTAAACTAGTTAAAGTTGTTAAGTTGTTTAAATTAGTTATAATAAATAATGTGGTTTATTTAGTGACTTTAGTTATTGGAATTAAGTCAAAACTAATGTAGTTAAAGTTAAAAAGTTGTTTAAATAAGTTAAAATAAATAATGTGTTTTAGTTAGTGCATTTAGTTGTTAAGTTGTTTCAATAAGTTAAAATAAATAATGTCGTTTAGTTAGTGGATTTAGTTGTTGGAATTAAGTCAAAACTAAACTAGTTAAAGTTGTTAAGTTGTTTAAATTAGTTATAATAAATAATGTGGTTTATTTAGTGAATTTAGTTATTGGAATTAAGTCAAAACTAATGTAGTTAAAGTTAAAAAGTTGTTAAGTTGTTTAAATAAGTTAAAATAAATAATGTGTTTTAGTTAGTGAATTTAGTTGTTAAGTTGTTTCAATAAGTTAAAATAAATAATGTCGTTTAGTTGGTGGATTTAGTTGTTGGAATTAAGTCAAAACTAAACTAGTTAAAATTGTTAAGTTATTTAAATTAGTTATAATAAATAATGTGGTTTAGTTAGTGAATTTAGTTGTTGGAATTAAGTCAAAACTAATGTAGTTAAAGTTAAACAATTGTTTAAATAAGTTAAAATAAATAATGTCGTTTAGTTGGTGGATTTAGTTGTTGGAATTAAGTCAAAACTAAACTAGTTAAAATTGTTAAGTTATTTAAATTAGTTATAATAAATAATGTGGTTTAGTTAGTGAATTTAGTTGTTGGAATTAAGTCAAAATTAATGTAGTTAAAGTTAAAAAGGTGTTAAGTTGTTTAAATAAGTTAAAATAAATAATGTCAAAATTATCATTATTGTTTGTGTAGATGGATCATGATCGTAGTTGGATGTATAATAGAAACAATCCTGGTCGAGCGGGTATGATTCCAGAATTCGCAGAAGGTGTCACTAGATTTATAAATCATACAAAGACACTTGATGATTTTTTAACTTCAAGATTGATTAGGTGTCCGTGTGTAAATTGTGAAAATGTGAGATATCATACAATAGAGACTGTTGCTATGCATCTTATGATGAATGGTAGATAAAGACAAGGGTAAATCAAAAAAATCCGCTAATCCAAAAAAGAAATTTAAGGCCAATGCTATGAGAAGGCCTACTGGGGTCGTGATATTTGATGAGTTCTCTCGAGTTAAACGAGCCTCAGTTTCAACTACTCACTCGGCACACCAGTCACATAATGCCTCTACTCATGTGGCTCCACAATCTGGTTATACTATATCTACACCCACTGTGGTGCCTAGTTCGAGTTACCAAACATTGCAGGGCAATTCACATCTTGGTCGTAGGTCTGCTATACCATCAACTAGTGGTAGTCAGTGCAATAGTTTGAATACTAATAGTGGAACAATTGGACATTCCAATCTTCATCTTGAATCCAATAGCTCAGAGCCTAATACTCCCACCACGCAGCACTCAGATGCACATGGTCCTCAGCCAGGCGATAAAGACAATTTTCGGACACGCGTTATCGAGCCATTAGGATACAAGTATGATTTAATTATGTTTCATTTTCAATTTATATTTTAATTGATTGATTATTTTTTGTTTACTCTATTTTGTCAATGAACTCGTATTTCAACTTACGTCCGGATGTGGGTATGGCAAAGATTATTTTAAAGTGCATCGGAACTCACTACAATGGTGTGTATCCGAATTGGAGTTCGATTCCACTTAACACCCAAGGGCAGATGTTCAACGAATTTAAGGTAAGAATATATATCAATTAAATTTACATCATATATATTTAAATTCTCTATTCATTTGAAAAATAAATATTTAGTTATTTTTTATTACAGAAATATTATGTATGGGCTCCCGAACATGAGGAAGACGTTCAAGTGAACTTCAAGCTTAAAGCTTCAAAGTTGCTTTCTATCACATTTTGTGACTGTCGGAGAGAAAATAGAATGCCTAAGTTTATGTTACCGGATCGATGGGCTCTATTACTGGAACATTGGAGTACTGATGAAAAATTTAAAAAGAGGAGTGAGATTGGGAAGATGGCTCGCAGATCGAAAAGGAGGCTCTTTGCACACTGGTGGAGCTATTAGCCAGGTTACTAGGAAGGAAAGAATGGTATACTTTCTTAATTTAGTAAAATAAATTTTTTCTTTTTCGATAAGTACTTTTTGGAGATTAATGAGATCAAATTCTATATATGTTATTTGCAGGAAAAAGAGTTGGGTAGGACGGTAGTTGTAGCAGAGATATTCAAGGTTACTCATATCAAGAAGAGTACGAACCCCACAGAAGAAGAAAGATTGATTGAGCCACGTGCTCAAGAGACATATGTAAGAACTCCATTCAAACTATTTTTTTTCTTTTCCTTGTATATATTACATTCTTATTCGTAGAGTTCTTTGTTTAAATTACAGGATATGTATATACGAATATCTCAGGAATATCGTAGTACTCTACCTCTTGAGAGTCAGGACAAACCATTTACAGAAGAAGAAAACGAGAATCTTTGGAAACAAAGTGCTGGTGAACCGATTAGAGGTTCAGTTTACGGCTATCCAGAAAAGGCGTATCAGAAGAAAAAGTCTTGGTATTGTGGTTATCATCCTCAAGCTTCGATGGCGGGGATAGAGAGACAATATCTGCTTTGGAGAGTAAGATAGCTTATCTCAATGCCGAGCTTGCTGCTGTAACCGAAAGAGAGAAGAAGAGAGAAGAAAAAGAGAAGAAGAGAGAGAAGGAGATTGCGGTAGGAAAAGAGGTAGAGAACAAGAGGTATGTAGCGCTTCAGGCCCAACTTACTTTTCTTTTGAATTAGAAAATATTCTTCCTCCATGTCTGGCTAGCAGTGATGGATCTGATCATGAGGGTGATGAGAATGATAAGTCTGAGAAGGAGAGTGATCAGGGTGATGAGGAGTAGTTGTATCTATTTGACATTTTAGACTTCTATATTTTGGAATTGTTTGATTGTATTTTGGTTTATTTTGAAGTTGGATGAAGTTTATTTTGAAATAGTTTAATGTATATGTTGAAAATATTATGTTGTTTTGGTTGGATGAAGTTTGTTTGAAATTCTTTGGGTTGTTTTGGTATAATATGCAGGTGGGCAATTATAATTGCAGCAATTTGCTGCCAGTTTTATAGCAGAAAACCGACCTCCAGTGGTCGGAATTTCAAAAATAAAAAAATAAAAATACCGACCTCCGGAGGTCGGAATTTAAAAAATACAAAAATAAAATTACCGACCTCCGGAGGTCGGAATTTCAAAAATAAAAAAATAAAAATACCGACCTCCGGAGGTCGGAATTTAAAAAATACAAAAATAAAATTACCGACCTCCGGAGGTCGGAATTTGAAAAATACAAAAATAAAAATTCCGACCTCCAGAGGTCGGAATTTAAAAAATACAAAAATAAAATTATCGACCTCCGGAGGTTGGAATTTCAAAAATACAAAAATAAAAATACCGACGTCCGGAGGTCGGAATTTAAAAAATACAAAAATAAAATTACCGACCTCCGGACGTCGGAATTTGAAAAATACAAAAATAAAAAATACCGATCTCCGGAGGTCGGAATTTAAAAATTAAGATTATATTAAAAAACAAATACCGACATCCGAATGTCGGTATTTCAAAAATGAGAAATAAATATTCTGACCTCAGGAAGTCGGAAATAATAAAAATAAAAAATAAAGAAATATATAAAACTGACCTCAGGAAGTCGAAAAATAAAATAATGAATTTTCCGACTTAAAATAAAAACCGACCTTGAGAAGTCGGTAAGTACCGACCTCCGGATGTCGGTATTGAATAGCGACCAAGCTTTTTCCGACCTAAGCTGGGATGTTGGTTTTAGGTCGGAATTACAGGGAATACCGACCTCCGGAGGTCGGTATTTTTAGGTCGGTATTCACTGTTTTTTTAGTAGTGTAGAAGGACTTCTTAAAGACAAATAAGAGTTACTACATTGCTAATAGGCTATTGTATCGGGTCAACCCCAACTAAACTTCTGTGCACAAAGAGGTTGAACTCTCCATTACCAACAACACAATCATAAAGGAGTGTGACCCTGTTGTTTCAACACACAACTTCTCTGAAGGCTTTGTATCTTTGGAACACGCAGAAAAATTACCAAATGGTGCCATAATCGGTAACTATTCACAGTACATATTGAAATTTCTACATTCAATTACATAATATGCATCACCAACTCACCTCACCACTATTCAGACTTGCTTTGCGTGTTAGTCACGGTCAATCCTATCATTGTAAAAGGCGATAGCAAAAGACATGAAATTGTTGTTACAAACGAACTGTAAGTTGCCATTACGACTGCTTGATCGTCCATATAAATCTCTTGATGCATTCACAATTCTTATCTAATTCAAAATCTACCGTGGAGTGTACAACTATTACTCTATGGAGAGATTTTGCAGTACATGACGGTGCATTTTTGGAAAAGTTGAAAGATGATCAGCCTGCTCTTGGCTTATGTGACGTGAGAGTCTTAATATATAGAGGTATACCCAGTCTCTTCGATATGCTAATTGTAAAATTTTTGAATATATTATTTGATACCTCACTTTAATATGTTGTTTTCCAAACTAGGCCCTTTTGGGATATCAACTATACCCGTGAGCAGTGTGTTGATCAATCCAATGTTTCCAAAAGCACTAGATCTTCGCACATGGTACACAAGCTAATCTACTAATATGCTCGACAATATTTCATTAACCTCACTGCCAAAACTTATGGTCTAACTATAATTTATTGAGTCATACTTCAATCTAACAATTCTAAACCCACAAACATTTTCTTAATTAAATGCTACAGTTAACTTACCTCATCCTATATGCAGGCGTGAAGTCATAAAAGGCGCAATGAAAGATCTTACAACCACAACAAGTTAGGTAATGAAAAAAGCCACGAAAGTGACGTTACCCCAAATTATGGCAGACACAATTGCGGATACACAGGTACCTTCTAATGGACACTTTATGCATCCATAAAGGACCACTGTTTACCAAGCATAATCTTCAATATTTGTCATTAACAATGTCCAGGAAGCTTTGTACAAGTTCAAAGCTAAAAATGGATCAAGTATTTGTACAAGTATATATATAAGGGTTATGATAAATGTACGGTTTACATAGAGTCAGACGATGGAGAAAAATTCATAAATGAAATACACAGCTTTCAAGATGCACGTTGGGTGTCACCACCGGAAGCAATGTGGAGAATTTATGAGTTTATTCTAAGTGAAATGCAACCAGCGGTTATAAATCTAAAATTACATCTACCCGGCAAACAAGCAGGTATTTTGAAACCCTTTCTCAGATAGTATAATCAAAAGACACAATTGTCCAGCCAAATAAATGAATATTAATATAAGACTATTATTCAAAATGCAGTGTTCTACAGAAAGAAGCAAAATCTTCAAAATATAGCGGCCTCCCAGTTTGTACAATACTGAGTATTTTAAGTTGTGCTTGAATGACAGTGAGGCCCGAAACTTTCTATACGGAGAATTGCCCAAGCATTATGTTTGGAACTCCCAATCGAAAAGTTGGAGTAAGAGGAAATCACGCTCCGTGATTGGCAGAATAAATATTGATAAGACAATTACACTTCATTATGTCATATTTATGTGCTAAGCAGTAACTTTACCTAACTACACCACTTAATGTCATAACTAATGATAGAGATGATGAAAGGTATTATGAAAGATTATTATTGAATGACGTTCGAGGCCCGACATCGTTTGAAGACTTGTTCACCGTTAATGGAATACATTGTAATACTTTCAAGGAAATAGCTAAGGAAAGAGGTTTATTAGAATTTGATGATAGCATTTCTGAATGTTTACGTGAAGCTGTAATCTTTAAGATGCCCGCAACTCTTCGAAGTTTGTTTGCAACCATTTTAGTTCATTGCAACCCAACAGATGTGAGATGTCTATGGGACACATATTACAACAATGTGTCGGAAGACTTTCAGACGAGCCAGAAAAGTTCACCAGAGGCACAACTACAAAGTACCTTAAAAAGTATAAATACATACTTGAAAAGTATGGATAAAAGTGTTGCGAAACTTGATATCCCACAAATCAAACAAGAATTACATAAAAATGACACATATGAATGCCAAGAAATAATTGAAGAAATGTCGATAAAGGTGCCAACTGAAGATATGGATGCAGAATCAAAGTTGAATCCACAGAAAGCGCAAGCTTTCAAGACCATATTGCAAAGGGCCAACTCTGGAACAACAAGATTATTCTTTGTAGACGGACCGGGTGGAACTGGAAAAATATTTTTGTATCGGACATTGCTGGCAAATATCAGATCGAGAGGTATGATAGCATTGACATCCGTTAGCAGTGGGGTAGTAGCAACAATCTTACCGGGAGGTCGTACAACTCACTCAAGATTTGAAATACCACTACAATCACATGAAACAACAATTACAAATATATCCAAACAAGGTGGCAGCGGTAAGCTAATTAGACAAGCAAAATTGATAATATGGGACGAAGCACCAATGGCTAAGAGACACACAATTGAAACAATCAACAGAAGCTTCCATGACATAATGGACAATAATGTACCTTTTAGTGGAAAAGTCATGGTATTTGGAGGTGACTTTCGACAAGTACTATCGGTGGTTCCTAAATCAACACGGGCAGAGACAGTGGATGCAAGTTTGGTGAGGTCATATTTGTGAGCTTTAATGGAAAAGATACCTTTAACATCCAATATGAGAGCAAGAGCAGATTCAATTTTTAGTGAATTTTTGCTTCGTGTTGGAAAAGGCGAAGAAAGCACAATATAGAACAATTTAATACAACTGCCACAACAAATGATGGTCCAAGCAACTGGTGATAGTAAACCAAAAGAATGCTTAGTAAGGAAAGTATTTCCATCGTTACAACAAAATTACAGATCGTCAAAGCATATAACTGAAAGGGCAATATTAGCAAGTAGAAATAAATATGTGGATAATCTAAATGAAATGTTGATTACTCAATTCCCGGGGTAAACAAGAACATATATCAGCTTTGACTGGGTGGAAGATGATACCAACAATCAGTATCAAGAAAAGTACTTGAATACATTAACACCAAATGGGCAGCTACCACATAGGTAAATTTCCATACTGTTATTAACGTTGCAAGTATAATATAGCTGCGAATCGCTAAACTGGATGAAAAATAAAGTTGAGGTAAAATATTAAACAATTGATGTATATTTGAATACTATATATAAGGTTAGATTTGAAAGAGAATGCACCTACCTATTATGATGCTGAGGAATCTGGATCCAACAAATGGTTTATGCAATGGTACACGATTGATTTGTAGAGGTTTTGACAACAATGTCATACATGTCGAAATAACAACAGGAGAATATGCAACAAAATAGGTGTTTATACCAGGAATCCAATTATCGCCTCCGGAGAATGAAGGATATCCTTTTAAATTTATTCGCAAGCAATTTTCAATACGTCTCTGTTTTGCAATGACGATAAATAAAGCTCAAGGTCAAACAATTCCTATTGTTGGACTGTATCTTCCGCAACATGTTTTCTCCTATGGACAACTATATGTAGCACTATCGAGGGAAATCTCAATGACCACGACAAAAGTATTGGTAATGACTGAACAACCAGATACGACGACGGGCACATATACGAAAAATATTATATACAAAAACGTATTAGGTAAGAGACGATTGTTATCTTTTAAAGCGTAATCAATTAGGAACAAAATCAACACATTACATGAACCTTATGAAAATGTCATTGGTCGTGTTTGATAGGTTCGGTTGAAGAGGAGAAAAGTTGAGCATCAACATGCAATTTATGAAGAAAATGCAACTATTGTGTAGACTTAGATATTGGTAATTAGGATACAAATGAGTTGAATATCCAGCAAAGTATCATGTATTTATGGACAGCGTCATAAAGTTTCATGCTTCTAATTCAAGACAATTAGACGAGCATAATCGAGTACTGTTCGGAAACAGAAAATTGGAATCTGAGAAACATCCATACAAATTATTATCTTACATATTGAATATATTTAATAATGGTATTATGCACACAATTAACTGTAAAATTATGTATGCGAGACTGCTCTAATACTTACAGCAATATATTATGACAAAAAAGTAAGCTTACTGTTTCAGAATTAATCACATGACAAGATGAGGCCATCACGTGCAACGCACATGTAGTAAATCTAGTATATATATATGTGTGTGTGGGGAGGAGGGGGGTCAAATCTAAATTTTAGGTATATCATATACCTAAAACGAATTCCCTCAACATAATCTCGAAGCGCAACTTAGTGGTCAAGGAGGTTCATAAGTTTTCATGGTGATACGATACATTATATTGACTTTACAGCAACAAAAAAAACTGTGACTTGGGCAAAAAATACAAAAAAAAGAAAGAAAGATAAAAGCAATTAAATTTTTATTTTCGAGTATTGTTTTTTTTAAAAAAGTAAAGAAAAGAAAAAAGTCACTTTTAAATTAGATTGTAATTGAATAAATAATCAAAATGGTCAAAATACAGAAAAGTAAAAAATAACAAAGTTGGCCAAATAATAGGCGGATCAGACAACAAGGCCCAAAGGGAAACCCTACACAAATCATAACAAAAGCAAATAAAGAATAAATTTTCTTTTAAAAAAACATCCACATAAATCTTTCAAGTGCTTTCTCATCTTCTCCAACCAAGCATTAGCGATAATGTAGATGCATTGAAGTTCAGTTGGTCGGCACCCGCATCTCGGGAATTCTTCACTATAAGGAATTTAGTCCTTTAATTTTTTATCTCAAATTTTAGATTGATTTCACCTGAAACACCTAAATGATTTTTTATTATGCCGAGAAAATATTATTTAAAAATATTTCTATAATACATTGTATGTATAATATTGTGAAAATAGTTATAGTGTAATGTACGTATGTGACTGTTTATAAATATTTTCCTTCATATTTTGTTATTCAATTGTTGTAGTCTTGTATGGATTTTGTTTAAGCCTTTTTATATTCCAAGAAGCCCGACGAGTACACATAAGAGCTTACAATAACGAAAAAATAGTACCAAAAGTAATCTAGAAATATCAGTTGGAACTCAAGCAAACTACCAGAATCTAACATAAGGATAGACGTCAAGTAAGTATAACTCATCCTGAAATCTTACATCAGGATAGGTATAATGAAGTCATCCTCTCTCGAAATCTTACATCGGGATAGCCGCATGAATCTAGCATCGGGATAATTGCACCAGCTCAAACTTGGAGTTGAGAAATGCTCCAACGGGGTGTCGAGATTCGTTCAGAACTCTGTGCATGCAAATGAACTATACTACCCCACCAAATTCGACATTCCAAACTCAACATGAATGTCAAAACTTTCAACAGAGGTTGTCTTGATAAAAAGTGGGTTCCACACCTCAAGCTCTAATTTAGCAAAAAGCCAAAGGTAGCTCAAAATGAGGCAAGAAACCTCAAGACCTGAACCAAAGGTTCGTCTATAATAAAATCAATATTTCAACGCTAATGAAATCATCAGAAATACATTTCGAGGTCGTTTATTTTATATTTTGACCAAAGTCAAACACATACACTTTAGGAACTCCAAAACACAAAAACTTGTATATAAACCAAACGAATTGTCTAGTGACTGGCCAAATATAGAAAAGCTCTAAATGTTGAAAACATAGAAAACAGAGAAAATAACCTAGAAAGTCATTACATTCTTCGTAGCTTTTAAAAATCTCAAGATTGTAAGATATGTTATTGCTATTATTTTTTGCATTGATTATGACTAATTTTGAGACTTTTCATTTCCTTATTTATTTTATTTTAGTCTAGTTGACTAGGTTTATAAAATATGCATATTTAGACGTGTGCTTTTCAAAAACAGATATCTTAGATAGTAGTAGTTATTATCTCACCCAACGTCCATGCATGTGCACACGATCGACAAATAATACAGACATGATTAGAGTATTGTTCCCAACAAGGACGTAATTGTGAAATATTTAGTAGATTATTACACTTTAAATATTTCAAAAAATATTTGATTTGAATGTTGAGAAATGAAAATCAACTATAGATTTACGTGATAAGAAAAAATAATTAAAAGAAAAAGTTCCTAACGTGAGAATTGATATCAATCAATTCTCGAACATTTCTACGATTAACGACTTAATTAATAGTAGCAATACATATGTGATATTGGTAATAACTAAAAAAACAATATGAATAATTTATAATAAAAATAATGGAGTGACAAAAAATATTCTCTTAATTGTTAAAACTCTTAAAATAAATTTTCTTAATGCTACTTGACATACATTTAAGCAATTTAAATTTGGCATTCACAATAAATGACCGCCATCATTTACAAGTAATTGTCAAGTTTAAAATTTATTTATAAATATCTAAATTCAAAATCTAGAGTCTGAACAAACTTCAGTATACATTCAATTAATCTCATGTCATTGAGAAACAAAATTAATTTGTTATTATCTTCTTTAGATATGCAAATCTTTTTGGATATCAACTTTGACTATAAATTTGGTAAGAGAATTATGAAATAAATCTATTTAAAGGACTTTTTGCACTTGTGTGAAGCAATTAAATCAAAATTTTATTTATTCTAATTTGCTTTCTAGTTTCTAATAAACCAATGAGTACTCCAGAAGGTGGTTCTAGTTTAGAACAAAAACTTTTCAAGTGAGTTCTGTTTTTTTTTTTAATCTCCCTTCCCTTTTATCTACTTATTTTCTTAAGCTTAACTAATAATATTCACTAATTGTGTAAATGAACCCCTATATATATATATTCAAGATTATGAATAGTATTTTTTTATGAATGGTTAGACTCTATGTAGATATCTTTTAAGTTAAACTCTTATTTATTCCACATTCTTTATGATTTAATTTTAATTTTTTTAATGATTTTCAGAATAATGGAGAAAGAAACCAAGAAACTTTTGTTTGAGAATGTATCGCTCCGCCTGCAACATAAATTGCTTTGTTTGCAACAAAAATTATTGATTGAAAGGTTAAACAATTTGACTTGCTCAACTTATACGGAAGATCAAAAATTATGTGCGGAGATCGACCAGATGAAACCAAAGGTGAGCTTTTATCTAATCACATGTATGATGCATCAGTATTAAAGTATAAGTTCTATGCATATAAAAGGTGAAAATAAATTTTATATAATAATATAGCTTACTAGGTATAATTGTTGCCAACACTTCTGATAAGCATAATTAATTAATTATATAATAAAGATAGTAAATGATATGTTGCATCAGGTTAAAATTTACTGATAGCGTAAAAAAAACATATGATTTTTAAGTATATATAATGTAAATCGTTTAAATTATTGATATTTTTTTTATTTTTTTGTAGAATGAGATGTGGGTGAGTGTTATGAAGGAATTAATTGATGATAAAGAGTAGAGTTGGCCCTCGAGGTGGCGATGTTGTTGTTTTATTTCATATTTTGGAGATTTTACAACTTAGACAAATTAATAAATTTGAAGGATGATGTGTTCCCTTCTTTATGGCTAATGAAAATTTAAAGACTATGAGAAATGTTATTGTTATTATTTCTTATTTTGATAAAGACTAAATTTGAGACTTTTCATTTCCTTGGATATTTAATTATAGTGTAGTTTGCTAAATTTCCAATATCTACTTATTTAGAAAGTATTCTTATCATAAGTATTTTCTAAAAATATATTTTTGGAGTGTATAATTCGTATTGCACTTGATGTTCACACAAGCACACACAATTGAAAGATATAAAAGTAATGAGTCGAGCATCATTTCCAATGAAGATTTAACTGTTAACTTTTCAAGTAGATTAAATAGTAAAGGTTTTAATAGAACTGTGATTCGAATATTGAGGACAAAACTAAATAAAAGATGATATTGAGAATTCAAACGAGAGAGATATTCTAGAGTTACAGATAGATTTATCCAATCCAACATATAGTATATCCAATTTAGTTCGCACATTGAAAATCTAGTTTCTAACACATCATTAATGAAAGTTAAAAGGGGGTGAATTAAAATTCCAATAGCTGATAGATATTTACGAGTAGTCGACTCTTACTGCAGATAGAGTTATCAGAGAATAAATAAGCAAAGTACAGAATATAAAAGAACACCAGATATATTTATACTGATTCGGATCACCGATGTGGTGCTTAGTCCAGTTACCTTGGGTTTCAAGGGTTTCCTTTAGAGCTTGAGGAGAACATAGGTGATACAGAGATTGAACCTAAACTCCTATCTGATATGCACTATTTTGGTACAACCTCTACCTGTACAAAACTTTATGAAAGATAAAAGAAGATTACAATATAAGTTCAAGTGAAGTTGCACGCTTCACAACTGCGACTATGAGTTGGTTTATATAGTGTTGAGGACTGCTCTTTTTAAGGAATAACCCAAGGGTGTTTTAAATCAAGGATTTTGATTAAATCCTTGATTTCGGTTGATTGATTCATGTCCATATCAGATATGTGCATGAGCAAACCGATTCTTCCTTTTCGTTGGAGATTTTCTTGTGATCTTGATAATTTTCCTTCTCTTGAAGATATTCTTGTAGTCTTGATACTTGGCTGATTTGATTGTCTATCTTCCAGATTACTTCATCCTAGTCAGATGCTAGGATTGTGGTTGCTTTAATTTTGTATCCCTTATGATGGCTTTCCTTTCCCGCGCTGCTTCAGTGAAGGCAACTTGTTTCTTTTCTTCTTTGTAATGTTTTTTTGGCGTTCTTCCTTTTTTATTTTCATGATTGATTTAGTATACACATTTTTTATTTGGTTCCAGTAGTAACATATCTGCTTTGAAACGCATGGTTGACTTGTGAGATTTGATTTGATTCCTTGAGTTCAGATTGATTTGAATGAATCACTCTTCGGTTAGATTGATTTGAGTGAATCAATTTTCTCCTTAATTGATGGTGCTGATTTGATGCTTGATGCATCAATCTTCAGAATTTTGTGTATCTAACACATATACACTAGTCTTGATTTTCCTGTGACACAAGGTAATTTGTCATTATGTAAAACATTATAAGTTAAAAATTAATACTACTCTGGAGTTCATCCCAGATAAACTGATTTCTATATATTCAAACTAAATACTTATATCCTTGTATCATCTTAAGTAAAAAAAATGCAATTGTATCTCTTATATTTGACTAAGAAAGACAAATTAGTTAGAGGCCTATAACTAACTTGTTACTTGTAAGTTAATCATTGTCCGACAAATCACTAAATTATCAAACTGTTATAACCTAAAATTCACATGAATCATGATGAAACCTATATCCTCCCCCAATAGGTAAGACAAACCACCACCAAACAAATTTATAGTAAAGACAATATGAGAGGTCTGACGTGCCGATCAGCTAGAAAACTCTCTAAGAATATCCAAATTTGATCGTTACAAAAACATGCATCAGATTATATAGTACCACATCGGAAGCACCTTATAGGTATGATAGTTTACACAGTTACCCCATCACTATTACTTATCCAACTATACAATTTAAATTAACGAAATAAAGAATACATAAATGATGTGATTAATCCGAATCCACCATGTAATATCATGCAAACAATCAAGAAACATGCAACTTGGATATTTAAGTAGTACCCCATTTCACACCTGCACCACCTACACTACAAGTACCACTACCTTGAAACTTGATACGCCCTATCCCTTCTGCCGTCAACTTCACCCCATCTGATCATAGCCTAACCCTTCTATCACATTACATTTACCCTAAACACCAGATTACTAAATCTTCCACTACTGCCCATCAAATAAAAAAATTGATTAATATCCAAAGTTCAATAAGGAAGTACTCAAAGACCTGACTATCATGTTCCCAGTCAAGTGAAAATATGTAATATTTGACAGTAAATTTGGAATGAATTTCTAAGCTGCTTAAATACCTTGGCGAAGAGGATAAAGTCATACCATTCTTCAAGTAAGAGTGATTTTGTGTGTGTCATAACTTTTTCCTAAGTTGCCTTTTTGAGGTTTTCAGCCTAATGGATTTTTTGCTTTCTAACTTTTATTTAGGCCACCTTTTTTGTTTTTTGAGGTTTTCAACTTAGCAAGTATCTTTTTTTTCTTGGTGGGGGGGGGGGGGGGCAGAGAAGGACTGTCGTCACAGTTTATATTCTTGCAGGTTAAGAGTAACATGTAGTGTTGGTAATTTAGCATTTTAAATTAATAAAATGTCATTTGGAAAGCCACTGTGTCCGTTAGTGGCAGTTTTCTTACATATTGTTTTAAGTAACATTACTATCCACTCATTATGTGCATTTCATTTTGGGCTTAATTTCTCATTATTTTGGAGGAAATAAAACGTTGCTGAGAACGTTGGTGGACTGATCATGGGCAGCACATTTGTTGTCCGTTGTTAACATTGGTTATCAAGCATCAATTCTATTCTTTATTCCTCCATTATACCTTGTAACATATGTAACTCCTAAGGCCATTATCTTCACTATTTAGTACCCCATTATTTTCCTATTTTTTCTTAGGAAGACTTCTTCTACTATAAATAGTGGTGGTCTTCATTGGTTTTACACACAAGAGAAATATAGAGTGAAAGAGTTGGTCAAAAAAGAGAGTTCTTATTAGTTGAAGGGAAGTGTTCTTTTTGTGGAGCTTTGGACTCAACTCTTGTCCAGAGTTTGTTGAGTTACACTTAGTGATTAGGCTGTTGTATCCTGGAGGGGACAAGTCAAGAGGACTACTGCTGGACCGGTGAAAAACATTTGCTGCAGTGGGCTTGAATCTCCTTAAAGAGAGCGAGATATCCACGCCTCAGCCTGAAGAGATTTATTTTCTTCATTTATTTTTCAATTGTAATCTTATAATTTTGTTATATTGTAAGTTTTTCATTAACAATTTTAAGGAGACTCAATTTGACTACAATTGAAAAAACCGCGGATGTCAAAATGAGAGACCTTAGCAAGTCATTTCGGTTCAATGATAACCATTTCAAAAGATGGAAGGGTAAAGTACTTTTCTACTCAAGTCTTCTCAATGTTTCTTATGTGTTAACTGAGAAAAATCCTAATAAAGTTGATGATACCTCCATGGATGATGATGAACTTATTTCTCATCATGAGAAAGTGGAAAAGTACAATGGTGAAGAGACAAGGGGCCAAGATGCACTTTTACAAAAAGAAGAGAGCAACATCACAACGAAGGTAAATTTAATTACTTCAAATAATGCAACTTTTGAAACTCACAAAAATACTTCTTTGAAGCCTAAGAAGAAAAAATTTAAGAAAAATAATAGTAGACCTCCCAAGAAAAATAATGGTGAAAATAACCAAGCACAAAATCAACAAGTTCAAGATAAGGGACCATGCTTTGTTTGTGGCAAGAGTGGGCATATTGCCCGATTTTGCAGATTTCAGAAACGTGGTCCTAACCCTCAGGCAAACATTATCGAAGAACCTTTTGTGGCGGTGATTATCTACATAAACATGGTTGAAAGTGTTGATGGATGGTGGGTTGATTTTGGTGCAAACCGTCATGTCTATTATGACAAAGACTGGTTTAAAAAATATACTCATTTTGAGGAGCCCAAAACCATCATGCTCGGTGATTCTCACAAAACTCAAGTGCTTGGAACAGGAGATGTCGAATTGTGTTTTACTTCTGGAAGGGTATTAACTTTGAAAGATGTACTATATACTTCTTCCATGAGAAAAAATTTGATGTCTAGTTTTCTTCTTAATAAAGCAGGCTTTAAACAAATTATTGAATCTGATCAATATGTAATTGTGAAGAAGGGTATTTTTGTGGGATAGGGGTATGCTTGTGATGGGATGCTTAAACTGAATGTTGAAATGAATAAAGTTTCTACTACTGTTTATGTGCTTTCTTCTACTAATTTTTGGCATGCTCGTTTGTGTCATATTAATGATCGTTATGTTGGAATCATGAGTAGTTTAGGATTAATCCCAATGGTTAAAAATAATTTTGAAAAGTGTGAGGCTTGTAGTAAAGCCAAAATCACTAAAAGGTCTCATTTTCAAGTTGAAAGAAAAACTGATTTGTTATAATTAGTTCATACTTATTTTTGTGAACTTGGTGGAATTTTAACTCGTGGAGGTAATAGATATTTGATCACTTTCATTGATGATTTTTCTAAGTTTACATATGTTTACTTGATGAAAAATAAAAGTGATGCTTTTGAAAATTTCAAAACTTGTCTCCATGAGGTTGAAAATCAGTTTGGAAGAAAAATAAAAAGAATTAGAAGTGATAGAGGCCGTGAATGTGAATCAAATGAGTTTAATTCTTTTGTTAGATCATTGCGAATAATTCATGAAACTCCTCCTCCTTACTCTCCTTCATCTAATGGAGTAGCAGAAAAGAAAAATAGAACTTTGGTTGAATTAACTAATGTCATGCTTATTGAGTCACATGCACTTTTAAATTTTTGGGGTGAGGCTATTTTAACTGCTTGTTATGTGTTGAATCGTGTGCTTCATAAAAAGTCTAAATTGACACCTTTTGAACTGTGGAAAGGTCACAGGCCAAGTTTGGGATATCTAAGAGTTAGGGATTGTCTAGCTAGCCTTTGTGAGGCTAATAGATCCCAAGATTACAAAGTTGGGTAAGAAAGTTACTACTTATACTTTTCTTGGTTATGCTTCAAAAAGTACAATTTATAGATTTTTTAATCTTGAAGATAATATTGTGATAGAATCAGGTGATGCTATTTTTCATGAGAATAAATTCCCTTTTGATTCTAAAAATAGTGGGGGTCAAAGGATTGAACAAAATATTTTGTCATTACCTAGTTCTTCTACTTAATTCTACTTTAAAAAAATAAAGAAATTGATGATTTTGAGTTAAGAAGAAGTAAAAGAGCTAGAGTAGAAAAAGATTTTGGTCCTGATTTTTATGTGTTTAATGTTGGAGATGACCCTCTCACTTTGAAAGAAACTTTATCTTCACATGATTCTATTTTTTTGGAAAGAGGCAATAAATGATGAAATGGAATCATTAATTTCTAATAAAACTTGGAAGTTAGTTGATTTACCACTGGGTTGTAAAACTATTGGTTGCAAATGGGTCTTACGAAAAAAGTTGAAACCGGATGGATCAATTGATAAATATAAGGCTAGGCTAGTTGCAAAATGTTTTAAACAACTAGAAGGCCTAGAATTTTTTGATATTTTTCTCCGGTAACAAGAATTACATCATAAGACTTTTAATTGCTATGACTGCAATTTTTGATTTGCAAATTCATCAAATAAATGTAAAAACTGTTTTTTTAAATGGAGACCTAAATAAGGAAATTTATATGGATCAATCTCAGTGTTTTGTTGAAGCAGACCAAGAAAGCAAAGTATGTAAACTTACTAAATCCCTATATGGCTTGAAACAGGCACCAAAGCAATGTCATGAAAAGTTTGATTCCTGCATGATTGAAAATGGATTTAAAACAAATGAGTGTGATAAGTGCATATATCACAAGTCATGGAATAATTCACATGTGATTATTTGCCTATATGATGATGATTTGTTGATCTTTAGCTCTAACATGAATGTTATTGATGAAGCTAAAAATATTCTTAGAAGCCATTTTGATATGAAAGATCTCGGTGAGGCAAATTTTATTCTTGGAATAAAAATAACAAGAACATGTGAGGGAATTTTCCTTGACCAGTCATTATGTTGAGAAAATTTTGAAAAAATATAACTTTCTTGATTGCAAGCATGTTGCTACTCCTTTTGATTCAAGTGTTCACTTATTTCCCGTTGAAAGTGAAAATAATGTAATAAATCAAAAGGAATATGCTAGCATAATCGGAAGTTTGAGATATGTGATTGATTGCACTAGGCCTGATATTGCATATGCAGTAGGAGTACTTGACAGATTTACAAGCAAGCCAGGTAATAAACATTGACATGCTATAACAAGAGTTATGAGATATTTAATTGAAACAAAAGATTGTGGTTTGTTCTATAAAAAATATCCTACTGTACTCGAAGGCTTTTGTGATGCAGATTGGAACACTTTATCAGGTGATTCCTGTTCTACCACTGGTTATGTCTTTACATTAGGTGGTGGTGCTATTTGTTGGAGATAAAAAAACAAACAAACTATAATTGCTAACTCTACCATGGAGGCTGAACTAATTGCTTCAGCTTCAGCTAGTGAGGAAGCAAACTGGTTAAGAGATTTATTGTTTCAAATACCTTATTTTGAAAAACAAATTCCTCCTATTTTAATTCATTGTGATAGCAAAACGCTGTAATTGGTGGAGTTCAAAACCGTTATTACAATGGTAAATCCAGACCTATAAGGAGGAAACACAGTAATGTAAGATCGCATTTGAAAAATGGTACCATTAATGTTGATTATGTCAAATCTTGTGATAATCTTGTAGATCCTCTTACTAAGGCCTTAACAAGAGAAAAGGTCTAGTGCACATCGAGGGGAATAAGATTGAAGCCTATAAATTCTTAAGTCATATATGAGGAAACCCAACATGGGGACTAGAGATCCTATAACCAGGTTCAATGGGAAAAACAAATCATATGTTAACTTATTGTGAAAAATACACTATTTTTTTATTCCCTCCCTATGATGTGAGTGCATTGTTTCCTGTAGTGATTTGTGAAGGTTGATTTGACAAAACTCTTAATGAAAATATGTAGCCCGTATGGGTGGAGTGTTAAACTTACAGGAGCACTCTCGACAGATATCACCTATGTGAGTGTGGAAGTAGGTCGCTTCCTATGAGAATTGACTTATTCCCAAAAGCACTCATGAAATCGGGATAGCACAAGGCCGTAACGTGCTGGCTTTTAAAGATCATGTCAACACCTTGACTATTATGTGTAGGCAGTGATATTTTATATCCCTTAAGTAGTCATAGTTCAAGTTTCAGACCACTACTACTCTGGAGTAAAAGTTACTATTTTACTAAGTGAAGGTTCAATGCAGAGCACACCTTCATTATGCATGATAGTCTTCCTTCAACTGATAGACTCTCTTGATTAATATTAAAATGAGTGGGGGATTGTTGGTAATTTAGCATTTTAAATTAATAAAATTTGTCATTTGGAAAGCCACTGTGTCCGTTAGTGGCAGTTTCTTACATATTGTTTTAAGCAACATTACTATCCACTCATTATGTGCATTTCATTTTGGGCTTAATTGCTCATTATTTTGGAGGAAATAAAATATTGCTGAGAATGTTGGTGGACTGATCATGGGTAGCATATTTGTTGTCCGTTGTTAACATTGGTTATCAAGCATCAATTCTATTCTTTATTCCTCCATTATACCTTGTAACATATGTAACTCCTAAGGCCATTATCTTCACTATTTAGTACCCCATTATCTTCCTATTTATTCCTAGGAAGCCTTCTTCTACTATAAATAGTGGTGGTCTTCATTTGTTTTACACGCAAGAAAAATATAGAGTGAGAGTTAGTCAAACAAGAGAGTTCTTATTAGTTGAAGGGAGGTGCTCTTTTTGTGGAGCTTTGGACTCAACCCTTGACCAGAGTTTGTTGAGTTGCACTTTGTGATTAGGCTGTTGTATCTTGGAGGGGACAAGTCAAGAGGACTAAGCGAGATATCCGCGCCTTAGCGTGAAGAGATTTATTTTCTTCATTTATTTTTCAATTGTAATCTTATAATTTTGTTATATTGTAAGTTTTTCACTAACATGTAGTTTATGCTTGTGTCTTAAGGATCATCATCTTGCTTCAAGGATGGTACCTTTTCAAGAATTTTTCATTAATAGGACCGATCCTTATGTCATGTGCATTAATATGATTGTAAGCGTCACTCGAATAAGTTTCTTGTATGACATATGGCCCATCCCACCTAAGGTGAATTTTTCCCTACTCTAATAGGAAGTGATAATAAGATCTGTGTGAGGAATCACTTGAGGTGCTTTCAAGTTGGAGATAAATTCCCTTGAGGTGAATAACTCTTATTCAAATTGCTTTCAATAAATCTTCGAGGTGATCTCGATGAGAAGATAGTGTAAGATATACATGTGTGAGGAATCGTGTTTAGTCTCCAATTTGAATTGAAATTGATTGCTTTAAACAAATGTGGCGACGGTGTTCCTTGTGCTACGAAAGGGATAAATAGAAGCAGTGTCCTAACTTTGCTAAATAGTTCAACATCTATTGTATTTTGCCTCATAAACTTGGTTTACGACTAGTAACGAGTCACAATCGATTTGAATGATCTCAGAGCCTAGTCCAAACAAAAATATGATACCTGCTAGAAGGAATCATACTAAACCTCATTGTTTAATAAGTGGAATACAATTTATAACTTGTCTTAGTCATTCACCTTTTGAGGTTATCAAAACTATCTCCAGTTTGGTTCCTTTTATGCTCGAGGCTTCATCCATGTACAAACTATAGATATTGGACATATTCCTAGAGTCGAGAAATGCCTCTTTCTTAGCTTGGGGGTCAACACCCTAAGACTTAAGATTTAATGGATTTATACTCAATAACAAGATCACTTAATAAATAATTTGGGCTTGCAGAGGGTACATCTTTACCGGTAACTCTAGAAAAATGGCCTTAGTTTCTGAGTGGATTCCATGAGGGCTAAGGCCAACATTTCCAAATGGGAATATTTACGAGATGAAAGTTTTACAAACATAATAAATAAGATATTGCATACCTTTTTCCTCTCGAACAAGCACAACACTTACCGCAACCTCTTTCTAAGGATTCTTCTTCCCTATTAACGAAAAGAAGCGGATCGACTAAGACTCGCTCAGTGAGCTTTTGGATAGCCTTGACCTTGTTGAGAACATCTGAGAATTCCTTGATTTTATCCGGATTCACTTTGATTCCTCTACGTGAAAACCTAACTACTTGCATGTCAAAAGCATATTTTTCTGGTTTCAACTTTATATTGTGTTTCCTCATAATGTCAAAGGTTTCTTACAAGTGGTCTTTTGTTTCTAAATACTTTACAAGCATGTTGTCTATTCAATAGAAATACTAACGAGTTACGACAGTCCATTTTTTTACTACTTTAGGTTTGACTTGAACTTTTTTATTGACTGATACAACAACAACAACACTCTTATTCTTGAGCTCCAAGTTTCCAATATTTACATAGTCTTTATTTTTTAAACTTTCTCTTCTTACCGCCATTACCAGATCTAAGGTCTCTGTCTCCGGATCCGGTGTTCATAACATCATCGAAGCCTGAAGCTTCACACCATTCTCTCTCTTACTTGTTTATTTGCTATTTTACTCAACAATCTCACAATCTTCAGCTGGATAAAAAGCAATACCAAGTACCAAGTAGGGGTGGACCCACGTTGAGAAAAGGGTTGTCAAGTGACACCCCTTCGTCAGAAAATTTTACTGAGTATACATATTCAGGGTGTCTTAACCCTTAGGTCACTAAAGTCATCGCTTGTGGCTCCATATTTTTTTGGGTCTGCATATTTAAAAAACAATTACTTATGTATGTTGTTTTTTATAAAAAAATTATATGTACTATGAGTGCTATGATTTCTACTAAGAAAATTGCATATGAGATAAATATAAACCTGAATTTCGTAAAAAAAACAATTTGATTAAAATATGAATCACGAAATCACAAAGTCCCTTGAAGAATTTTTTAGAGTTAATTACTTTATATATATGTAGAGAAGATCAAACTACTTTTTTCATTTCAAAATAGATTTGAACCAATTGAAGCATATGAAATTGTTTTTTATTTCTTATTTAGTGGTAAAGTATTGAGATTTCTAGATGATGAGAATTTTAAAAAATATTGTGTTAACTTTGAACTTTCTTTAACACGTAATAGTTATTTTGATATTGATGGTTTAAATTTATTTTTTGAATTAAAAGTGTTAAGAGAAATAATACAAGTAGAAGATAATGATCAAATAAAAAAACTTGATTCTTTTTCAAATACACATATCGCTTATAGAATAATGTTAACAGTTCCTATAACTGTTGCCTCACTCGAAAGAAGTTTTTTCAAAATTAAAATTGATTGAATCTTCTTTAAGATCAACATTGTCTCAACTCTCAAGAGAGATCGAATGAATTAGCTATATTATCATTTGAAAAGGAATTATTAAAACAAATTGATTATAAAACAATACTTAATGACTTCGCATCTAATAGCTAGAAAAGTACATTTAAATACAAGTATATATGATATATATATATATATATATATATTAAGGACCCTCTCTTAAGTTTCGCTTTAGGCTCCCAATATTATTGAGTCGGCCCTGTACATATTAATACTGTGGCATAAAGAGATATATAAAACAAAATGACCCTATTTGACAAAAGTTATTTGTTGGCATGTTGGCTGATTTTGTTTGAGGTTGGAGTTCCAAGCCCTAACTAAAAGCATATATTGCATAGTTTTTGCAAAATATATCATACTTTGCTTAAAAATTGTCACTAAGTAAACTTGAACTCAAGACCTCTTCCAACTTAAAACTAGCCTAAACCTATCAAGCAAACCTTTAATTTTAGAACCCAAAAGTAATGTCATAGTATAATATAAATCCTACGAAACTTATATCATGCATGCAAAACACAAATTCTCTAAATTTATGTCTAGACAAATTTGGTCATAGAAATACTACAAGCTTATGGAATTTATGACAAGCAAGACAAAAATTATCTAAACTTATGCCTAGTAAAATTATGTCATAAACAAGAATGCTTTGATTCAAAATATTTTATTAAATGAGCAATAAAAGCAAAAATTAAAAGCATCATATTTGAAGATAAATTAAAAATCATGGAAAAATACCATCATATCTATTTATTTTTTTTTAGTAATAATAGGATAATATATTAATAACTTAAAGCATAAGCGTCATTACATCGAACTTTAATCCTAATTATATTAGTATTAATGTATTTGGATTAATTTACCCCCTTTTTTTAATTTTTTTCTCCCTGCTTATGTAACCCCCCTTATTTCACTGAATCTAATTAAACCATTAAAAACCCAAACCCAATTTCATCTAAAATCAATCAAAAAATCCTTCCCCACTAAAATCCTTCTATCCTTTTAAATGGTGTGTTTATTGAATTAAATTCCTATGAGTGTTTAGAAGGAATTTAAATTATGGTGCTATAATTATAAAGTGTAAAAAAAAAAAAGATGTATAATATACAAGATTAAAGAGGTATGATTCAGTAAGAAGAGATGCGTGTAGTGTGTATAGTATAATAGTAATTATATGGCTTATGCATTGTGCGGGATATAATAAAAGAGATATATCATGCCATTATTTTAAAGTAAGAAGAAAATCGTCTTCTGGCACATAAGCGTCATTACATCAACAGTGGCCCGATATATTTCCAACACTAGAATGCAGCACCTCACATCTGGGTGGGCCGTTAACTAGATTACATACAGGCCTATCTTGCCTTGTTAATAACAATTGGTTTTTATAAAAAAATAACTGCATCTGCTACAAATATAGGTGGGGTAAACCATTCTTCAACAAAAACTCCTTCTAGTAGCTTCCTCCCCTTTGTGCTAGCTTGTCGGCGACACTGTTTTGCTCCCTACATTCAAACAATAAATTAGAATCACATATATCGTTATTCCTCATCCGTGCTATTATTTCCGTGGATATCATCAAACTATCGCACTTAAGGCTAAAAGCCATACGGAGCCCGTGTAGCAAGGCAGTTAATTAGTTCCGCATTCGTTGCGGAGTTAGTTGTGATTTTCGAGCTTTTTCCCGCTATCCATTCACCGTTCGTGTCCCTAATTACACAGCCCGTTTTGAAGTAGCCTCGAAAGCCCCATCTATATTAAGCTTTTTTGGGATAGTTAACGACAGTTTTCTTAATAGGTTCGTGACTGTTCGGCCCTATAAGCATAATTAATTCCCTTGTACGATTAAGAATTTCCTCCAGATCAGTGTTCCTATTGGCTTTATGGTAATAGTTGTGGTTTCTATTTATCCATATGCCCCTATAGTACAAAGGGCATGAGAAGTGTTGACCAAGGAATATTTTGATAGTGCATCTTTGGGTCCCTTACTGCTTTTTAGCCATGTTTTCGCTAATGGTTCTAATGATCGTTTCACAACCCAGCCTAGACCAGATCTGTTTAGTAAGGGGACACTTGAGGAAAATATGAGGTATGGTTTCCAGCTGCTGGCATGTAGAACACAATGGGTTAGCACTAATGCCAATTTTGTGGAGGTAACTAGATCGATGTAGGGAGACGATCATGGTAGCTAAGCCATAGAAAGTGTTTTAATTTTGTTGGGGCAGTTTAGCTTGCAAATCCAGTTGAAATCAAGCTCATGCAATAATTTTATATATTGCATGATATGATTAGCCATGTGGCTAAGAAAAGATTTCGTGAGGATCCTTCTTCCAGCCATGTTTAGGAATTTAACTTTCCAACCTGAGAGTTTTGCCGTGATGAATTGAAAGTATCTCTTATGAAAAATAGGGAAGCCAAGGTACTTCCCAAAAATATTACTGGGC
The DNA here is from genome assembly GCA_035578085.1 of Solanum pinnatisectum. Classification (NCBI taxonomy): domain Eukaryota; kingdom Viridiplantae; phylum Streptophyta; class Magnoliopsida; order Solanales; family Solanaceae; genus Solanum; species Solanum pinnatisectum. The sequence continues at coordinate 38,825,822 of CM069079.1, read as the reverse complement.
TTTATCCCCGGCCTCAACCTTAGCAATCTCACTAGTTATGCTATCGCCACAATTCTTCCCAAAAATTACCATCATATCTATCACTTGATTCTGTTGTGCTTTATAAGCCTTTCAACTTATTTACTCCTGTGGGAAGATTTCAACTGATCACTTCTTATTTGAAGATAAAAATAGAGTTGCAGCAGAAATGTGTTTGGATTTTGTGGAAAATATTTTTTAATTTTCTTATGTTTGATTGGTCAAAATATTTGAAAAAACATTTTTTTTAGAAAAATAAGTTCCCAGAAAAAAATGACTTTCCTAATAAAATTAAGAAAAATAAGTTACATAAGTGGCATTTTACTTTCAAGTTTATTGGATCCCCCAACCCCCAGCCCTCGACCATTCCACCTCAGTAGTAGTTTTTAGAATAATATTTTCTCACTTTCTTATTGAAGATTAGTAAATAAGTAAGAAACCATCTTGTTTTTTTAAAATAAAACTTTTTCTAGAAAATCATTTTCCATTATAACAAACCTACCCAAATAGAATTTTTCAAGGAAATTTTAGGTCCTGCTTGCATAAAGACAAGAAAATGACATAAATAGTCCCTTAACTATATTAGTAGGTCTAAAATGATTCCTTAACTATACATTTAACGGATTTAGTCTTTTAACTATTCAAAAACTTAAAAGTTTTGGTCCCTTAACTATATACTTACCGGTTTTAGTCCCTTAACTATAGATTTACCGATTTTAGTCCTTTAAGTATTCAAAAACTTATCAGTTTGGTCTTTGTCCATTTTGTTTAAATACAAATAGCTTAGGTTTATATTGACGGAATCCATGTCTCGAGAAATTAAATCCTTTAGCAACTTTTTCTGTTGTTTCTCTCTCTCCGCTACTTTTTCTTCAAATTAACCTTACGTGAAGAACCTTAACCTCAACGATTTAAAATAAAATTCACGAAAAAAATATAAGTCATAGTTTTATTCAACAGAGGATAAAATGAAGCATACTATTGGTACTACTGACTTGAATATGCTAAACTTTATTATAATAAGTAAAAAATTATTAGCCGTTAAATCCAAAGTTAGTACTCCAACGACTTCATTTAACTGAATTTATTTAATTTTTCAAAAATTGAAATTTATAAAATAGTAGATTTGCAATTTTTTATTTTTTTTAAATAAATCAATTTTATTATTCTATTCATTTTATTTTACGTAAAGAATTTTGAGTAAATTAAATAAAATTCGCATTGATTAGCATATTCAAGTGCGGATTCAAGTCATTAACAACAATTATATGCTTAAGTTTATTCTCCATTGAATAAAATTAGGACTTATATCTTCTTTCCTCGTTAATTTTATTTTGAATCGTTGACGTTATTGTTTTTTTCATAAGAGTAGTTTGAAGAAAAAAGGACGGGGATAGAGAAACAACTTATAAAATGGGTTAAAGATTTAATTTCACGAAATCGATAAGTTTATAGTTAAGAGTCTAAAACCGGTAAGTGCATAGTTAAGGGACTAAAGTTGACAAGTTTTTGAATAGTTAAAGGACTAAATCCGTTAAGAGATCATTTTAGACCTACTCTTATTGTTAAGGGACATTTTATGTCATTTTCTCCATAAAGACTTACCAAAACCAACATGAAATCATACCTTTCAAGGCATCATGAAATTGTTGCAAGTTAAAAGAATTTTACAAGGAATGCTAAGATGAGCAAAAATGAGACCAGGAAACCAGTAAGAAAAAATGCAGAACAGTGAGTGCTGTTATATGAACAGTTCAACAGCTTATCATAAATGGTTCAACGGTTTGCTGATCAATAAATCAAATGATATTTCTGTTCCAATTTTTGGCTCTGAATCAAACTTTTCCTTGCCATAATGGTAACAGGCCGTTATTGGAATATAAAATTTCAAAAAGAATTAAGCTGATGGTGTGCATTTACCATTATCACCCATCAGTGCAGAATCAATAGATTCACCAGACCAACAATGATCATCAATATGAAGGATGTTATGAACTAGAAAGCATGAATAAATGCGAAAAAAGGAACTCGTAATGCCATAAATTGATTAATGTATCTATGACGAATATTATTCCAGAGCTAAAGGAACCAATTAAGTCAAAGAAAAAACACTGAATTACCACTTCTTCTCTGTGTGTGTGCGCGCACGGAAGGGGGGAAAGCTTCTACATCAACCACAATACCCTTATATTAATTATGGCCTTGATATATAACCAAGAAGAGAGTCATCATCACAGTTCCATGTGAAGAACTTTGTCAAAGCAAAAGGCTACAATGACTGGTCCAGCCACATCTCCAATAGCGCATCCTGAAAAATTATGATTTGATTAATTCTAGTAAAAGATGCTGTTTGTTATAGGTACTGAAAAGAAGCATATTGTAAGCTTACCAATCCACTGGCCAGTTGTAGGGCGAAACATCATTGCTCCTATCCCTGCCCCTATAGAAGCAAAAACAAGAGACGCACTACATCTGACAGTAACAATGGAAATCTTCCTTCCTAGAAGCTTCATTTTTTCTGATCCATCAAGTGTGTCATCGTCTTGTTTAGATTTGAAAAATCGCCAGATATCAATGCCAACTTGAACAAACCATGATGCCAAAACTCCCAGAAAATGACCTGATCAGATAGTGGGAGGTGAAGAATCAAGAATAGTGGCTAATCTAGGTGAACCATAAGAGAAGAGTATTGAACAGATAATGTTAAACCTCTGCATGTTGTTTTCGTAACACTGCAAAAATAGATCACACCAGGCATTCCCCTTTGAGCCTTGCGTGCAGCTGACTTGGGAACATCTGCAGAAATTGATAAATGCTAGGTCTTGTAACGTCAATCAGCAAGGACTATAGATTTAAGCTTGCAGACAAGAAAAAAAACCTTTTAATAGCTTCCATGCCATTCGCTGTGAAACATAGTGGACAGCCAATCTTTCCAGGACACGTCTTGTTGTTACAACAGCAGTCTGACCAGAAGATACATAACATTAATAGCAAACAAGATCTTTCAGTATATACTTTCGCAGTGAATAGTATGCAAGTGCATAATTTGAGGCTTAAATTGAAAGTAATTTTTCGAAGTAAAAAGAAAATTACTCATACAAAAACACATTGGTCCATGAAAAGGTCAGATGTAACAAATCAGTAAGGGGTCGTTTGGTGTGAGGGATAAGAATAAATAGTGATGGGATAAAAATTTTGTATCTTGTTTGATTGCCATGTTTGGAATAACTTATCCCACCATTTATATCATAGTGATGGGATAAGTTATCCCATATACATGGTGGGATAAATTATTCTAGGATAGCTAACCTCAGGATAACTAATCCTGGCATAATTTGTTCCCAACCAAACGACCCCTAAGGGAACAGACTATACTCCGCAGTTGTCTTTTTGGCATGTGAAGGGTCACTAAGCTCAACAAAATTAATTGGTAGAGAGAACTATCCAAGCAGGAGAAGATGAGAAATATGAACGGAAGACCTAGTCTAACATCTCCAGTCTTTTTTAGTATAACCAAAAAAAAAAGAAGAGGGAAGTTGAAATGCATGTTCAGCAGTATACACACTAGATTCAAATAATTTCTTTCTTTGGAACTTCTTTTTTGAGAAGTAATGAAAATAATAGTTGGAGATTATTTTAATAAATATTTGCCTCACAATCTAGTCCACCACTTCAACTTTTTCTCCAAGTGAAATTCATGTCCAACGCAACTTCAACTTCCAAATACTCCTTTTTTTCAAACTTCAACCAAACCATGTCAAAATACTAAAATCCAGCAGTCACAAGATGCGGTGATATTTACAGAGAGCTTTCTTTGTTAAAAAATTGTGAGCTCTGGGCATGTATGTAGAGGGTAAGACAAAGGTAGCACCTAAAGTTTGTGGCATTTTATACCAGACTTGTCACAATACTGACCCAACAAACAAGCACCTCAAGTCTTAGATGAAAAACATCACTAGATCGTAGCCAAAAAACCGAGAAGAGTATCTCTTTAGAAGAAAACAAATTTCCATCTGCCAATCTAACGTCAATTTGGACTTCTTCCATCTCCGTTCTCCTTTGACAACATGTTCTGCCACCTTTCTGGATGGAAGCTCAAAAAGAAATTGTGAATCATTCATTACGTATACATTGATTCAATGAGAGAAATTCCACACCCTGCACACCCAGCTCTGGATGTCATTCAGAGTTGGAGTTTCTTGGCTTGTGGCAAAAAATTTCCCCACAATGAATCTGCCGAGCACGTTGTCTTCTTATACTACAGAGCTACCAGGGATGACGATTCTGGTGTTGGTGGTCTGGGATGTGTTTACCCTTTTGTAGCTTCTGTCATCCAATTGTTGCTTCTGATGGCTTCAGCAAAATAAGATTTGGTATGATGCTGCCTGATAGCTGCTGCTTTCTCACCCCTTTCCGGGACCAAAATGAACTTAATTTTCTATTGCTGTCCATCCAGCATTTAATGTAATCTCAGGAGTTATAATCACTCTCCCCCCCCCCCCTGCGTACTGCATTAAAACTGATATACCTACCATGTTTATTTTGTTTATGTTTAAGAGAGCAAAAAAAGAAAATCAGTGAAATGGTCACTTGTTTTCCATCTCCTGACTGATATTCTTTTCTCCTTCGATGCTGCGTTACATACATGAACTATCCATCTCATTACTTTAAGACTTAAAAGTTGCTTTCCTTATAAATTCCTGCTGCGCTCAGCTCAGTCCATTCAAACCAGGTTTCTGGCCTTGCTTTTGACTTAAAGATGTCATAAGATTTAAATACAGTGTGGTAACAAATCCTGTCTCCCCCCATGTATAGAGCTGAGAAAAAATAATTTGAAAAAGTGAAAAAGAAAGAATTGAGGGCAAACACAGAAGGTGATAGCTTGGCCTGATGAGACAAAAGAAAAGATTTCCAGTTCAAAGAGTTACCAGAAAAGGTGATCTACCGTACGAAGAAGAGAAGAGATAAGGTTCTTGGGAGAAGTGTGTGGGAGCATATCCATTAAGGAACTTTATATGGCAAGGAAATAGAGATAAGAGGTGCTTTTGCAGTACTGTTATTAACAACAAGAAAGACGGTATTGGGGGTTTTAAAAACCTCCAATTACACACAAAAGCTTGCTAATGAAGTGGCCCTGGAGGTTTAGCACAGGCAGAATCATTATGGGTGGGTGTTATCAAAAGCAAGGATGGAGTTCCAAAGATGTTAAAAACACCTTACGGAGTTTCTGTTTGGTAAAGTATCAGTTTAATGTGGCCTAATTTCATATCTAAAATTGAATTCAAAGTTGGCAATGGAGAGAAAATCTCATTTTGGCTGGATAATTAGCTGGTCATTGACCTTTGAGGGACCTCTTCCTCGATTTTCTTATTCTGGCAGCAAACAAAGCTTCTTTTTTGGCAGAAAACAAAAAATTGATGGCGTTACATATAGTAGTTAAGAATTTCAATGATTGGCAAGTGCTGAATTTTTTAACCTTTTGAATACAAATCAACAGCTATCCAACACTTATGATAGCCTTCTATGGAAGCCAAGGAGCAATGGAGTTGTTTCAGTAAGTTCGTGCTAGAAAGATCTAACAAAGGTGGATAATCCTGAAAAGCCATTTGGAGGTCCAGAGCTCCACTCAAGGTTGCTTGCTTCGCATGGGTAGTGTTTAATGAAGCTCATCTTACACGTGAGAATCTCCACAGAGAAGTATTGCTTTAACTAGCAAATGTTCTCTGTGGAAGAGAAACAGAGATATCACTTATTTTTACACTGCCAAGTTACCACCCAACTGTGGCAACTCTTCATGAATATGATTGCTTTGCAGTGGGTTATGCCCAGGTCAACAGGATATATGCTGAGGTGCTGTACAGAAAGTAAGTCAGGAAGAAAAAGCTATTATGGGGGAATACTATACCAGCATGCATATCAGGGACTATTTGGACCGACAGAAATAGAATATGTTTTGAAGACAATGCTAACTCCATTCAGCGGATAAAGGTCAATTGGTATATATATTTTTGGTATGCTCTTTCTGTAGAATGGAATACGTAAATGAAGCTGAAATAGTTTTACAAGTGCTAGAGTCTTTACAGGATCAGTGACGGTACTTTGTTTTGTTTTTTTTGCTAATTTGCTGATATTGTACAGTGGCTACAGAATAATCTTCTTGCTGGTTTAATTTATGCATAAGATTTCCTTACCATTTCAAAGAGAAAAAAAATAAAATATTAGGCAGTGTTTTCGTTTTACTGGACCAAACATGAAGCCGTAAGAGACAAGCGCATTGCATGGAGGGGTTGAGGGAGGAGGACGGGGTGGGGGGAAGGGGCTTGCAAATGTTACCTCACGACCAATCTGTTTCACAGATTTCTTGAAAGGAGTCACCAAGTCGACACGGCGATCTTCCTCAGCATCCTTTAAGAAATCTTCATCATCATCATCATCATCATCATCATCCATGTTAGTACGAGGCTCCACAAGAGGTAAATAAAATAACAGGAAAGATCTCAAGGAGGTCAGTGCAAGATTCCTCCACATGAATGCTGAGAATAAAGGTTTTAACTCAAGGTTGTATTGTTTGGTACTGTGCTTCAATGAATCATACTGCAAGTTAATTATTGATTCACTTTGTATGGTAGATATATAATCTTCAGAAAATCCCATGCCAGCATCGCAAAATGCAACTCGTGCTGCACCATTACTGTCAAAACAACTAGTCAAGGTTTTGCTGACAGTAGAATAAGTGTAGCATTTGTTTCTTACGACAGAAGATGGGAATAAACATAACAAAAAATGTCATACACATGTGTCTCCATTTCAGTATGGAAAAAAACTAAACTATATAAACCGCCGAGAAGCAGCTAGCTAGCTACACCCACCCTCTTCGACTTGTTAGAAGTACCGATATTTGCAGGTAGTTGGCAGTTTGCAGATATATACACTATTAATATGAGAATTACAGATTGCTGTGAAAAATCCCTCTAATGAGGACTACAGTCATCAATTTTATAATGAATTCCATCACAAATAAATAGAGTTTGAACCAGAAAAGACTTATAGATAAAGAAGACCTCCTTAAACCAAAATCCTAAGCAAAATAATTTCAAATATCATATTTTATTTCTTGTTGAATTAATAGTCATACCCAAGCAAACTGATACACAGTAGGATGCAGTGAGTCCTATATTTCCATCTGATCAACCCAAAATTAAACTTACGTATGGAAATCTTTAAAGATAAGAGGATGATTTTATTAAGAAAGCATTGAATCTGGTGAAGGAGGAATGCAATTGGCAGATAAAGGATCATTTCCACCATTTGGCCAAGGATCCTCTTCTTTTCTTGGGAATGGAACCTGATAGAATTTGACTTTATTAGTCACAAAGGAGATGTTATAGCAGTTGAGAAATGGGAATACCAACCTAGAGATCCCAAGGCTCAACTCCCAACTAAAGAACTTGGTGTGACCCCATCTGCTCTTGGCAGGATTACCTTGGATTCCGAGTAGATCAATGAAGGTGCAGGCAAGCTAGCCCAAACACCACTTGATTTTTTTTTTTAAAAAGTTTTACCATCTTATAACAGAAAAAATGTAGAAACTCTAGTGGGTCGGCAAGGTCAGATGACCAATGTATTGAACACCCAACAAATAAGAAAGGTTGTTGTGAGTTATGGTGGGGACTACTCATGGAACTAAGACTCTGAATAGTAAGTCATTCTCAGATAGAATTGACAAGGAAAAAGATAATATAGACTATGGTTCCTAGGAGGAGAATAGATTAAAGGTGTCTAAGAAATCGTACAGCCATTGCAGCCATCCATACGCACACAAAATCAATGTCAACAACAAAATTTCAACCATTTAGGGATTCTAAGTGGTGAACATCATAGAAAAAAATGCGACAAAACAAGGGAGATATCCATGGATAGAAGGAAGGAAATTGGCCTCAACGGTTTAGGAGACTGGCAACAAAACATCAATAATGAGAATATGGAGAGATACACCTCCACAATAGTAAGTCCTAGTGCTGCTTATTCTCTGCAGCATTTAATTTATTGTATAGGGTTGTCGCCGCATCACATGGGATTTTCTATGGGTTACTTGTGCAGTTCAAATCACTATATATGAAATATTTTTTGCTACATTATGAATGGGTGACAACCTCAGGGCTAAAGTTCTTGCTTACCAATCAAAAGGACTGTGGATTCTGTAAAGAAACACAAACTATGAACTTCTCAAATATTAGATCTGAGAACACAACATAGTGAATTTTCCACCCAAAACTGTTACCTTTGTCAAAAAAAAAAAACTCCACCCAAAAAAGGCGGCTCTATCTTTCTATGGATTCTCCTACTATTGGAAAAGAATACATGCTAATGCATATAAATGCACACACGATACATATTCACATTATAGGTGAAGGTTAAAGGAATATTGAAGTTGGAGGCTGAACTAGCAGCAACGCCGGCACTAATTGAACTCTGAATAGAGAATCACTATTACGATAGGCAACCACATATGACATCATAACCAATATTACTCTTTAACCAAAATCTATGTCATTGAGAAAAAGGGCATACAATCAACAAACTCCTGACTCCTGAGTCCACATACAAAAGGATCGCTATAAGGCTTTGGTCTAGTGATAAGAGTGCAATGCATGATGTGTTGATTATGCACAGTCGCAGGAGCCTAGTGCTTAGGTGGAGAAGGATAGAGACGCAGGCTCAATATTTGCTGAGTTTGGAATCGTGCCCCACTAGCCCTTGGGATTTCTTGGTTTTCAGAAATAAAACATACACAAAAGGATTTGATCTTGACATTCACTCACTACCTAAAAGCCCCTAACAAGGCAAACCAGCAAGAGTTCTACAACAAAAGGTTGCCTCCACAAATTGAACCATGGATAGAGCCATATAATCAAGGAATACAATCACAAATAACATCATAACTAACATTATTTCCTTGACCATCATGTTTTCATCCAGTGGAAACAGGAGTGAACTTAGGAACAAATTCCACATGACAATCCAAATTCAAAATATTCGAACTCAACACATCAAACACAAAAGGATTTGGATTTACTTCACAAGATCACTGCCCAAAAACAACTATAAGACTCAGAACATCACCAAAGCCAATATAATGTCACTCCTTTAAAACCCCTAATTATTCACATACCCAATAGAATCCCACTAAGTGGAGTCTGAAGAGGATAAAGTATACGCATACCTTATCACTACCTCATGGTCATGTAGCAAATCCAAGTATTAAGAATAAGAAAACACATTGTAAAGACTGAAGAGTTTATTGCATACCCAAAAAAAGCCCTAGAAGCAAAAGGGTAACTAGCAGCAACAGAAGCAGCGGCAGCTGTGGTAGCCAACTTGGCTGAGAAAATACCATATGAATGAAGGGTTTGACCATTAAAGCTTGCATTTTTCTTCAGTAGATCCAATAATATAGCTATTCCCGCCATTGAATGGATTATTCAGAAACTTGTATTCTATTCAATAAATCAAGAAAGCCAATTTTTTTAAAGATTAATATTGAAGATTCAACACCATAACCAAACTTCTTGATTTTGCACAACACCACATATGAGCTAAAATTTATAGTCTTTTTGGGTTTACAGCAGAAAATAGATAAAAGGGGTGAATTATATTTGCCGTTACAAGCTTGGGAGAAGACAACAAATCTTCGGAATCGATTTCGACTGTCTGAGGCAGCAAGAAGTACGAATAAAAGAGAGGGGAAGAGGAAGAGTTTGTCAAATTTTGCTGTTAAAAAAAAAAAGAAAAAAAAAAGAGCTTCTTTTGGTTCATTTGATATCTATTTTACTTTTTTTTTCAGAGTTACTATTATTTTTAGGAAAAATTACTTAAATAACTATCTTTTAATAAATAATTACGGACTTTAGCGATACTTTTTATTTATTATCATTTATAGCAATATATAGCAATACAATAATAAATCTACAATATGTATTATAACTGTTTTAAAATATATTATGCTTGTTTGGTAAGAAATTGTCACATTGTATTATAAGTGTATTAAAATATGTGATAAATGTATTATTCATCACTAAAACTTGTATTATATGTGTTTAATAAACTGTTCTATGTAATATGTATTAAAATTGTATTATAAATATATTAAAAGTGATCAAGTAAAAAAAATATTATTACTATAAATGGTAAATATTTTCTTAATATATATATATTTACGTAAGTTTCCCTTTTTTTATTGGGTGAAATAAAAAGGGCAAACTACATAAATCCCACTAGTTTAGATCCTAATTATTAAGATTCCCAATAGTTTCAAATATTAATTCCTCTACCATATTTTCGTGCTTAGGATACATGAGTCTGAATCTGCGAGATACATGGACAATAATTCAAAATAATGGACAGTAATTCTGAAAATTTAAATTAATTAAATCTCTTAATATAAGGTGACAATCAAGGACTATAAGTATGTTTATTAATTTCATTTTTATTATAGTAATAATAATAAAAGACAAAAACATGTATACATTTGTCATGTAGTTTGATTAGTTTCATTTTATCACTCTTAAAATAATAAATTCATTAATTTGATGTATCTATTATCAATTATATAATATATCCAACCAATTAAACATTTAGATACATGAGTATCATACTACATTCATATATATCATAGAAGTATCTAGTATTAATTTCATGTATCTGTTTATATGATCTGATATTTTTTTTCATGTATCTTTTATTTGTATAATTTGATGTATCAAGTATCAATTTCATACGTTATATCCAAAAACATGTAGATAATTATTTTTAACTCATACCCTAACTCATACTCTCTGAGAGAAAGATATTTATTTTTAATTAAAACACTAATTGTGGAGTTTAAATGTAAAGATAATTAATCAATCTTAGTTTTAAGTGATATAAGTATTGATTGTATCTTCAATAATATATGGTATAAAATATTAAAAGTGGTAATTTATGTAATTGTTTAAAAGTGGAGATAAAATTAATCACAAAATTTATAAAATAATACTTAAAACATATCAGACATTAAAACTAAAATACTATACTATCTTACATACAAGATTACGTAGTAACAAACATTAATAATGTAAAGGAAAATGAAAATTATTATATCTTATCATTTATCTTTAATAACATAAGCATAAATTAATGATTGTAAAAATACATACTAGGATCTGTAGCATAAGCAATGATGTCAGTGAGCCACTCAACAGGAGCAAAGTACACAAATATTTAATTGTGAAGAAGAAGAAATGAAGAGGTTCAGAGTTTTCGTTATTTTAAAATGACAGGAAATCCCTCTATTTATAGACAACAAAGGGTAGTGTGAACAAATGTTTATTCTGCTTTATCAAAAAGGTTATAACTATTTGGAAAAGTTGGAACTTTTCGGAAAGGCCACAACATTTCATAAAAGTCACAACTTTTCATAAAAGTCGCAACTTTTCATAAAAGTCACAACTTTTCATTAAAGTCACATTTCATAAAAGTCGCAACTCTTCATTAAAGTCGCAACTTTTTATAAAAGAGAAAGGCTAGTTTTGGAAATAAAATAAATTAAAAGGGAAGCATGGTTTGTGGTGGCGCCACGTAGGCGGGTCTAGGGTTCTCTTTTATATATATATATGATTGTTAACTATGAAAATTATTTGGATTGATTTAATTGATAACATTTCTCTCAATTCAAATATATAGATTAATTATAAGAAAAAAAATATGCATTGTATTTAAGAAAATTAAAAATAAGGAAAAGTAATAAATGGAATCATCGGATTTTCGAAAAGATGTCAAATGATGGAATTACCCTTCCGAACTCGTCTTAATACTTAAACTCAACTTCTCGCCCAAATGTCTAAAATTCAATCTAAGGCCTCAGAACCTTACCAACGACCTTACTAGCTCAAACTCGACGTTGCGAACGCAATGAAACTGACGAAATTCCTATCCAACGCTCAAAACTCAAAATATTGATCAAAGTCAACCATATCAAGAATTCTCAACTCAAAAGGGTCAAATCACCAAAAACACCCCGATCACATCAGGGGACCACACCAACCATTCTAAAACATAAACTAAGCATGAAAACACTAAGAGGAAGAGAAAAATGGTCAATTCACAAATAAAAGCTAATTCACAAGAAATGAAAATGATCATTCATTCAAAAAAAGAAGATAGGTTTATTTCTTCAAAAATGAGATCAATTCTCAATGACACCAACCTAGTGTATATCATATAATAATAATAATAGGGTATCATAAATGATTAGTTCAATCCTTCAAACGGAAATACTTTTCAAGTCTTTTATGATACTCAGACGGTATATATCATACACTAACTGTCTATTAGAGATGATTGGTACTTTTCTTCAAGAAAACACAACTCAATTATAATGATATCAATGTGGTATATATCATATGTTAACATGGTATCATAAAGACTAATTCATTCCTTAAAAAATCATTCCTTAATCCTCTATGATACCAACCTAGTATATGTCGTATAAATTGATAGAGTATCATAGATGATTGGTTTATTCTATCAAAATCATTTAAAAAAAAAAAAAATAATTCAACAAAAGAGGATTTAAGTTCAATTTTAATTCTTTTAGAATTTTTATCAAGTTAATTTTATAACAAAATAATTAAAGAGTCTTATTTTAGATATAATTTTATTTTCATTTGAAAAGAGTAAAAATCATAAGAATTTATTTATATTAAAATAGGTTTTAATAAATAAATATAGTGACTTTAATTGTTTTCTTAATTATTTATTATTGTAGTCTAATTATTTTATTTTTTTATCTTTATAAATCTAAAAATAATTCGCTAATATTTTTATTCTTATATTCTATTTCGGTATAAGATACAAGTACCCCATCGAAATATATCTGAAATTTCAGCGATACACCTAAACTTAACTAGTTCCTATTAATAAAATGAGATAGAATGAAGCACATTAGTAAGAGACTTGCTTAGTTTCTAAAAAAAATATCTAAAAAATAATTTTTCGTGGAAAATATTTTCCTTCATTCCAAGCATACCCTAGGTCCATGAGCCCAACTCATGCTTTAGAAGCCCAAGGGATGGTAGAATTACTTGGAGATTAGTATATCCCAAGCCCTAGCTCACATCTTCGTAAGGAATATTCATAAGGCCAAAAAGGAATCTAGGAGGAAGTACATAAAGAAGCTTCACTCTTCAATGGCGATTCACAAGTATTTCTCATACATAAAAGTCTTTATCTCTGAGCGATGAGCCACAAGTTCTCATATCATTGCTATTTTAATCAAAGCATGGTTCCATATCAGTAGTTTTTCAAGGGAATACTTCTATTTTGGCGGTCGTAATAAGAAGAATCAAGGAGATACCTGTTTTCAAATAAGATTTTATAAAGATTATAACACACACAAATAATTGAAATTAAATATCATTACTACTCTTTTTTTTTTTCTTTTCTCCATTATTTGTTTTTCATGAATGAAACTTAGTTTTTATAGTCACCAAATTTGATGTTTTGTTTTAGAGAAAATACATAATTACCCCATCAAACTTAAACCCTTTTTTTGAAGTAGACACCATAAGTTTTTGGGGGTCCTATTATGCACGAAATCATCCAAAAGCACAATAAATACACCCTTTTGATCCATTTTCATATCAGTTGTGTTGTCACGCAACATGGGCGCATCAAGGAATCAGAAAACAACATCAAACAAATGTTAAAACACCACGTGACACTCCAAATTTGAATTAGATACTTGTTCATTAAATAGACCCACTCCTATCTTCCCTAAATTCTCCATCGATTGCCATTGGAGACCTTCAATATTACTTTTTTTTTATTCAAAATCTAAGAAATCAATTGGTCTATTGTGATTAGGTTTTGAGGGAAACTATTCTTACTGTGTCAAATGCAAGCTTGAGTCGCAATTGTAATATGAGAACGATCCAATATTGCGTGTAACAATGCGATTCAAACATGGAGACTTGGTGCAAATGCAGATTTCGTGGTCAGAGGACAACCGAACTAGAAGATTTTGGTCCTGTCCACGCTTTTCTGCATGCTCGATACATATTTTTTTCTATTTTTTTAAATCTTTCATTAAATTCACTTGGTTATGGACTATTTTAGAAAAATTTATGCAAGTTCTTTAGATGGAGGGATCTTGAAGATATGATATGTGATCCAAGTCTGTTATTCCTCAATTTACGAATAGAATTAAGGAATTAGAAGAAGCATTAGAATTTTATGAAAGTAAAGAGAAGAAGATGAAATTGGTGGAGAATAAAGATGATCAAATATGTCATGATAAGGTAATCAAGGAGGAGAAGAAGAAGATAAAATGTTGTATCCTAAATTGAAAGCTTATCGTAGTGTTTGTCGTGGTACTTTTTGTGGTTTTAGGAATTAACAAGAATGTGAAGGATGAAAAATGTAGTTGTATTCACTTGGAATTGCCATAGTTGTTAGTTTTTGTTGATGTTTGGTTGTGCAAGACATTAGGCAAGTTTATTCGTATCTCTTTGAAGTATGTCAATGACACGTCTATTTTGTGTGATATCTATAACCATTTGACAAAATTCAAAACATATAACCTCTTTTGCCAACTTCCTTTCATGCTTAATGTTTTAGCGAAAAAGAAAATGATTGGTTTTAAAAATCAATTCAACTTTAAGAAAATAATTAATTTTTTTCAAGGAGTTGCCACTTAATTTTTTAAAAGAAATTAAGAAAAATTAATTTGAACTCCAAAAGACTTCAAAACAGAAAAAATCTTTCAAAATTCCAAAGAGAGGGTACAGATTCTTATTTCCATTTCAAGAAGGTTTTTAAGGCACTTGAAATGTCTGCTAACACGCGGTTATCCAACAAATTATTTATTTGGCTACGAAATTGCCGCTAACACGTGGTTTTTAAGGCACTTGAAATTTCCATTTCAAGAAGGTTTTTGAGCTTTTGGTTCCAAAAGTTTCAAGGTCCAAAAGCTTTTGAATTCCTTCATTTTATAAGCGAAAAAAATTCCCCCTAAACTTACTGAATGAGGTAGGGTTTATATAGAGGGGTTTAGGGCTACGAAATTGGAGTTGAACGTATATTGCTGTGAATGTTGACGCCATGTGCTTCGCCGTGTGTTGGAATGGGTGTTATATGCTGGAATGTTGTTGATGGGTTGTGTCATTGGAAAAAGTTGAAAGAATGGGCTGCTGGAAATTGATTAGGGTTGAGCATAGGCCCAAAAGCTGGCTGAAAATTGAGTTGAATATAAGGTAAAGAAGTGGCTAATTTTGAAATAAAGAAATTGCCAAATGAATTAACAATTTAGCCAAACGAAGTTATGGACCTAACCAAATTGAATTAATTCAGTAAATTCGGCTAGAATTTAAATAAGACGAACTAATATAATTAATTATTGATCTTCTTAATATTTAACGAAATAAAATAATTAACTTAATTATAAATTAATTAGTTCTAACATATAATCTACCAATTAATACTAAATTAATATAATATTTAAGTATAACAATATCTTTTTGAGATGATTTTCATAAAATGTATTAATTATATATACAATTATATAAACCATTTATATTACTAAAAATTACAAAAAGCGACCAAATTATCTAAAAGAATAACTTGAAACATACATTGAATTTAAAATCAATTATTTCAAATCATGCAATTAAAGAAGCTCGATGATTAATTTATATTGTAGAGGGTCAAAATTGGGTGTCAACAGACTGTCCCTTTCTTTAGGTAGGGTAGATGAAAGAGATCCTGGACAAAGAAAATTGATGAATCCATTTCGGCCGACTACCTTTTAATCCTTTGGAAAAAGGTATTTTAATACGGACTTTGAGAAGTTATGGCCATACCCCCGTATCAGATTTCCTACATATCTTAGGCTATATGAGAATTTAGGTCACTTGTAGTTAGATACACTTGATTTAAAACACGATTCTGAAAAAATTCAAAAGTTATCTCGATATCGAATTATAAAAGAACCGAAATATTCAGGTATAATATTTTAGAGAGAATGTCGAAATAAAATCGAGTTTTCAAAATTGTGCCCACCTACATATCCTTAAACTTTAGGAATTAGGTTGTTTGTAGTTCAGCTCGATCGATTGAAAAGGAAATCATTATGCTAAGATGACCTCCGGTTCTAGAAGAGTGACAAATAAATCGAGTATGAAAAAGAAACTGGCAACCTCTTAGCCATGAACGCTTCACACCCATAAGTAAAAATTTACACGGATATAATTTCCAAAGCTCTTGGTGCATTGTCACTCAGAATGGAAAGTTACCTCTGGCGAGAGTCGAAGTTTTCCGGATGTGAAACTGAAACCAATAAACCCAAATAAATATCCACATGCCTTCTAATGTGGGTGTGGTTTGATTGTGGTTGAAGTCATTCCTCAGCTCGTGTCCTAAGAGTTTCATACTCCTCTTTGGACTATGTCCCAGGTCGTTGCTAAGAAAAAGTTCTACGTTCTGTTACATCATTTTTTATGTCGTCTATACCTGTGGTTTGATTTGAAAATTCATCATCTTGGATGTTCTTGACAAAGACTGAGATAAACTTGTTAGTAGAAATTATAATTTAAATAGATAAGTGGTATGTTTTACTGCATTCGGCATGTGTTGTTTTCTTTAAATGTTTTGAAGTTAGCCTCCATTGGTTTTGACGTAGTAGATGATGAAATAATATAATGTGACATGATATAATGTGACATGATGACGACTTTCCCGAAAATGCAATATATTATTGATGACGATGTTCCATTAGTAAGATGATGATGCTTCATTGGAGGATGAAGCCGCTACATGGTAGGATGATGATGCTTCATAGGATAATGATATGATCCATCGATAGGATGATGATAATGAAGATCTGTTGACAGGATGATAATGATGAAGATTTATCGGTAAGATGATGATGATGAAGATTCATCAGTAAGATGATGATGAAGATACGTCGATAGGATGATAATGATGATATGTCAGTACGACGATGATGAAGATCCATCAATAGGATGATGATTATGATCCATCAGTAGGATGATGACAATGAAGATCAGCTAGTAGGATGATAATGATGATCCATCAGTAGGATGATGATGAACATTCGTCGGTAGGATGAAGATCCGTCGGTTGGATAATGATGATGAAGATCCATTAGTTGGATAATGATGATGATCCATCAGTAGAATGATGAAGATCCATTAGTTGGATAATGATGATGATCCGTCGGTAGGATGATGATGATGAAGATCCATCGGTAGGATGATGATGATAATGATTAGTTGGTAGGATGATGATAATGAAGATCAGTCGGTAGGATGATGATATATCGATAGGATGAAGATGATGAAGATCTATCTGTAGGATGATGATAAAGATCTATCGATAAGATGTCGACGACGACGAAGATCTGTTAGTAGGATGATGATAATGAAGACCCGCTGGCAGGATGATGATAATCCATCGATAGGATGAAGATGATGAAGATCCATCGGTAGGATGATAATGATGATGAAGATCCGTCGGTAGGAAGATGATGATGAAGATCCGTCGGTAGGAAGATGATGATGAAGATCTGTCGGTAGGAAGATAATGATGAAGATTCGTCGGTACGATGAGGATGATCATCCATTGGTAGGATGATAATGATGATAATAATATCCCTCTGTTTTACCTTCAAACATTTGTTTGTTCATTATGGCTTTTGTCTTGCTAGGCATTTGAGAAAAATAATGTTACTCGTATCCTAAATTACTTCCTTTATATTAGAAACTTCAAAGCCTTTTCATGCATCCACATAAAATTTGTTAATTTTAAGTGAACTAATCTATGTTGATCTCTTTGATTGTCTACTCCATGTCTTGTTATCTCCAATTGTTTGCTATGATATCCCGCTTCTTGATAGATAAGACAAAAACATTTTGACACACATAAAATTATATAAAACATTTATATTACTAAAAATTACAAAAAGCGACCAAGTTATCTAAAAAATAATAATTTGAAACACACATTGAATTTTATAAAATCAATTATTTCAAATACTTTGTATTTAAAGAAGTTCGATGATTAATTTATAGTTTAGAGGGTCAAATTGGGTGTCAACACTTAATTAGAAGAGAATAATTAGAATTACAACCACGGTAACAAAATGAGGAAGTTGATACAATTTGACTAATTGTTATCAAGAAGAGGGTTGTTGCCTAAACAAACTTGACAACACACAATTGATACCAATAATGCAATTCAACATTAGCAACATCAAAACATAGTTTCTTACCAAGAAAAGTATAAATAAAACAACAATAACACCAAAAAACAACACCAAAGTCAACTATTTCCATGGAACATTGGTCTTCTTTGTAGATGAATTGCTTTGGTTTTGATTAATAGTAGCAACTACATACCTTGTTTGAATTCTTTTTTCGCCCCTCTTTGTTGAAGTCTATTATTGGTCATGACTGATTTTCCTCCTAAACATGGTTGATAGCCAATGTATCTAGTAGCTTCACTAGACCTCCTTGGAACTCTTGTAAGTTGTACCAAAGCTAACAACCCTTCTACTTGGCATTCTAGGCTATACAAATAAACCAAAAAGGTTAATAAAAGTATACGAAAACTAAAAATCTCTAATCTAATCAATAATTCAGGGTTGTACTTACATTAAAAGTTGTAAAACTATCATCACCAACCAATACTCCAAATCCTACCATCCTTGGCCTTTTAAAAGGTCTTGGAGCCTGTCCATCACTAGTGCCTTCAATCTCATGATTTTCTTGAAATCTGCCTTTCTCTGCCCATTCCTATGCCTATTCCTCTATTTGTGCCTTCATTCACTTGGTTTTGTTGAGGCATATCTCTTCCATTGTTTGTGTTTTCATTCTCTTGGCTTCTTGGAGGCATCCCCTTCCTCGGGTCCTTCCTCTACCTCTTCCTCTATCATTTTCATTATTGATTATTATAATATAACATATTAGCATATATTCAACTAAATATTAATCATAAGTGCTACATTTACTTATGACTGAGTAAAAGTTGTTGCAAATTGACTTAGAGTAGTTGGAGGAGTAGGATATCCTATTTTATTATGACCCTTTGTATGACAATTTCTACAAGTCATAATAGTTCCACATTTGCTAAGCTTTTCAGTTTTCTTTGTTTCATTAGCCTCTTTCCTTCTAGCTTTACTTGGCCTTCAAGGTAGTTATTTGGCTGTTGGTGGTTGAATTGTTGGATTATCAGATGCTGCCCACATATTCATATTGTTCATTAACTGAATAAAATATTCATATGTCCTTAGGTAGGTTTCCTTGTTATAGCAGTTGGTCACATAATGAATCGGTTCATATTACTTGTAATGTAGGGTAGCAACACCATGAGGACAAGGTATATGTCACATCCCAATAATGAACGTGATGACACTTGTCCATTCCCATCAAGACTAGTCAGCCTCAACCCAATGAAATGAAAGAAATGCAGAAAATGAAACAAGAACAAGGTAACAAC
This sequence comes from Solanum pinnatisectum, assembly GCA_035578085.1. Lineage (NCBI taxonomy): Eukaryota > Viridiplantae > Streptophyta > Magnoliopsida > Solanales > Solanaceae > Solanum > Solanum pinnatisectum. The sequence continues at coordinate 38,806,253 of CM069079.1, read as the reverse complement.
AGAAAACTTATTTATTTTATTATAACCTCAAAACTCACGTGTACAATTCATTAATACATAAAGTGTGAAAATAAAAGATATTTACAAGTCTCGTTGTCTTTTATTATAGAATAGAATAAAACATAAAGTAAGGAGAAGAGGGTCCGCCGGGATGACAAACATCTCCCTCTCAAAAGTCCTTTGACAAGCCTCGAAAATAGGAAAAGAAACAAGAGAAATCACATGGTACCGAGCTCGGAACCTACACATGTATAGAAGCAAGGAGTGAGTATCAACCAACATGGTACTCATCAAGTAACCAAATAAAGAAGGCAAACTAGCTAGAAAATGAGTACTCCTTTCATCCCAACTGAACCTCATCTGTAACACCTTAGAATTGGAAAAAAAGGAAAATGTAGTTTTTGGGCTGGTGTCTGGTCTATCGATTTTATCTATAAACCGTAGAAGCTCCTACGGGGTCGTAGATGGAAACCGTAGGAACTAGGGAAAATAAAATTTTGAAATTAAATCCATTATCCTTTTTACGATTCACCAGTATGATCCATCAACCTTTGTACGAGTCGTAAATAGGTTTTGTTGGTCAGCCCCAGACTTAGTGAAAATTTAGAGTTTAAAAGTTGGTTTTACGATTAGTATGTACGGTCCATAAGAAGAACTACGAGCCGTACATAGGGTTCCCACAAAATTGAGTAACATTTTAAGTCCAGTAACCTATCTACTATTGACCAATATAGCCGTAGAAGGACCTATGGATCGTAGGTCTAACCGTAGATGGGGCCTGGCAATTATTTTTAAAGGAGTTTTTAGGTCTTTTCCTAATTATTTTAACCTTATACTATATCATTTTACCTACTACCCTAAGCCCTATACAAATGTTTTTAGTCCCAATTAACCCACTTTCAACTCATTCTCCTAAGTCCTCTAAACTTGACCAAATTCATCCTCCCAAATTTGCTCAAGTCTAAGAAAGAAGAAGAAGAGTTAGGGTTTCAGTCAACTCTCTAATTTCTCCATTTTCTTGGGCTTAAATGATCAAGATATGCGTGTATTCATCCATGGGGTCCCCAAGGATTTCAATTTCCCAATTCAATTTTCAATTGATCAAATTAGGGTTTCAAATCAATAAATATGGGTTTCTTCCAATTATAATTAATTAAGTCTCCTAATGCATTTTTTGATGTTAATCTATGATATTTAGTTGAAATTGCATTTACCCATGCCTAAATTATGCTTTTTAGCCACGATTCTATGATAAACTTATGAATTATGAAGTTATAAATATATGCATGTTTTCATGAAGTTATTGTAAATGAATTGATGATGCTTTAAAAGGAAATAATTGATGTTATTGTGAAAGTATTTCTCACTTATTATGATGATCATGATTGTGAAAGGTATTTCTCACTATGAATTCACATTTGTGAAAGGTTTTCTCATCTATGTTGAATTATGTTTAAGGAGCTATTCTATGTTTTGATCTTGAAATATGTGGATTGGAATTGATCATTGCCTTTCCTATGTTTAATTAATATTTGACTTTTATCTATTCCGTTGGGATTTAGACTTAGAACCGAGAGGGCTTTGAGGTGGAGGCTCAAATAGGATAGGCTCTAGTAGCAACCTCTAGTCCACAACTGCGTGCCCTCGTAGGATTGTCTTATATGAACTAGCTAGTGGATCAACTTTAGCAAATGATGATATGTTCGAATTCTACCTTGGCAAGTAGTTTTCCCTTATTTCGGTACGAGTGATATACCGAATTCCATGATATAGCTCTTATAGTCTTATTGTCGATTAAAACTAATATCCCAAAAAATGATTAAGTTTTCTTCAAAGCTTTCTTATGTCCTTTATGTTAATATACTTGACCATGCTTTCGTGATTTTCATGCCATCTTTTCTTTAAAGCTTTAAAATGTCCCATTATGATCATGCCTACTTGTTTAAAGTTATTTATATTATCATGCCTATGTTTATGCATATTTCCTCATACTTAGTACATCCCATGTACTAAGGCATACTTGTGCCTACATTGTTTCACTAATGTGGGGTCCGATGCTCCCATTCCCCATACTTATGGCTAGTTCATTCGCTTGGGCATTCGAAGATTGGTGAGTCCTCATGGTCTGAGGGCCGAGAGTCTTTTATTGCTTTGATGTCATTTCCATTTCAGATCTTGTATGTGATGTATGCGTTACGTCCCAATTCAATTCTTTGATGTAATAGATGGCTTTGAGACTTATGTTTAGACTTCCTCTTTTGATCAAACTCTTTAGTATGAAATATTAACCTTTTAAACTCTTTATTTTCTATTATCTTGTATGATGCATACTAAGTGACTTTTATAGGGTCTCTCGGGGTCTTATACGCTATGTCACATCTAGGGTGTACTTTGGGTCGTGACATCCTCAAACTACAACCTGCATAGAAATCAGATCAACCTAACAGTTTCACAATACACAGTTCACAGAGCTTCATCACATAATTCAATAGTCATAGTTCAACAACCAAAACGTATCAAGTATGCTAATAACAAGTAACAAGTAGATCAATCACAATAGTCGACTCTTGCCGGAACCATTTTCCTTCGGCACAATATTGCTAGCTGGAACTATTTCCTTTCGGCTTTATATCATATCACTAGCCATTATTATTTCCATTTGGCTTTGTATCACGGTACTTGCCGGAACCATTTTCTTCGGCACATTATCACATCACTAGACGGAACCATTTTCATTCGTTTTATATCACATTACTTGTCGGAACATTTCCCTTCGGCACATTATATCATATCTCTTGTCGAAATCATTTTCCTTCAACATAACATCACATATCTCATCATGATGTACAACAATTTGTGCAAATAAGCAATTTCACACTATAAAAAAGAGACAACAATTCAAGAAATTTAAGTCTACATTATTGTTACAAGAAATGTCACAAATAACCTTATCACTTTTAACTTCAATAAAAAATTTATCAGTTGGAGATCTAACATAAAAGGAACAATCTATTGTATATCCTAAGTCCTTTATGTAGTCTCTCAATTCAATATAAGACATTCTATTAGTGTCTACCTCCAAGAATTCAGTCACAGACCCACCAACATAATCAGGTGGGGTACCAAACACAATTTGGCCCCCATGATGCAATCTCAAAGTTGTAAGAACAAACAACATAATAACTAATCATGAAAATACAGCTGCAATCAGATCTCAACAACAAACACAACAAAGAAAATATGCATAATCTGATACAAGCCAACTTCCCAACAATACACATGAATAATATACACAACAACAACCAGATAACAAAGAAAATACACATGAATAATATAAGATAATAAAGGAACCAACAACTAATCACTAAAAAATCACTAATAGATAAAAAGAACATTTTTTTTTCTCAGTTCCGACACCACTATTCAACAAATTACTATTTTTTTCACCTCTTGAAGTTCCTTAGGATATATCAAATTCCTTAGGTTTATGGGTTAAGGGTTAAAATCTGAGTGGGTTAGGGTAAAACCCGGCCTTTGTTAAATGGGTTGGAAAAATAATTAATAATGATATTTTAATTGGAGGTGAAACACACACATTTTTTGAGATCACAGATGGTGTCAAAAGGGTGTATTTATTGTGCTTTTGAATGGTTTCATGGTGTAATAGGACCCCCACAAACTTAAAGTGTCTATATAAAAAAAAGGTCTAAATTTGATGGGATAATTATATATTTTCTCAGTATTTCTTGCCTCCTAATATCTCTTTCAATGTTTTAGCATCTCCTACTTCCATAATATGATTTTTTCTACGTAACTTTGACCATAAAATCTCAACAAAAACAAAAAATAAATACTAATTCCATAAACAGAATGGTACATGGTTATTGTTCTCCCTATTTCAATTTGTTTGTCTTAGTTACTATATGAATTAGGGGTGTCAAATGGGTGACTTGGGTTAAAATTGAAGATATCACAATGGGTTGAAATAAAAATTAGGTTGGATCTTGAGCCACCCAAGTTTACTTTGGGCTGAAATGGGCTAAAAGTCGACTTGGGCCATGGCCCACCCAATTTGACCAGTTTAATCTCAATAATTTTAACATATTATTTTTTAATTTTTATAACCACAATTTGAATTTTAACTCAAGAAAATTTAATCGATTTCTTTATTAAAAGAAATATCTTTCCCTGTGCTCGCTCTTCCAAGACTTTTGCTCGTAGGTTAATCTATTTGACTTTTTCTTGCAAATCATCTCTTTTCCGCTTTTGACTATGATTGGGTCATGCAGTGGTAGAACCCGGTGAACCAGGCCTACTGCTTGCCTTTCTTTCTGGAGCCTTATATCATATAAGATATTCAATTTGTGGAGTTGATTATTGTGTGACTTATTAGCTTGATTTTATAAGTAAGCATTTTAAATTGAATAGATAGTGAGAAAAACGTTTTTGTGATTCAAGTAATAAGCAAAATGCTACAAATGGAGATAAATCCTAAAAGATATGAAATAGATGGTAATTCATACCTTCAATATAGGAACATACATTACATCAATGTAAAAAAAAAAGTCTTAAAATGGGTTGAAATTGGAGATTAAATTGTCTTGAACCCAACCCTTAAAATTCTGGGCCGATTACCTCTATTTGTGCTCATTTTTGACACCCTTAATTTGAATAATCAAATGATATTTTCTTTAACCACAATTTGTTCATGAACTTTCAAAATATTTTGATTTATTAGCTGTTGTTTCTTAGCTTATAACGCTTATTAGGTAGTTTCTAAATATATAAATTTATTTTAAAATAATTAAAAAATTATGTTCGAATTCACACAAACATACGTACAATAGTTAGTTTTATCCTTGTACTCCAAATCAAGCAAAACAAATTGAAACAACATAGCAAACAAACCTAAGTGACTTTTTATTAATTACAAAAAAAGTAATTTAATGACTTTATTACTTACTTTAAAATAAAAGTTAAATCAGGATATATGAAATCACAACAATTTAAGTGATCACAATAAAACCAAACACATGTAGTTGAAATGATCAATGTTAGTAAATACTCATCATATGTAATTAATTACATGTATCAAGAGAAAACAACAATTAATTAATAACATTTAACAAGACATTAGTAGTATTTTGTCATACTTATGTGACCATCATGAATATATTGATTTTTTGGTATTTTATACTAATGATCATACAAATCACCATGAATACATGAGTTCTAAGTCTTTTGGAAAAGGGTTGATATAGTTTGCAAAATAGAAGCCAGTTTCCATAACCAACCAATAACATATACCACCACGACCTTTACACTTGCCTGATAAATGTTTATCAAAAACATAAAAGGCTATGTTCTTGTTAATCCAAACAAATTCACATTTGAACTTAGTTGATTGCGAAATATTTTCGCGAAAATGCCAATGGAAGCCCTGAGGACCAGGAGGAAGAAAATGAGTTCCCAAATCATCATCCGAGGACCAACAATGGAGGAATAAAGGATCCGTACCAGAAGGGAGGGCACTAACAACCCATACTTGATAGCGACTTAGAGCACCCTTACTAGAATTAGTTGCAGCAATTACTCCATTCAAGGACAAGACAAATAAAAATGAGTAGATGTAAAAATTCATTTTGAAAAAAAAAAAGTCCTCTTGTGATTTCAATACTCACAAGATGAGAGGATATTTTTATATATTTTTGGGAAAACATGTACCTATAAAGTCAAATTACTTTAGATTACCCAATTTAGTGATGATAAGATCTTTAGGCATTAGTAATTTTTCACATTTATGTTATTGGAAATAGTGACAAGTTTTAATTAAAGTAATAGTTAATATTTGATTTGACCAATTGTCTGATAAAATTATCCCATAAAATCAAAACTGGTCCAAATTTGAATGGAGTATTGACTCAATTATTTATGTGAAAATTACAAAAGTATACTATTTAAGACTTTAATTAACAATATATACACATATTTATGTTTAATTACAAATGAAGTTTCTAAATTACAGATATAGCATATTTAATTAATTTCGTTTTTAATTATTATTTATTTTCGATTTTAGTATATCATTTTTTGGGGATTCTGTGCCTATTTTTGGGGAATGATTATCATGTATTAAATTTATCTCACCAATTAATGGTTATTACTAAGTTTTTTAAATATTTTTTTTATATTTCCACCTCTTCAATTTTCCAAGAAATTATTACTTCCTATGCTGTTTTATTTTTTTGAAAAATTAAAAACTTCTCTCTTCCTTTTCTTCTTCATTCTTCTTTGTTCTTATTCTCTCTCTGAATTCTATTCATCTGGATTTCACCATTATTATCTTTTACCTTTAAAATTTTCAAACGTGAAAGCTACTCAATGGATGCTAGAACAGTGCTAGAGATAATATAGACTAAGAATCAAAAGGTTTACGTGAGAAAGATTAAGATACTTCAAAGAATGCAAATCGTAAACCAATTAAAATCTTTGATTCAATTTCTTTCAACAGTATCGTACTCTAAATCCAACCCACCTTTGGGATTGTTCCTCAACTGGCACTGCTTCCTTTTCTATTAGAGAGCAGTTCCTACCGTATAGGACCTTCTAAATGTATTTTGACCTGTAAAAGATGATACAATCAACTTCCATATCTCAAAAAAGACTCAACAAGCAAATGACACGAAGCAAGTTAACAATATTGTATTGACCAAAATGATTGATAATGATTTGTACTAACATCCATATGGAAGGTAGCAAGAGTGATGCAGTATGCATTAGATTCCACAATTTTGATAGAATATATCATAAGGATAGGATTACACACCAACCTTACAACGATAATTACACCAATATCATAATATAGATAATAACTTTTGAATACTACACCAATATTATAGACATCATAGTTTTCTTATAAAAATTGATAATTATTTCATAACCATTTACGTAAATAGATTTGTGCATAAAAAGATAAGTTAATATCAAAAACTCGCAAAAATAGATAATAACTTTTGAATACTACACCAATATTATAGACATCATAGTTTTCTTATAAAAATTGATAATTATTTCATAACCATTTACGTAAATAGATTTGTGCATAAAAAGATAAGTTAATATCAAAAACTCGCAAAAATGAATGTTTATATCATTCCATACACCAATAATATGATTCATCCTACCAACATAAAACTAAAAGTTTCAACTACATAATGTTTTAAGTTAAAATAAAATAAAAACAACACACTACTGTTAAGCTTGATCTGTAAATTTGAGGCAAGTCTTCTTGTTATGCTTGGGTGTACCACATTTACTACAAGTGACTTTACTTCTCTTGCATCTTCCTCCATTGAATCCCTTCTTACTATCATTATTTGGTGGTCTGCCTGGTTGCTTTCTTGCAATTGGTGGTTACATTACCGCTTCCAAAACATGCGATGGAATATCCCAGTTTGGTACTCAATGACTTCCATAGCGCTATCCACACATGTTACACATAAGAGATACTTTGAAAAGAAATCAGAATTGCATCTATTTTGATCTAAATAAACTTGGACACCCATATCTTTATGAATCTTCATTGGTGGAGATGGACCACTCACGACATATTTGAGTTCTAAATGAAAAATGGTCGTGTACACACCCAATTGAGAAGATATAGTATTAATTAAGTCTTCGTATTTGGTGTTTGCATCATACATCACTTCTTCAATATTGTAATCCACATAATTTCCTGTAGAATTGCAAATTATTAATCAATTTCCAAAATTAGCAGAATGGTGCTCCTAAAGTAATTAAATTACCATCACAAATCAATAAGCTTTATAACCAATTTAATAATTCTTCAATTTTGTTAGCTATACCAAATCAGGCAACTTATGACACCAATAAATATACCAAAATATTTACTACTAATCATGCTGGTATTCAAAACGGCTGTAGAGACATAAATTAGTGGTCTAGACAAACATTTTCACCAAATCAGTTATCAAAATATATACCATATTTGTTATCTATACCAAATCAGACAATAAAATATACCAATAAATGTACCAAAATAATAACTTGCACTTGGTATTTCTACAAGGTCTACAAAATACTAATTACACCAAATCACGTGCCATAAGTAATTTGAGAATTATGATATAAAATTTGTTATCTATACCAACTCAGACAACTAAATACGCCAATAGATGTACCAGAATACTAACTTGAAGTTATTCTTTGTATAAGGTCTAAAAAAAATACCAATAACAACATATCACACACCACAAATTATTGATTTATGGTGTTTATATAAGGAATGCAACATATCAATTACATTTCCACCAAATCAGTTACCAAAAAACATACCATAATTTCGTTGTATTTAAACAAAACAAAACAAATTTCGTAATACAGTTTGTTATGACCTATGGTGTTTATAAAAACACAATAAATAATAGCTATTACACCAAACTATCTACACTATCAATATCACATAATAATCTACATCACTTGCACAAAAAAAAAAAAACCCGATGAATAATGATGTTTCTAAAAACATACTACAGAATACCAATGAACCACATCATATCCACCATGTTCATTATCAATTAAACCTAATAACATACTAAAAACGATTAATAATTTTTATTGTTTATTAAAGAAATAAATCCAGCCAATCGTTGTACCAGACTATTACCAAAGCATATCAATTTTATACTAAACACAATAACATAGAATTTAAATCAACGACTAAATACAGATTGTGAGAAAATACACCAAATCAATCGTAAGTTGTTCAAATACCTGATGCGTCCCATTGTCCGTTGTGTTGTATTAGAATTTGAAAAATTATTGATATCCATCTTTGAACGGTAAATTAGAGTAGAAAGAGAGTTTTATTTTTGTTAAAGACCTTTCTTCATGGGAGAGAATATATAACAAATCTGAGTAAATCAGGAAGGTAAAGTAATTGGAGAAAATGAAGGAGATAAGTGTGGCTGACTATTTCTATGTTTCTTTTATTTTTTTTTAATATAAATTCTAATTTTGAAATAAAACTATTGCTATATAAGTGAAAAAAAAAGTATTGCTATATAGGAGTAATTAAGGTACTTAAGTTGTATACATAAGTTTATTTATTAGCTTAACCCAACCCATTTTGTCCATCAAAATATGGGCTGACAAAATGGCACAGCATAACAATCTATAGACTAAATTAGCAATAAATAGCCCATTTTTAATTTTTTAGCAAGAAAAAGACTTAATTTTATTTATTTGGCATTCAATAGTTATTTTTCTTTTTCTTAAAAAAATGTATTTTTGTTCTCCTTACTTTTCTCTAAACACACGTTTGATTGCTGCATTTTTTCTTGAAAATATTTTACTATCCCTATTTTATCTCTCTTTTTATTTGTCAATCGTTTTAAAATATAGTTCTTTTTTTTCTTCTCATTTTTCTTTTTCTAGAATTCTTTTCATACGTATATTTTGGTTCTCTCCCTAATTTTCAATTCTTCTTCTTAATTCAATATGTTTATGAAAATCAGATATAATAATATGTTTATTCATGAATACTTCTAAAAATCATCTTTTATATATAATCTTGTTCTTGTCCAATTAATTGTTGAATTACATTATTTGTGGAATTGAAGTTTTTTCAATTTTATTTTTGCGAAAAATTTAGGTTATTCAACCTTTTTTTTTGTTTTCTTTCTAAAATCCTTTTCATATGTATATTTGCTTCTCTTCTAAATTTCTATTCTATGCAAATCAGATATAACTGTATATTTATCGATTGATCCTCCCAAAAATTTCTTTTAATATATAATTATGTAGCATTTCTTGCCCAATTAATTTTTAAATTTCGTGACTTGTGGAATTAAAGTTTTTTAAACTTTTTTTTGGCAAAACTTCATATTATAGTATTTGAAATTTTTGTTCTCAATTTCATGGGTAAAAAATTCTCGTAAGATCCTTGTAAAAAATCAGACTGTTGATTTTGATGAATACAACCCAATATATAACAATAAATTCCAATCTCAATTTGAATAAAAGTATACAAATTTATTATGTGAATACAAATCAATGAATACACAAATGAACATGAACCAATATATACATAATGCAGTTATTGTATACTTAAACAAAATCACATGTACAATTTATGAATAAAATTGAATTTATATATGTATCACATTAATCTCATTCTTGTATTCATTATAGTAATACCTATAATTGATGGTAATATTCTTATGTATACATTATAAAGTTTGTGTATACATGCTATAGTTACGGTATACATCAATAAAATTTACACGCCTATTTTTATGAATAATTTTTTGTATATCAATATAGTATTTTTTTTATGTATACATTTTGTAATTGCAACTTTAATTATTGTATAATTTATGCATGCGTATTAATACAGTTTCTAATAAAAATCATTGCCACTTTAATTATTGTCAATTATTTGATAATTAATACACGTTAACTGAGCATTAATAATACATTTTCTTACCTTGAAAGTAGTCACAATCTTTTAAAAAGTTATTTAAAGAATTTTAAAAAATTCGTTCCTTAAAAGTTGGTGTATATATTTCATTTCTTAAAAGTAGGCAATCAGTTTTTTAATAAACTAATTATTGTTGATTGGTAAAAAAAATAATTCATAAAATTACAGTCAAATATATTTTTATGTTTCTATAAATTGCGTTAATACTTTTTTTAAATAGACGGATAAATAAAGTTGAGTTTGAGAATTTAAAGAAATTGAAAAGCTAACTTCCTCAATTATATGAGTTAAAAACAAGGAAGAAAAAATAATCCCACATCTCCTTAATTAATGCCGGTTGGTTGCACATGATTAAAAGAAAAAAACTATAAAAAGTTGGTTTTATTTCTTTTAGGCTAATACGTGCTAATTTTTTTTAGATTATTAATTGCTAATTAATATTGGGCTATATGCTGCCAATTGTATATAATAGTTGTATGTCTGTGTCAATTCCTCGTCATGTCTAGCCCAAATGAATTCATAAGAAATCATGTCTAGATATTTTCAAAAGTCATCTTTTATTTGTAGATTAAGGTAGAGAGAAGTGAGAAAACTTATTATTTCTCTTGAGGGATGAAACACAATGAATGAAAACCCCTCTCTTTATAGGATAATAACAGATGTGGTCACAAAGCAAGTAGCTTTTCTCCATAAAAACAACAAAAGGAGTTAACTATAATACATAAAATATATTTAGAGCAGTCAACCTTAGATGTATATTTGATAGATAATGTGACTCATTTAAACCTTACAAGAAAAATCTAATTGGAAAAAGTCTGGCGAAGAAACAAATGTTGTTTTTAGAAGGTTAATTAGAATCGATGTATAGTGTCAAACAAGTAGGTGTAAATATTGAGTTTTACGGTGGTGAAGTACACACAGAATAATATGTATTTTGGATGCCTCATTGAAAATCCCAAGGAATTGTAACACCCCAGAAATTTTTTTGATTTAAGACTCGAACCATCCTTCGTGGTGAGTAGGATTTTACCAAGGAATTCAAAATTTCTTAAGTATTAAGATCACTAGATGTAGCACCTTGAGTTCCAAGAAGAACTAAATAGAGTTCATTTAAATCATTCCTAAGTTCCTTTAAGTTTTGGGTCAACTTAAAATGACCATAACCTTCAGTACAAGATGAGTTAGGTGGACCATAAGATATCCAATGAAAGGTCTTCAAATTATCTTTCCAACGCCACCGAGTTTGCGAAAATTTGAGCTCGTATGAGGGAGATATGCCCGTTTGAAGTCGGATTGTCCAATTAAGGAAAGTTACCCGAAAATATGAGGGGTATTTTCATATTTTCCTTATCCAATCGGATTTAAGCATTTTTAGTAAGGTTTTAGGAGTCTAAACTGATTAGAATTAGTTTCATTCATCCCCAAAAGAGTTTAGGGTTTTAGAGAGATGATTCAAGAGGAGAAAAAGTTCAAAGTTTCAAGCGTTCGTTCAAGAAATTAAAGATTTCACCAAGAACCTAGTTCTTTGAGGTATGTAAGCTTCCATAGTATTGCGTTCGTTCTACCACATGCCAATCATGTGTTTCTTTTGCGAATCTATCTATAAAATTGAGCAATTTAATTTCTTGATGAGTTTTTAATAAGTGTTCTTGAAGTTTCCTTATCGATTAAATTTTGATGTAAGATTCTACTTGGGTCAACTTCAAACGACCATATCTCTTCGATTATAAAGAGTTACGTGAGTCATAACCTATTAAATTAAATGTATTTGAATCTACTTTCCAACGCTACCAATTTTGCGTCAATCCAATTTCTGAGTAAAAAGTTATGACTATTTTAGTAATCTATACAGTGCTGTTACGAAGTTAGCCGACGGGAAAACATTAAAAAGGGTTGTTTTTGTTTTTTTACCTGAAGGAAAAACCCTAAACAAATTTCTTGACTAATAAAAGGCTCAAAACAATCAAATTTTCATCTTTTAATCCATCGTTCTCTTCTCTCTCAAACCTTAGGGCAAAACCCTAAAGAAAAATCAAAGTAGAAGACTCCATTCAAGATTCTTTCAATCTTTTTCAAGATTCTTCTTTAAGGTAAGTCTTTTTCCAAGAATTTCATTTCTTTCTAACTCAAGTTCCTCCATACAATTATGAATCACTAATGAAAATAATAAATCTTGGCCATAGAGACTTCAAGAAACTAATTCAAGAATCTCAAGAAAGGTTATCTTGATTGTTTACCTTCAAGCTAGGGTGTCAAGGCTTCTAATCAAGTCCTTCTTCAAAATTCTTCAAGATTCTTCAAGAACCTTGTTTTTTCCAAGTATATAAGGCTATCACAATGTTGGACTAGTTCTTTCTCACGCCCTACATCTACTTTCAAATCAGTAAAATAGAAATCTAGGATTCTACCCCTAGATTTGAGTATTCTTGAGCTAAGTTGGTTTTGAGTTCTTGAATTCCCGATTCTTTTAAAAATGATATTCCTAAGTATTGAGTTTCTATATTTTTATTGAGACCTTTGAGTTGACTTGTTCATGTCTATAATTCAGCATGAACTCTATTTTGAGTTATAAATCTTGAAAAGTTTTTCAAAGCCAACACTTGAATTTTAAACTGAGTTTTGAGGAAGTAAGTATGAGAATGAGAAGAGTCGTATACATGAGTTCCATATTGTTATGTAGACCCTCGAGTCGAGTCGTTCGTGCCCATTAATTCCGTATGAACTTCATACATTAAGCATCTTTGAGAGGAGTGTCATGATCCAAAGAATGGAAACATAAGGGTGATAATGTTGTTTTGAGATTTGAACTAGAAGACCTGACATAGAGTAGGTGAGGAATTGAGGTGATTAGCTGTAATAAATATGAGTGGTACAAGTGAGATACCCTAAACCTCTTAATAAGGGCAATGAAGTGTGTCTAAGTCACAAGAATAAAAAGAGCATTATGAGGTGTGTCGAGAGGGTATGTAATCAGAAAAGGTTAACATAAACACCTTAGAAAGAAGTCTTAGTACCTGCTTATAGAGAGTTCGGTAGTCATGAGATAAGCTTCTCCTGAGTGTTAGAGTAAAAAAGGATATAGACCAGTTAGAGATGTTGGAATAGGTCACTAGCCTTCAAGTGTCAGCTTTAGACCTAAGGAGGAGATGATAAGATTGGAAATCAAGTCAAGTGTTGAGAATAAGATAGTAATGAGTTCAAAAGAGTATGAGAGAGATCTTTTCAGAGGTCGTTTTAGGAATTGAGTAATGTTAGAAAGAGAAGCTTTATTGATCCTATGGTGATAATGATGGTACGATAATTCCATCTAAGGTTATAAATGAGGAGGAAGAAGAGAATGAGGTTTTACTATGAGAAATAGCTAAATGAGAGCCCTTAGTTAGTTTCGAGTAGTAATGCGGGAATATTCTAGTTGGTATGGCAAAGATGATAAGAGTAACCCCGTTCCATACCCAGTCTAGCCGTCATTCGAGGACGAATGATCCCAATGGGGAGATATTGTAACACCCCAGAATTTTTTTTGAACTAAGACTCGAACCATCCTTCGTGGTGAGTAGGATTTTACCAAGAAATTCAAAATTTCTTAAGTATTAAAATCACTAGATGTAGCACCTTGAGTTCCAAGAAGAACTAAATAGAGATCATTCAAATCATTCCTAAGTTCCTTTAAGTTTTTCGTCAACTTAAAATGACCATAACCTTCAGGACAGGATGATTTAGGTGGCCCATAAGATGTCCAATGAAAGGTCTTCGAATTATCTTTCCAATGCCACTGAGTTTGCTAAATTTTAAGTTCGTATGAGGGAGATAAACCCGTTTGAAGTCGGGCTATCCAATTAAGGAAAGTTACCCGAAAATATGAGGGGTATTTTGGTCTTTTCCTTACCTAATCGGATTTAAGCATCTTTACTAAGGTTTTAGGAGTCTAAACTAATTAGAATTAGTTTCATTCATCCCCAAAAGAGTTTAGGGGTTTTAGAGAGAAGATTCAAGAGGAGAAAAGGTTCAACGTTTCAAGCGTTCGTTCAAGAAATTCAAAATTTCGCCAAGAACTTAGTTCTTTGAGGTATGTAAGCTTCCATAGTGTTGAGTTCGTTCCTGCACACATCAATCATGAGTTTCGTTTATGAATCTATCCATAAATTTTGAGCAATTTAATTTCTTGATGAGTTCTTGATAAGTGTTCTTAAAGTTTCCTTATCGATTAAGTTTTGATGTAAGATTCTACTTGGGTCAACTTCAAACGACCATATATCTTAGAATATAAAGAGTTACCTGAGACATAACCTATTAAATTAAAGGCATTTGAATATACTTTCCAACGCCACCAATTTTGCGTCAATCCAATTTCTAAATAAAAAGTTATGACTATTCTAGTAACCTATACAGTGCTGTTACGAATTTAGCCGACGGGAAAACATTAAAAGGGTTGGTTTTATTTTTTACCTCTAAAAAAACCCTAAACGAATTTCTTGACTAAAAAAGGCTCAAAACAATCAGATTTTCATCTTTTAATCCATCATTCTCTTCTCTCTCAAATCCTAGGGAAAAACCCTAAAGAAATATCAAAGTAGAAGACTCCATTCAAGATTCTTTCAATCTTTTTCAAGATTCTTCTTCAAGGTAAGTCTTTTTCCAAGAATTCTATTTCTTTCTAACTCAAGTTCCTCCATACAATTATGAATCACTAATGAAAATAATAAATCTTGGCCATAGAGATTTCAAGAAACTAATTTAAGAATCTCAAGAAAGGTTATCTTGATTGTTTACCTTCAAGCTAGGGTTTCAATGTTTTTAATCAAGTTCTTCTTCAAAATTCTTCAAGATTCTTCAAGAACATTGTTTTTTTCAAGTATGTAAGGCTATCATAGTGTTGGACTAGTTCGTTCTGACGCCCTACATCTACTTTCAAATCAGTAAAAGAGAAATCTAGGATTCTACCCCTAGATTTGAGTATTCGTGAGCTAAGTTAATTTTGGGTTCTTGAATTCCCGATTCTTTTAAAAATGCTATTCCTAAGTATTGAGTTTCTATATTTTTATTGAGATCCTTGAGTTGGCTTTTTCATGTCTATAATTCAGTATGAATCCTATTTTGAGTTATAAATCTTGAGAAGTTTTTCAAAGCCAACACTTGAATTTTAAACTGAGTTTTGAGGAAGTAAGTATGAGAATGAGAAGAGTATTATACATGAGTTCCATATTGTTATGTAGACCCTCGAGTCGAGTCGTTCATGCCTATAAATTCCGCATGAACTTCATACATTAAGCATCTTTAAGAGGAGTAGTATCTTCGAGTTCTAAGTCTTTGAGCATTGGGTTCCTAATCCTTTTAAGATTATATTACTACATGTTACCCATGAAGCCCCTAATTGAGTTGTTCATGCCCATATTTCCGCATGAATCCAATGAGTAGAGTAGCTTAGAGATGAGTAGCATCATTGTATCTTGAGTTCTGAGTACTAAGGTTCTTTATTGCTATTAAGATCCCTGAGTTGAGTCGTTCATGTTCATAATTTCACATGAACCCTATGATTTGAGTTATAAAATTTAAAAAGCTTTTTAAAGCAACACTTGAGTTCTTAAACTCAACTTTGAGAAACTAAAGTTGAGAAAAGAGTTTTCTAAAACATGATTAGTATGACAATCGAGTATGTCATCAATGTATGAGCAATATTATATCTAGATATACCATCAATGTTTATGCAGCATGACTTCCCTAGTCATCAATGATCATATTATAATATGATTTTGAAATGTTTTTGAGAAAGAGAAAAGTTGAGTTCATTTTTTAAAATGATATATGGGAACTAAGTATTCCCAAAGAGTAAATGATTTCACATTTAAGATGAGAGGAAACTGAGATTTCTAAAAGAGTTTTGAGCAGTTTGAGTACCATCTCTTTTAAGAGAAAGATTTTTGAGTAATAATCTCAAACTACAGAAAAAATTATGTTTTTAAACATATGAGCTAGTATATTTTGAGAGTAGTATTGAGCACCGATATGGGGGAGAGTTCAGATAACTCACAACCACCATAAACTATGTAGCCAACATGGGTAGAAGGGTCATACTTTTTAGATGATTCCTTAATGCATTTTAGCATAGACTAGTGGATCCACTTAGTTGAGAGGTTCTATACCCCAGTAGAGTATAAGATAGTTTTGGCAGCGTGGGCGAGACGCTGTATCATCACATAGCTCATAGTGATGGTTGTCGGTTAGAGAAACTCCCATAGAGTTATATTGTATTTTTATATATATAAACTGAGTTATTATTGCATTCTTCAATACATTGAGTTACTATCTAATGTTTTAAAAGCTTTCCATATATATTGCATCTTTTACTGTTGCTTTATCCTTGAGTATTATGAGTTGAGTATCTTGAGTTGACTACCTTTGAGTTGAGGATCATACCTTTGAGTTGAGTATCATATCTTTGATTTGAGTATCTTATTCTTAAGTTGAGTTGAGTTGTGTGAGTTTAGAAGAGGTAAGTATGTTTTTTTTTTATCAAGTTCAAGCCTATGTTTATGCTTTAGAATTCCCCTTACATGTTCGTACATTCCACGTACTGAGTCATTTGGCCTGCATCATTTCTTGATGTAGATACATGTATTCAGGGTCATCAACAGGAGCTTCGTTGATACCACATGGAGTTCAAGTTAGCTATGGTGAGCCTCCTTGCTTCCGGAGGGTTCCACTTGTACTTTCAGTTATATCAGTTGTTAGTATGTCGTGGGTCTTATCCCGACTTACATCTTTATCAGTTAGAGGCTTCATAGATAGAAAATAGAGTTTCAGAAGTCTGTTTCATTTATCTTGTTAAATGTTTTAAAGACTTGAGTTGCCTAGTTTTGGCTAGTTGAATATACGATTATTTTCTGAGTTAATTATTTGAGTTTCAATGAATTTTATTTTATTTTAAGCTTTGTATACTTAAGTTAGTCTTCCGCTTGTAGTCAGCCAGGATGAGGGTTCGTTTGGGGACTAGCAATGGTTCTCGAGTGCCGGCCACGTTCAGGGTGTAGGCTCGGGTTGTGACAGAAATATTCAGTGGGACAAAAAATTTCCAAGTGAAAAGACAACATGTATTAACTCCTTTGATGAGAACATTAATTCAAAAATATTAACCTTTGAATCTCAATCTTGTGCTCCATCTTCTAGAAATTTACAATTGGTAGAAACTTGGTGAAAAGATCAACCATACTATCACCTAAAGAAATATGTTGCTCATTGACATCACTATTCCTTTGGAGATCTATTTGTCGAAAAATATTGGTGAGATGTGTTTCATTCTATCTCTCTTTAGAAAAAATCTAATAAATATGAATGTAGAAGAAAGTAATAATAACGTTTGATTAATGAAGTTCTTGCCATAGAATCTTGTTTAATCTATAATAATCTACTAAAACTATGTAGTAAATCCTAAAAACTAAGAACAATAAATTTTAATCTCTACGACTAAGTTGTAATCCTTCAACTAATGATTTGTAACCTACTTTGACTGGGTCAAATCTAGTACGACAGACAAGGGGGTTGCGGTATGAGGCCCATCACGCAGGGATTTACCTCACAACGCAAGGACCATATTGGTCTTTGCCTCTTTTTATTGAGTTTGTGAAGTTTATATCTTATATAGGTGCGGCACGAGGCTCATTTCATGATCCTTTCTGTAGCTATTTTTATTCTATTTAGTCCGAATTACTTCACTTTCCATTTTGATCCATCCTATGGATCTTTTGTTGCTCTTTTTAGAATGAAATTAACCTAATCATTACTATTAGTTCATCACAACATATCATCAATAAACACAAGGATATTCACAAGAATATATTCAAAACTTGGTGTGTGAGTGCATAAATACACCCAGATCACCACCTCACACTTAGATCTGGAGTTTACTCGTTCAAGCACGGCATCAAAATCCAAGACTTATCATGCAAACATCACAACTACTAGACTGATACTTTATTCCATATAGAGGGCCAACATGCAATAGGTGCTCTCATAATCAAATAATTACTCATTTTTCACTCATCATATGTATAGTATAAAAATGACATGAGCATATCAATTCCTAACTCTCACAAAGAAATTCAAGACATATCAAATTATACTATAGGATTTTTAATAGTGTACTAAGTTAATTAAAGCATAGAACTATGAGATCACAAGGACTTTTCTGGGTAGAAATGTTAGCTAAGGGAAGGATCAACATTATTTGGTCACAAATAGTGACTACTCTTTCCTATGAACTTTAAGACACTGGCAAGATAAAGAAGCTCTTCTTTCTTATTCCACCTTACTTTCAACTTACTACGACACATTCTCCTTTTCCTTTCATTCTCAGTTGGGATATTTCTCTTTTCTTGACTAGTTAGTTGCTATAATGATGCTTTTCACTCTGTATTTTTTTCTTTTCCTCACACTTCTCAACTTTTTATAGTCAAGTCATATAGAAAATACTTCTTTTCTGTTCTCATTCTTTGTTTCCACCAAGAAAAGATATTTGCATAACTTGGTCACTATTTTCCATCTCCTGTTGACCACCTAAACCTTACTTCTCTAAATTTATTCACCTCTTTCTTTCTCATCTCCCTTTTCATCTCTAAATCATTCAACTAAAAGTTCATTAAGGACTTTTGGATCAAACTCTGAGGCTAATCAACAAAAGAGAACTAGGCCACATAATATGATTGTTCAAAGAAATAAGCTAATAGACTCAAAAGGGTTAACTAGGGAATATGTATAGGTAGGTATTACAATATAGTTAAAATATAGGTTTAAATGCCTTGATAACATGAAACAATAAACACAAAGTTCGACTTTCACACACAAGAAAAGTTCTAGATGGTTTAGCATAAATGAATGCACAAATACTCACTACACATGGCATATTAACAGTTTCAAACTTAGTTACCTAATACTCTAGCCTTTACAACTAACTTATTGAATGTTATGAATTATTAAGACCTATTTTTGTTTTAGAGTCTTATTCTAGATATTTCATGATTCTACCCTTAAGTGCTCCCATCTTTTTATGCTATTCCGAAGAATAAATTCCTATTAAGTCTAGTGAAATCCTCTTTTAGAGTACGGACTTCATTATTCTAAAGTTTCTAAGACTTAAAAATCTAAAAAAAAAGCCTAGTTAGTTCAAAGAAACTATTCTTAGAAGAAGTATCAGAAATAAAAGTCGAGAAACCCAAAATAAAAGAAAATCAATAGAAATGGAAGATAATACAACAACATAAACTAACATCTTATAAAACCTACAAATATAGTAATTCAACCCAAAATATCTAAGATATAAATTTGACAACCACGACCATAAGTGTTAATAGTACCAATATCCCTAAAAAATAAAAACCAAATAGTACAACTTGATAATGAATACTACACAGGAAAATGAAAAAAGGAATAAACCCTATGAAATATAAGAAAAGGCAATACATAGGGAAATCTGCAATGTTTCCTTCATCCCACACTTAAATCATTGCATTGTCCTCGGTGATCAAGACAAAAAAGGAACAAGTTGGATAAGAGAAAAGAATAACTACCTGGTCCAATCATACTCCTTGTTTGAGTCTTCCTCTTTATCTCCATTAGACCTATAGTTTGAGTCCTCTTATACACACTCTTCCTCAGTGGTAATATAATCATATAATGGCTCATCGAAATCTAGGACAATGCAAAAAAGTATCTAAGCACTAGCGCTAAGTGGATAACCATGGTAGAGATGTTGTATCTCAGACTCTATAGGGAGCATCCTCTATAACTCAGCTACAACATAACTATGTCTTGCATGTGGCAATGGTAGTTATATGTATGAGCATTCCATTTGGAAAGAGTAAATGTAGGCTCGCGTTGGGTGTTTGGTTTCTTTAATTCTGTCACGTCCATTCTTGTGGCACTCTAAGGTAGTAAATAGTCCTCCTATATGAGTTATCCTATGCCTCTCAAGAATTGTGTCATGAAGCTACCAAAACTCTACCTAATTTCTTTCTGCTCTTTTGCTATCCTCATTGCCTCCTTAAGAACTCCCTCTAAAGCATAAACCATACATACCTTATCTCGGGTGAAGTGGGTCATATGTGTCCTAGGAATGAGGAAATTGCAAATTATGTGTAGCTAGACACTCTAGCTTCTCCATTCAAGTGAGTAAAGGAGAAAGTGTGATGGGTCCCCTTCACTTGGTGGCGACTTAACCTTGCGATTGATCTCGAGCCACATAGTATGTGGAAAATGAATTAATATGGAGGCCTTGCATTCCCTCTTTCAAATGGAACGAGATCTGCTATTAGTGCATGCATAAGATCACATAGTGCTCCAAGTTTGAAGGTGTGAGTTTGGCCTCGGATGAACACTTTATTGTTTCTTATTCAAGGGTTCCAATTATACTTTTAAAGTTACATTTGTCGGGATCATTGAAGATAAAGTATAATCAGAATGCATGTCTACTAGCAATGATAGTGGGAATCTCAGCAATAAGGCTCTCTCTGTCCACCCTTTCATCTGGGTAGTATCTTGCCTTGTTTTTTTTCTTCTACTAAACCATTCTATACTTTCTTCCCTATTAACGTAACAAATGCCAAATTGTCGTGATGGTCCTCTTAAACCATATAGATGTGGGTTGGGTTGTAGGGCATGTCTTCTTGGGGGTTTCTTCTGGAGGACTCAACTTAATCCTTATCCTTACCTTGTTGTGACTCATTGTACCTGAGAATGAAAAACATGTCAAATTCTAGTTTAGATAACTAGCAAAGTAAGGTTTCAACTTTTGGGCCACCCCCTAAATAATTTGCTAGCGTGGTGCTAGTGTAGTTAGTTAGGTACTCAGACTTCTTTTATTAATCCTAAGTAATCATTTTCAATAGTTTGGAGTAGTTTTTATCAACCCATGACGAAATTTCATAATTTAGGTCTTAGGGTGGCCTTAATCTCACACATTCTAAGAATATTCAAGTAATTTCATCAAAGTTCTAGCAAAACCCACTAATTTAAAATAGAAATCAAATTTACAATGTTAATTTTGAATGAATTTAAGGAACTAGGGCACAATTGAAGGGTTTAGGCAAAAAAATCCTGAAACAATAAAGCAATCTTAACAAAAAAAACAATGGAAATATACCTTGATGCTTTTACAATAGATTGAAGAAGAAAATTTATGAATTTGGGGTGTGCTTGAGAGGAAAGTGATCAGTTTGTCGGCAACATGGGTAAGTACATAAGAAAAATTAAAATAGGGGTACGGTTGACTCATAAATACTAAGTGAAAATCTAATAGACCCATATCGGGCATGGAATGAGGTTTATCACCGACCTTGGTGGTGCACACTGCAAGGCCCAACTTGGGTGTCCCCTGTTTTTCTCAGTATCTCAACTTTAGTTCAAAGATAGTCGTGGCACAAGCCTCTACACACAAACATGGTGTCCATAATACGGGGCTCGGTGCATTTACTTGAAATTTTCCTTTTCTCAATATTTTAAACCTGCAAAACACTAAGTATAACGGTTAGTAGGGTGGGTCCATCCCACCAAGAGCCTTATTTTCGATCGTGGCACAACTCGTATTTTTTGTCCTAATCTATTGCAAATATTGAGTTGCCTCTCGAGCAACGCTTTATTTAACATCGAACATGATGATAGTTTAACCTAATATGTCAGTCCATGGATTAAAGGAGCCTCACAAAAGTGGCATACACATAACTTAATTCTATTTTAAATTATATTATTCATTACCCTTATGAAATTGGCATATCACTCATGACCATACTGTGTTACATTATTTAGCACTTTTATGACCTTCTCATTCGATATGTTGTTCAGTTTTTTCTCTCGCTACAATAATCGCTAGTTCTTGATCTATTGGATTCAGTGATATTCAAAATAAGTCCAGAATAATTGACTCATTCAACTCATGGTCCTATTGTGTCCATAGTCTTCTAAACCTTGTCCATGCATTCGATAGGAGCCACTCTCCAGTTGTCTGTAAACAAGATGCTATTGACAGCTTGCATTATTCCAGCTATTAAACTCCACTCGTGAATAAAGATATGTACTAGTTTCGGTCATGAGTCAATCTCATCCAGTTTTCATGTTTTGAACCATGCTTCCACTTCACCTATAAGATAGTACACAAAGATGTTAAGTTTTAACATTTCGTCAGATAGTAATTCCTCCTATGTTTAGCACAAATTCTCATAAAGTGTCTCAAGTGTTAGAGAGATCGCTCCCTTGCAGAATAACCCTTGACTCTTGAGATCCCTTTCAATTGATCCTTGTAAAGAAAGCAATGGTACTTTGGGTTTGTTAGCTTTTGATTCTAATGTTATGTTCTTGCATAAATCCCCACAGTGCAATGGTGTGGAAGATGCTTTGTAGACCGTGAAAGTCATATGTTCATCATAGACTCTCATAGTTATATTCCCTACTCTTACATTAATTAGTGCTCGCCTAGTAGCTAAGAAGGGACGTCCTAAAATGACTGGTATCTTAGCATTTTCTTCAAAGTCTAGAATTATGAAGTTAGTGAGAAAAATTGGACTTCCCCACTCTTATGTGAACATCCTCGTTTATTCCATTTATTAGTGCCAAATGGGATCTATTCGCCAATAGCAAGGTGATGCATTTTGGTTGGACGCCGTTCTCCTAGGCCAAGTGAGAATGTTATGGATCAACCAGCCCAAGTATACGAGGCCCAAGTCAGTAGAGGAATTGAGAGTGGGTCTGACAAAATTAGGAAAAGCCATCGAATTAAATAGCCCAATAAAAAGCTACAAGACTATGTCTTAGGCTAACGGGGAAAACAAGCATGTGAAAAGCATAGAAACGACAAGAAAAGTCTGTTATATTGTAATGACCCATCTAGTCATTTATGTGTTTTGCCTTCTGTGTGTCGTTTAGAGCATTTCTGTAGTGACCCCAAGTCATTTATGACTTGTTGGGAAACAATTCGATCACCTGGTCGTTCGTTTGGTTATTGTGCGAGTTTTAGTGTTTTTGGAGCTTATGAACCTTAAACGATCATTTTTTGATTAAAAGTTCAAGAAGATGACATTGAAATCCAATTCTGACGATTCCATCAGCTCCGGAAGGATCATTTTAGGCTAGTAACATGATCGGCATGACTCCCGAGATTTTCAGTGTGAATCAGTGCGATTAGGCATTTTAACTTTAAGTTTAAGCCTAAGTTTGACTTTAGTAAACATCTGAGTAAACGCGCTTGGATGAGAATTTCGTTAGTGCGGTCAGCTCTGGAATGTCGAGTTTGGTCTAGATTGACCCTTCTTTTGTGTTCTGAGGTTTTCGATATTTTTTTGAGCCCTTTTGTGGTTTTTGACTTAAAATGACATTTGGGTGTGGGATCTACTTTTTGTCAAACTGACCTCGTATGGAAATTTTGACTGTGCCATTGAGTGCGAAATATCAAATTTGGTATGGTTGCATATCTCGTTTGCGTGCACGGGGTTCCGAATGAGTTCAGAGCACCCCGTCGGAGTTTTTAAGTTTTTGGAATGACAATGCAGAAAAATCTGCTATAAAATGCAGAAATATCAGCAACTCTTTTCCAAACTTAAAGCCCTTATAACTCTCTCATCTCTCAACCGAATTAGCCGATTCAAAGTGCGGGAGCTTCGTATTTTCAATGGCTTCGCTGTAGAGTGTTCGAAAGTTGTCGGATGCTCGTAGTTTGAGGTAATTTTGCGATAAACCTGACTGTTGTACCTTTTTTTGAGCTTTTGTTTTTGGTATTCTTGTTTTGGTCATATTTCACTCATTTAGCTCGATTTTGGGTGATTTTAAGTCCCACATATTGGGAATTGTCGTGGCTTCGTCGTGGAGTGTTCAAAGAGTGCTGGGCACCATTAGATCCTTGTAAATTTTGAGTTTAGACTGTTGCATGTTTTCTTGTAAGTTGATTAAAGTGTGGTTTTCTTGCATGTTGGTTTTTACTGCGTTTTGAGCCTCGAATTGTGTTTCATTTTAGAATAGAAGTTCGGGGTACTGTTTTGGGTCTCTTGACAGAGTCAAATTCAAATAGTTCGGTGCGGGTCCCACGATTCCCATTTTGACTCCAAAATTGACCCGTCTCTGTTTATTGTGATTTTTGTGTCTAACCGACCGTACTAACATTGTCATCCTATTTTTGATAGAGTGAAAGCGTTCAAAGGTCGTTCAGGAAGGAAAAGCTCCGACAAAGTGATTTGAAGCACGCGATCGGCCTTAAGGTAGGCTACGACTTCCTTTCTATTAGATTGAACTTAATTGTGTAAAAGCATGTCGATTTGAGTGAATTGGGGATGGGTACCAGTTTCCTACTTTACTTTGATTAGATACCTCATGTTAGGATTGATTGGCCATATTCGGGTGTAGTATCATGTTAACCGATTTAGTTGAGTTGTATGCTTATGTGCTAAATGCTATTTTATGCTTGTATGCTATGTGTTGTATGTTTGTTCGTCCTTAACTGTAAGCATGATGTCCTTAGTTTAGGTTAGGCTAGCATTGCCTTAGACTTATGACCCGTGTGGGCTGGATAACCTTGACTTTCTGCCGACCTCGTTTGGATGACTTAGCTCCTTGTAGACTGGAGTAGCAGACTTGAGTCTGATAGTTGAGCCTTAGATTAGGCGTTATCGCTACTTGCTACACTTCTGTATCTTCTCCCTCTAATTTTGCGATTTTAACGCGTTCTTGAAGGTTCTGTACATTACTAGAGGTGTGGGATTGAGATAGTATAGACTTGGAGCCTTTTCTGTGATTTCTTAGAGTGGACGACGTTCCATGGTGGTTGTTGTTAGATTGGATCCTATTGGAGATACCATCACCCCTGGGATCGTTCTTTCTAGCTTGGCTGGGAGCGTATCGCTGGCTGGGTAGACTCGGTGTTTTCGGCGATCACCCCCAAGCCTCTCTTTCTAGCTGGGCTGGGAGTGTGCTGCTGGCTGGGTGTCCCCGGGTCACTCTTTCTAGCTAGGCTGGGAGCTGATTGCGTGGTAGGACGACTCGCGATATCAGCCTCACCCTCGGGTCCTTCTTTCTAGCTGGGCTGGGAGTGGACTGTTTGGTAGGGTGCCCCTGGGGTCACTCTTTCTAGCTGGGCTGGGAGTGTATTGCTGGTTGGGTGGAGTCTTATGGGTTATCTTGGTTACTTTGGGCTGGGAGCCTGATTTTCTTCTTTCTCAGTAGACTTAGCTTTTCTGTGTACCTCTTGGGCTTATGGGGGTCCGTTCAGGTTTTATTTAAACTTGCGCACGAGTGTACCTTCTAGGCTTATGGGGGTCCAGTTAGGTTTAGTTTAGTTGTACTTAGTTTATTTCTGGTATGCTCGTGTGCTTTCTTTTCTTATCCGCTTTGACCTCTCTGTGTCTAGATTCTATCTTTTCTTATTATTTTTTTTTACCCTTTTTGCTCAGTCGGCCTTTGATGCCTACTGAGTACCTGTTGTTTTGGTACTCACGCTACGCTCTGCATCTATTTCGTGATGCAGGTCCCAGTACCAGTTACCAGTGGTAAGTAGTTCCGGCCTTCTTTTGCAGCTGTGATTTGGAGACGAGGGCGAGCACTTGGCTTTTGGGGTTTGTCTTGTCTCCTTCTGTTGTTTTAGCTAGACTTGTTGCCTTTGAGATACACTTTGTTGTGGTCCACTTTTGAGACTTGTACTCTTTATTAGATAGCTCTGTACTAGTGACTTCCAGGTTATGGGAGAGATTCTGTATATATTTATTTTAGTTTGCTTCCGCCTTGTTGTCCTTGTTTAGATTATTGTTTTCGCTAGTTTCTGCCTTTTCGCTCCTTGCTTGATGTTCTGGGTTACAGTTGGCTTACTTACTGGTAGGGTATAGTAGGTGCCTTCATGACTCGAGAAATCGGATCGTGACATATATGCAACAGCAATATCAGAGTAGTGGGCAAACAAGAAGTGAGAGCAACATTCTCTCAATTCTCATCTTATTTCTTTTAAGTTCTCTCACCTCCTTCTATCTTGTTGTTTAGTATTTCTTTCCTACTACAACTGCTGCTCATTGAGAGTAGAACAATTCAATTTCACTACTGTATTAGTTCTTCTTGAGTAATCAAATTAAGTGTTGCTATTTGGGTTGAAGTTTGTTCCAGAGAACATTTTTCATTAAAAATATTTTTCTTCATGCCAAATGCATCCTAAAACTTTGAATACTTAATCGAATAATTTGAATTCGACAATTAAAGACGAACATTAAATCTGAATACTTTCCAGAACAACTACGAAAATACCGACCAAAACATTTATTTATCTTAAAATAGTTAGGTATATATTTATTTATTATTAATCGAAAAGGTCATATTGATCTCATTTTATTAAAATCTTAAAAGTTGTTGCCCCTTTTTCTTTTCTTTTTTCCCTCCTATCTTTATCTTTCTTTTTCACTATGATCAACCATAAAAAATTTACTGTAAGCCTATGTACATTGATTGAAGCTCGACGAGAAAATTGAGAACATTATTTAATGAATTTGTGAATAAATAAAAAAAGGGAAAAGGGCCTAAAATACCTTTGAAGTATTGAAAATGGTACACAACTACCCCTCATCCACCTATTGGCTCCAAAATACCCTCTCATCCGCCTATTGGCTCACAAATACTCTCCCCATCCACCTTTGGGTCCAATTTTAGCCACTTCATTAACGGAGCACCATTTAAAATAATTAAATAATCCTTTTAATTACATGATGCTCGATCATTGATTGCAATTTAATTATTTAATATAATTTTAAACCCACCCATTTTTAACTAAACCCGCCCTAAAATATTGAGCATCAAAATATATTTTTGATGTCATGACATTAGAAAGATGTTTCTAATGTCATGAATGAGCATAAAGAAATCTCGCAGAAGAGCAAACTCAATAAATAAAGCTGAAGCTTTATTAATTAGTATAAATTATAAAAAACATAGATTATATACATGACAAAATATGTTTTTTTGTTCCTGTGGAGTCAAATATGAGTTGCTAACATAATGTATGTACAGTTCACATTTGTTGATTATTTGATTTTTTTATTTTTTTTATTTAATGGTGATAGAATTGTAGTCATATAAATCAAACAGGCAATCACTACGACAAATAGAATTTAACGATAATAATAAAATTTTCGGTATATTATATTTTTTTACGGCAATAATATATATGTATATTCATTGCCAACATTCTATATAAATAACGCTAAAGACTTTAGCAACTTTGAATACAATAACATTAACTCAATTTCCACTAAAAAAATCTATTGTCCGTAATTTGTTTTTTTTTTTTTTGTAGTGAACGAAGTCAAAGGTGAATTCAGCTAAACTCAATAGCTTTAGATTTACATTTTGAATTTTTTATATAAATTTCTAACTCAGTATCTATACAATTTGTCCCTCTAAAAGAATCTTGGATTTTCTTTGTGATCTGATTATTTAGATTAATATAATGGTCACACTATGGTACATTTTAATACTTATTAAATCCGCCAGACCCAATACAAAAAGAACCCATGGGTTCGATCGAGCGGGTAATGGGTGGGTTTAAAATTATATTTTAGGGTGGGTTTAGTAAGTATTGGGGTGAGTTTAGTTAAAAATGGGTGGGTAATGGGTGAGTTTAAAATTATATTAAATAATTAAATTGCAACCAATGGTTGAGCGCCACGTACTTAAAAGGATTATTTAATTATTTTAAATGGTGCTCCATTAATGAAGTGGCTAAAATTGGACCCAAAGGTGGATGGGGAGGGTATTTGTGCGCCAATAGGTGGAGCCAATAGGTGGATGAGGGGTAGTTGTGTACCATTTTTAATACTTCAAGGGTATTTTAGGCCCTTTTCCGTAAAAAAAAAAAAATGAAATTGGAGTTTTCTCAAAACTTTCTTTTTCTTTTTTGTTTGTATTTGAATGGAGTACTTTTTACTTTGTTATTTTGGCGACAATTTTTTTTTACCAATCTTATATTTATCATGACAAAAATTTAAAATTTCTCTAAATTTTCCTACTTCTTCTTTGTTTTTAGTTGGAAGGATAGCAGTGAATGGAGCTTCTCCTCCTTCACAATCTGATCTTAGATTTTATTTTTCTTGTTTGGAATTTTTCAATCACTTTGTTGGTGCCACCTCCGGCATTAACAAGAACTTCTGAAAAAATGACAATAATAACATCATATGTATTGGGTTTCAATATGTACTTAATGTAATTCATAAGTGTAGTTTAAAGATGGTGGACGCCTAACTTATGAAGGTAGAGAACCTGTTTTCAATAGGCTTACCTCTTTAGCCTTTGAAATTTTCTTTTTAAAGTTATAATAAATAATTAGATGTAATTACATATGAAGTGCCCAATTTAAAAATGACATGTATATATGTAATCATTTTTTTTTAAACTCATTTTCATTTCTCACATGCCCTAAGAGATTTGTGAGCACACTCTCTATGTAACTTCAACACGTAACAATGTGTTTATTTCATTTTAAAAAGTTCAAAAAAGTAATATAGAGGACATCCCACCCTCACCCTCCAAAAAAAGAAGAAGATGTATTCTTAGAATTTCACTAATTCC
Organism: Solanum pinnatisectum; assembly: GCA_035578085.1. NCBI lineage: Eukaryota > Viridiplantae > Streptophyta > Magnoliopsida > Solanales > Solanaceae > Solanum > Solanum pinnatisectum. The sequence continues at coordinate 38,777,182 of CM069079.1, read as the reverse complement.
TTTGTCTTAATTTATAGGACACATTTTTTTGGTAGATGTTTAGTGACACTATCAATAGTAGATCCATATCTGGTTCCACTTGTTTGACAAAAAAACCACAAAAATGTACGTATTCTTCAACTTTGCAAAATCTTTTCATATTTCTCATGTTTCGTACATAGTCAAATTGCCTCATATAAATTAAGACAAATAAAATAATAAATTTTGGGTATTTATGCATTTTTCCTATTTTTTATATAATAATCTCAAAAAGGAATGCAGCATCATACACCAAATAGTTTTCAATTGATGTTGATGTAATATACAACACGTACAATAAAATACAGTTGAAAATAAAATGACAAAAATGGATAAAAAAATATTTAGGTTGAGACGCGGATTCTCATTGATCTTTTTAAGGAGATTCAAACCCACAACGCATAATCTACACCGATCCAACAATATCACTTTTGACTTGTCCTCTCGAAGATAGAATAGTCCAACAATGTTGTACAACTCAGCCAACTCTGAATTAGTTGAAGAGTTCAAAGTCCACAAAAAGAACACGTTCCTTCAAGATATGGTTTTTGTATAGTGAATTAGTTGAAGACTTAGAATATTATTCTTTGTGTCAACTCTTTCTTTCACTATACTAATTCTCAATATAATACTTCTCATCTTTTTTTACACTTTTTACATATCTATCTCTTGTAGTATTTCTTGTGGACTCAATACAATGGAAGACATTATTATTTATAGGTGATGAATTCTTCCTTCCAATGAATAGAAAAATTATGGGTAGTAAATAGGGTAAATGCATGACTTATAGGTTATAAGAGTTACAAGACATAAAGATAAAATAATGGATGAAATGAAGAGTTGGTGGTTACAAGAGTTACTAACTACTAATGACTTCTAACGCAACTGATGAGAGTACAATATAGTGTTTTCTCCTCATGAGTCTGAATTTACCGTTATAATAACGATTTTGTATTCTTTCAATAATATTGGTGTCATCACAATTAATCAAAATTAAAAGATTTATTTTCTCAAATTAAAGTGTTTGATATAATAAAATCATTTCACTTTTTCACCATTTGAAGTTTTTTTTTTTTTTTACGTCAACCTCCATAAAAGAATTAGCAATTAACATAATTTTTGTTTTTTTCATTTCCAACAAATAACATCAAATTTTCTCATCGGCTTTATTTGCTTGTACTTGTTAAGTACTTCAACTGAAAAAGCAATATCAAGTCAAGTTGTCAGTCACAAATCTCCTATTTTTATTATGCTAGCAAACTCCTTTTTATTTGTAACACCATTTTCGCACAATCAATTGAATCCAAAAGAGTTGCAAGACTCACACAACCAACAAAATCGTATTTCACAAGTTTTTCAACATTTTGTGACTTGACAAGGAAAATTTCATCACATGTTTTATGTTTTTTTTTTCATTCCAAGAACAAAATTTATCTCACCATATATTTTTTATCAAAATGGCTACTCAACATGTTTTCATGTTTTTCATTGTTTCTTTGATAACCCTCATGTTAGAGCCAAAATCACCAAATCATATCCAAATAATAACTTGTGACATATATATATATATATATATATATATATTTGGAATATTTTTTTTAGAGCATTTCTCAAAGATGCAAAAATCACAATTTTACTATTTTTTCATCATTTCATGAACCCCCGCTATTTTAAGAATTTAAATATCATTTTTTCATGAAAAATAATGTCACTTTATTCATGCAAATATTAGGTAAAACATTTTTTTCTTTACCTTTTCTCCACTTGAATTGAGCAAGTAGAAAAATATTTCATCCTACATTCTTCACTTCCATCTCTAAAAGAGAGCGACGTTGAGTGAATGATTTTGAGATTTCCTATTTTGAATCCGCTTTTTTTTTTTTTCAAACAGTAACAAACACATGAATTCTCCTTATAATTGTTGGTGTAATATACCATAAGTACAATAAATTACAGTTGAAAATAAAATGACAAAAATAAATAAAAAAGTATTTAGGCTGAGGCGCGGATATCTCACTCTCTTTAAGGGATTTAAGCCCATTGAGGCATAATCTACACCGATCTAGCAGTATCACTCTTGACGTGTCCCTTCCAGGATACAAAAATTCAACAACGTCGTACAACTCCAAATAAGTTGAAGAGTTCAAAACTCCACAAAAAAAAATATCTTCCTTCAACATATAATTATTTGTGTATAGTGAATTAGTTGAAAACTTAGAATATTATTCTTTATCTCGACTCTTTCTTTCACTACACTAATCTCAATATAATACTTCTCATCTTTTCTTACTCTTTTACATATCTATCTCTTGTTGCATTTCTTGTGTACTCAATACAAAGGAAGACATCACTATTTATAGGTGACAAATTAGTTCTTGCAATGAATAGGAAGATTATGGATAGTAAATTGGTAAATACATGGCTTATAGGTTATAAGAGTTACAAGACAAAAATATAGAATAATGAGTAAAATGAAGAGTAAAGATTGTTGAGTTAATTCTATTGTTGAGTTAATTATTCTAACTTTATTAACTAAATGTAATGCAAAGAGACAAATTCAAAATACGTTTCAAAGGTGAAGATACATCCGTTCCAAACAAAAGTGATGTAATGGCCTTTAATGCCATTAACCTTGACAATACGTTTCTAAAATTAAACTCTCCTACTTGCAACTCCTTTTCTTGCAAATCCTATATAAGAAGAGGCTTTGGTGAGCATAAGAAACAACACTACCAACATAAACAAAAAGAAGAGAAAAACTTATCCCTCATTTCTCCTTATTCTTAGAATATTTTTGGGCAATTGGTTTTAAGCAACCTCCAAATTCTCAACCACAAGTGCACGTGTTTGAGAGTAACTGTGGAACCTTGGGGAGTGACCGGCTACTACGATTTGCACCAAAATCGCTTTAAAGGCAGTGGCTTGCCACGACACAGTGTTTGTGATAAGTTATTTACTACTTTATAATTCCAATCTAATATCAATATTGTATTATTTTTTCCAACAATTTGAAAGCGATTTCGTAACATACAATATTGATAAATGACTATTTCTTTGAACAAAACTTTTTCTAATTTGTCAAAACTTGAGCCTTTGGATGGAAATAATTTTAAACGATGGTCACAAAATTTTTTAATTTTCTTTGAACAATTATAAGTTGATTATATTTTATTTAAAGAACTTCTATGAATGGTTCTAACACCACTACTGATTCTAGCAATGTTATGACTGTTGATGATGTTGTTCAAAAGAAGTTTGAAAAGGATAACAAAATTGTGAGAAGATTTTTCCTACGAGACCTTATAGTTTCCCAACCTTTCTCCGCCTACATGCCCCCCAAAATCAGATTGCCTCCAGCTGGGAGGGATTTGCCCGATTGCTTTAATAGACGCGTTAGATCCCTCGTTATTGCCCAGAGGAGAAGAATAGGTAGGGATGATAGGATTTGAACCCGTGACATTTTTTACCCAAAACCTATACTTGTGTTTTTATTAATCAAGAACACATGCACTTTGTTTGCTAAATCATATGACTAATTGTTTATTTGACTTACTTTTAGCCTATAAGAAATATGGGATAGTTCGGAAACGAAATATGGGATAGTTTGGAAACGAAATATAGTGCTGATGATGCATGAAAGAAAAAATATGTTGTCGGTCAGTGGATTAAATTTCAAATGGTTGATAATAATCCAATAATGGAACAAGTTCACAAGTATGAAAACTTGACTGATGATATTCTCAACGAGGACATGAAGATGTGTGAGATATTTCAGGCTAATATTCTGCTTGAAAAATTCTCACCATCTTGGAGTGATTATAGAAATCAATTAAAACATAAGAAAAAAAAATTTAACTCTCCAAGAACTTATTAGTCATATGAGGACTGAAGAGGCGAACTGTCTCAAAGATAAGATGGAAGAACTTTCCCTTAATTCTTCTAAAGCTAATCTTGTTGAATCTTCTGGTAATGTTGTGAAAGACAGGTTCAAAGGCAAACAGAAGAAAGTCTCGAAAAAGGAACATATGAAGAAGAAAAGTCAATTCAACAAGCCGGAGAGTCAAATTCAAAAATTTAAGGGTCCTTGTTTTGTTTATGTCACGACCCGAGCTTAAACCCTAGACGTGGCCGGCACTCAAGAACCATTGTTGGTCCCTAAAAGAACCCTCATCCTGGCTGACTACAAGCGGAAAATTGATTCAAGCATACAAAGCTTAAAAACTGAATAAAATCAATAACTAAAATACAAAGCTTTAACTTAAAATATTAACTCTGAACAAAAATAATATATTCAACTCGCCATAAAATAGGCAACTTAAGTCTTTAAAACATTTAATAAAATAAATGAATAATACAGACTTCTCAACTATACTGACTATCTATGATGCCTCTAACTGATAGAGATGAAAGTCGGGACAAGACCCACGACATCCTGAATAAACTGAAAAGTAAATGAAATCCTCCGGAAATAAGGAGGCTCACCATAGCTAATTCGAACTCCCGGATGTATCAACAAATCTCCTATTGATGATCCTGAATACCTGTGTCTGCATCATGAGAAGATGCAGGCCAAATGGCTCAGTACGTGGAATGTACGAGCATGTAAGAGGAATTCTAAATCATAAACATAAGCTTGAAACTTGATAAAAAGGAAACATACTTACCTCTTTTCAAACTTACTCAACTCAAGGAATACTCAAGGATATTCAAAAGTACTCAAACTTACTCAACTCAAAAGTACTCAAGGATAAGATACTCAACTCAGAGATTAGATACTCAACTCAAAGATATGATATTCGACTCTGGGTACTCAACTCAATATAAAGCAACAATACACATGCAATATATGGAAAGCTTTATAAAATAGTAAAAACAACTTAGTTTATTAAAGAAAATGCAATAACAAACTCAACTTTACTTATATAATAAAGTAATATAGTTTCTGTGGGAGATTTTCTAACCGACAATCACCACTATGAGCCTAAGTGGGGATACATCGTTCTTACCATGTCGCTGCCAGACTGTCCTATACTTTGCCGTCATATAGAACTACTTAACTTAGTGGATCCATTAGCTTAACTTATGTGATCATCTAAAAAGCATGACCCATTAATACCCATGATGACTATATGGTTTATGGACTCTTGAGTTAATATAAACTCGCATCCCCATATCGGTGCTCAATACTACTCCCAAAAATATACTTAGCTCCTATGTTTTAAAACAACTTCTTTCTTTGGTTTGAGATAATTACTCAAAACTTAGGTTAAAAACTCTCTTGGAATCGATGTTCCCTTTCTTGCTCAAAACTCTTTTGGAAATCTCAGTTTCCTCTGTGAAAACATTTACTCTTGGGAATACTTAGTTCCCATATATCATTTTAAAGAAAATGAACTTTACTCTTACTCTTTACTCAACTTTAAAGCTTAAGTCTTAAAACAAAGTTTAAACATTTGTAAAAGACTTTTTAAAATATGGTTCATGCCGAATTATGGACATGAACGACTCAATGCAAGGTTTTCAATAACCATAGATAGAACTCAATACTTGAAACTCAAGAACTTCAATGATACTACTCACTTCAAGAATGCTCAACTCAGAGGGTTCATGCGGAATTATGAGCATGAACTACTTAACGCAAGGACTCAAAGATACTTCTCATCTCATGAAGACTGCTCGACTTATAGGGTTCATGCAGAATTATAGGAATGGACAATTCAACTCAAAGACTTCATGGGTAACATGTAATAGTACTATGATTATAAATATAATCTCAAAGGGGATTAGGAAATCAATACTCAAGACTTAGAACTTGAAGATACTACTTCTCTCAAAGGTACTCAACTAATGGAGTTCATGCGGAAGTTATGGGCATGAACGACTTGACTCAAGGGTCAAAATATCAATAAGGAACTTAGGTATATGACTCTTATCATTCTCATAGTTACTTCTCAAAAATTAACTCAAATCAATGGTGGATCTCAAAGGATTCGCAATTAAACTCAAAGACTTTCTTGAACTCTACTCTTCACTCTCTTGAATGTGAATTATGAATTCAAGAGTTATAGTTCATGATATGAAGGATCTAGGTGATAGTGTAGACTCATGAATATATTCTCCTCACTCTCATTCTCACTTACTTGAGTTTTGAAACAAGTTATTAGAAATTGTAGAAGACTCCTCAGAAGGACTCAAAGGGACTCTCTCAAAATAATCGGAAGAAATCTCAAGACTTAACTCTTAACTTTACCTTAAATTTGAATTATGAATTAAAGGTTATGATCATGTTATGAATGATTTTTAGGTGTTTGGAAGTATTTTAAAGTGATTAGAATCAAAGGGAGTGAAGGTACACTTAAAAGGGACTCAAACGGGACAACCAACGGAAAAGGGGTGAGGTTCGGGCACGGGGCGCCAGCCCCTAACTTCAGAGACTGCATATGGGTGCACTGCAGGGGCGTCTCCCCAGCCCCTTGGGCGCATCTGGGGTGCGCCACCTCAGCCTCTCCCCAGGCCAAGTTTGATGAATTTCGCCTTTCGTTTTCTGATCCTAAATCGCTTTTAATCGCTTTCTTTTCTCAAAGTTTCCTTAGATTCAATTACCCAACCTAAGTACACACTAATCCACTCAAAACAATCACTTTCATCTCAAGAAATCATCAAAACCCCAACAAAACAAGATTTAGAATGAACTTCAAGAACACCTATCAAGAACTTAAATCCTTCAACTTTTTGAGAATGAAACTTCGTTGAAAATAATATGTTTGGCGTTTGGGTGAACAAACCCAACACTATGGAAGCTTACATACCTCTTAGGGATCAAACCCATGGAGACAATCCACAACATCTCTCAAGAATTTCGACGAACGTTTCGATCCTTTCTCTTTTCTCCTCCTCTCTTCTTCTTTTCTCTTCTTGAACTCTCAAATAAAAACCTAGGCATAAACTAGGATTATAAAACTGAACCTAATCAGATCATACCCCTAAAATATTACTAAAAATGAATTAAATCTGATTGGATAAGGAAAAGACCAAAATACCCCACTAAAATCCGATTTTGACTTTCCTTATCTAGACAACTCAACTTTGAATGGATATATCTCCTTCATACAAACTCGAAACTGAGTAAACTCGGTGGAGTTGGAAAGATAATTCAAAGATCTTCCCTACGGTATCTGGTATCACACCTAAGTTATCTTGAGCTAGAAGTTATGGTCGTTTGAAGTCGACCCAAAACTCATACTTAGCTTATCTTGCAAAATTTGAGATTTTGCTATTTCCAATTTAATTCCTTTTGAAACTCAAGGTGCTACATCTAGTGACCTTAACACTTAAGAAATTTTAATTCCTTAGTAAAATCTTACTCACAACGAAGAATGATTCGAGTCTCAGTTCGAAAAAATTTCTAGGGTGTTGCAGTTTATTGAAAAGTTGGTTACAATGCTGTCAAGTGCTATCAAAGAAAAGGGCAGACCTCAAAGCAGGAAAGACAAAGTGATGTCCAAGCTCATCATGCTGAGGGTAATGAAGTGATTGCTATTGTAGTCGTTGAGGCAAATCTGGTGGCTAAAAAAACTGCCTGGGTGCTGATACTGGCGCTTCAATACATTTTTGTGTCAATAAGAATTTATTCCATGACTTTGGGGAGTCCACTAATGGCGAGTGTGTATATATGGGTAACTCCACTACTGCTGTAGTAATGGGTAAAGGAAAAGTTTTACTTAAATTAACTTCTGGAAAGACATTATCCTTGAACAATGTTTTGTATGTTCCCTTCCTCCATAGAAACTTAGTTTCCGGAGCACTTCTCAACAAAGTAGGCCTTAAACTTGTTTTTGAAGCTGATAAAAAAATTATTTCTCATGAAGGAGACTTTGTTGGGAAGAGATATCTTAGTGGAGGATTATTTATATTGAACATTGTTCAAGAGACTGTCAATAATGAAAGTATTTCAAATTCTGCTTATATTGTTGAGTCATGTTAACATTGCTTCTATTAAAAGACTTAGGAAAATGAAATTAATTCCTATGACAAAAACTGATGATTTTTCTAAATGTCCTGTGTGTGTGGAAGCCAAGCATGCCAAGAAACCTTTCAAATCTATTATTAGTAGAAAGACCGCATTACTTGAACTAATACATTCGAATTTAGCAGATTTCAAGAACACTGTTAGCAAAGGTGGGAAAAAAGTATTATATTACTTGTTTTGATGACTTTTTCTAGATACACTAAGGTATATATTCTTAAGTCTAAAGATGAAGCTGAAAACATGTTTTTGAAATTCAAAGCAGAAGTAGAAAATTAATTATATAGAAAAATCAAGAGATTTAGATTTGATAGGGGCAGTGAATATAGTACTAAAACTCTAGAAAATTTTCGTGAGAAAAATGGTATTATACATGAGGTTAGTGCTCCCTATACTCCCCAACAAAATGGTATAGCTGAACGACAAAAATAGAATCCTTAAAGAAATGATGAATTCTATGCTTTTAAGCTCTAGTCTATCTGACAATATGTGGGGAGAAGCAGTCTTGTCTGCGTGCTATATTCTTAATAGAGTCCCTCATAAGAAGTTAGACAAGACCTCATATGAGTTGTGGAAAGGGTTTGCTCCTAACTTGAAATTTTTGAAGGTGTGGGGGTCTTTGGCTAAGGTTGGTCTACCTGATTATAAACGAGTAAATGTTGGTTCTAAGACTTATGATACTGTGTTTATTGGTTATGCTCAAAATAGTGTTGCATATAGATTTATGTCTCTCCATGATCATTCCATTTGTGAATCTAGAGATGCAGAATTTTTTGTGCATATTTTTCCTTTGAAAAATAATGTGCCAAGTGATATGCAAAATAATGCTTCTACATCTATGTTTGTTAATTCTCATGTTGTGCCTTCTTTGAATGATATTCCTAATGAGCATGAAAATGAACTCAGAAGAAGTAAAAGACGTAGAGTTGGGACTAAATTTGGTCCTGATTTTATCACTACTTTTTAACTGAAAATTTTGATATTAATATTTTAAATGATGAGTTAGTGTCTATCTACTTATTAGAAGAAGACCCTAAGACTTATGATGAAGCAATGACATCAATAGATGTTATATTTTGGAAAGAGGCTATTAAAAGTGAATTAGACTCTATAGTTTCTAATCGCACTTGGGACTTATATGATTTACCGAAAGGTTGTAAGAGTAGCAAGTGGATATTTAAAAAGAAATTGAGACCTGATGGTACAATTGATAAATATAAGGCTAGACTTGTGATTAGGGATTTTAACCAAAAGAAAGGTGTTGATTACTTTGATACTTATTCTCCTGTTACTAAAATAGCAACCATTAGGACTCTTATTGCTTTAGCCGCTATTCATGATTTGTGGTACATCAAATGGATGTCAAAACAACATTTCTAAATTGTGATTTAGAGGAAGAGATATATATGACTCAATATGAGGGTTTTGTGGTTCCAGGACAAGAGGATAAAGTATGCAAATTGAGAAAGTCCTTGTATGGACTAAAACAAACACCTAAGCAATGGTATGAAAAATTTAATATCATATTAGTGGATAATGACTTTGTTGTAAATTCATCTGATACTTGTGTTTATTCTAAGATGATTGGTTCAGATTGTGTGATTATATGATTATATGTAGATGACATGTTAATTTTTAGTCCTAATGTGAATCTTATTAATGAGACCAAGAATTTTTGTCTTCTAAATTTGAAATGAAAGACCTTGGTGAAGCAGATGTGATTTTGGGAGTTAAAATCAAAAGAACTGCTAATGGTTTCTCTTTGTGTCAATCTCATTACATTGAAAAGATGTTGAAAAAGTTTGATTGTTTCGATGTAGTTCCAGTGAGAACTCCTTATGATCCTAGCATACACTTGAGGAAGAATAAAGAATCTAGTGTTTCTCAAACTAAATATGCTAAAATAATCGGGAGTGTAATGTTTCTCATGAACTATACTTGGCCTGATATAGCTTATGTTGTTAGTAGATTGAGTAGATATACTCATAACCCCAGTAGTGAACACTAGAATGCTCTTCATCAATTGCTAAGGTATTTGAGAGGTACTATGAATTGGTGTTTGCATTTTAACGAATTTTCTGCTATTTTAGAAGGTTTTTGTGATGCAAATTGGGTAACTAACAATGATGAAGATAGCTCCACTAGTGGCTATGTGTTTACTTTAGGTGCAGGTGCTATTTCGTGGAAGTCTTCCAAACAGACTTGTATAGCACGTTCTACTATAGAATCAGAATTCATTGCTCTCGATTTGGTAGGGAAGAAGCTGAGTGGCTGAGAAATCTATTGGCGGATGTGCCATTGTGGGGAAGACAAGCTTCACTAGTCTATCTTCATTGTGACTCACAAGCAGCAATTGAAATTGCTAAAAATAGTGTGTACAATGGAAAAAAGAGACATATTCGCATCAGACATGGTACAGTTAAACAGTTGTTGAAACAGGGTATTATTTCCTTGGAATAAAGGTCCGAAAGAAATTTGGTGGATCCTATGACCAAGGGTTTGACAAGGAAAATAATCATTGAATTGTCGAGGGGGATGGGGCTAAAGCCCATTGATTGAGGTAGTGTGGTGGACCCATAAGGCCTCAATATACACCACATTTTCTATCCCTATGGCGTGAGACAGTGTTTTATAAGGTTGAGCTTATTTTGCTCTTAATGATTCTATAGCCGTAAGGTGGTCTATTTGAGATAGACTTGATGGAATCACCTACATGAGTGTAAAGGTATGGTCGCCTTTTATGAAAGACTTGGGTTGAGCACTCATAAGACCCAAGGTGTGTGCATGACCATAAAAGTACTTTGTATCGCGAAAATTGCATAAATTTAAGGATATGGTATGTGTTATGAGGGTCTCAATTCATATCCGCTCAGTTCAAGAGTACTTCACTTTAGGGATAATAAGTTGTTGCCTCATATCACTACGTGTCAATTCAAATCGAAAGATATTGATACTTAAGTACATGTTCCTTCCTTTTGTCCAAAAGTTAGTTCTTACTCCTTATTTTTGCATTAGTGGGGGATTGTTGAGTTAATTCTATTGTTGAGTTAATTATTCTAACTTTATTAACTAAATGTAATGCAAAGAGACAAATTCAAAATACGTTTCAAAGGTGAAGATACATCCGTTCCAAACAAAAGTGATGTAATGGCCTTTAATGCCATTAACCTTGACAATACGTTTCTAAAATTAAACTCTCCTACTTGCAACTCCTTTTCTTGCAAATCCTATATAAGAAGAGGCTTTGGTGAGCATAAGAAACAACACTACCAACATAAACAAAAAGAAGAGAAAAACTTCTTCCTCCTTTCTCCTTATTCTTAGAATATTTTTGGGCAATTGGTTTTAAGCAACCTCCAAACTCTCAGCCACGAGTGCACGTGTTTGAGAGTAACTGTGGAACCTTGGGGAGCGACCGGCTACTACGATTTACACCGGAGTCGGGCCGAAATCGCTTTAAAGGCAGTGACTTGCCACGACACAGTGTTTGTGATAAGTTATTTACTACTTTATAATTCCAATCTAATATCAATATTGTAGAATTTTTCCCAACAAAAAGTTACCGACTACTAATGACCACATTCTACCATAATTGATAAGAGTAAAGAGCCACAAATATAATGACCACCAATGAACATAACATGATACATAATATAACATATTATGTATTTTTATTAATATTAAAATGTTACATTAACCATTCCTTTATATATGGTCAAACTCTGTGACCCCCAAAAAAGGAATAATACAAGAGCCTAGGTTACAAGAAACTGAAAAAAAAAAATACTAATAAGAAAACTACGAGTAATAGGTCATTAATTGACTAATTGTAGGTCAGTAAATTGTAAATGGGATCAATGTGTAAGCTCTGAAACTGCATAATAAGCAATCATAATGGGAAGTGACACCAGAATGCCTATAATTACCCTGAAATAAAAAAAAAATTCACATACATTAGTCTTAATAATCAGAAAATTAGAAAAAAAATGAAGAAGAAAATAATCCATTTGGTATGGTTAAATATTTTATTTTACAATATCATTTACTTTAGTAAAATTTTGTACTTTTTAGATTGAAGCCAATACATTATTTAAATGACACTATTAGAAAATAAGGAATTAATAACGGATAAAATTTCGTAACTGAACGATCAAAAGCCAATGCTGATCTCATTTAGCTATGTGTTAGCTACAAATTATAAGAAAAATCAATTATGTAGGAGTTTTTTAGCGATACATTAGTTAGGGATTATCCACAAAGTCCGTAGCTAATTTCATTTTTTTAGTGTGATTTGATATAAAACGTATTTTTATTATAATATCTTGCCCTAGTCACTAATTTTTCCTCTAATATACATATTATATTATTCCAAATGGATGTGAATTGAAAGTATATAGGAGAAAAAAATTATATTATAAGATGAGAAATAAGAAGAAATTAATTATGAATGAAATAACTTACACAGCGCTAACAATCTCAGGGTGAACTCCATATTCTTTTGCCAAAACAAAGGAGGCTATGCCAGGGGGTAATGCTGCCTTCAATCATAAAATATAATAATAATTAAAATATGTGTTATTTTAAGTAGTTGACTAGTTCGATAATAATTAAAATATGTGTAAATTTTAATTAGTGATGTCCGTGAACACATGGTCTATTCATCAAATTATGCATTTTTTAGAATTGATTTAACATTAACTGTTGATACTCATGCTCCGTAAAAGCAAAATAGTATGCTTAGTTTACATGAAAACATGCCAATAACGAATAAAACTTCAAAAAAGATAAAATAGGGAACAAGAAATTAATCACTACCAAGTAAATGGTTGCAACGATTCGAGTACAAATAATTTTTTTAAAATAAGTAATATTTCCACCATCTAAAGATTCTAAATTTACATGAAAATATTACTACTATTTTAGGGAGTTAAATAGGAGTAACTTTTTCTTTGACTAGAATTTTTTCAATTTTTTTAAAAAATATTTTGAATATTCAGTAGCTATTTTCCATATAGATTTCAAATAGTAAATTTTATTTTTAAATAATTGGAGAATCCAAACTCAAACTTATAACGATTAAAATAAAAAAAGATGACCTTCATACACTAAACATAAAATTGAAACAAAAAAAATAATAATTAATTTTACTTAGACCTTAACGGTACATTCCAAATTCTCTAAACATAATTTGAGAAAATGATTTTTTTTAAAATTACAATAATAATATATTCAGTATAATTTGAAGAGGATAGACGATACGCAGATAAAATTACCTGGAGTATGGAAGCTCGTAAAACATTGCCATGTAAACCTACGATGAAGGATCCTATAGTCATCGTAGCTGGTCCTATGAAAAACCTCAAAAATAGTCCAAATATTATCACGCCTGTCCCACCAGCCATTATTTTCTGTTGCATTGCCACAAATACCCCTGCATTTATGGACCATCAAATTTATTACTACTATACTTGGATTTGTTTTCCAACTTATTAATATAAATATGCAATATGTAAAATGTATTCTATAGGAATGTTTTCCTTAGGTCTCACTAAGTAGTTTGGATAATTCTTTCTTTATAAGTGTTTAGGTTTTGAGGGTAAGTTAGATCGATAATTCATTTCTTTACATGATATTAGAATCAGACTCATCCTAATTCAATGTTTTCGATGTGCTCTCCTCTCGTCTCCTCCAATCTTATATCTTTCACACTCCAGATGTCCAGTTATTAGCTGTGTGGAGTGTATGCTGATGTCCTACATCGGCTAAGAGAGGGGAACAATATGAATTATTTATATGGTCTTGAACAATTATTTTCTCATAAGTAAGTTTTTTAGAGTTGAGTTCAATTCAAGATTTATTTATTTTCCCTCCTCAAGACTCGAAGTCTATTTAAATAGGTAGGATGAAATAGATTTAAGTCTTGAAATCTCACCAATAGTAAACATTCCAATGCCACTTCCAGCCTTTGACATTATTGATATGCATTCCTTCACAATATTCGGCAGTACAAAATGCCACCTAAAAATAGACAGGGAGACGAATTCAAAACTTAAAATTAACAGATTCTAAACACACAGTGATCTATTATAATCTATAATTTTTAAACCTTATTGATATGTATAATTGATTCGAAAGTAATAGATTCAGTTGAACAAATACCTGTCAGCTAGAAGAGACCACATTATGCCTAGAAAACAAGCATAAAAGTTAGGATTCTTGGAAAGCTTAGTCCATACAATTGTCATTACTGACCCCAAAGATGGTGTTGTATTTTTGCTTGCATTATTATTATCATTCCCTTCTAAATCTTGATTAGCACCCTCACAAGCCATAATCTCATCTTTGGCATTTTTCAATTCCATCATGAATTGTATAATTATAGACCAAATGAGAAATTGTATTGCCAATGATTGAATCACTAAATCAACACCTACTTGAGGACTCATAGCATTCATTACAGGAATTCCCATAACAAGTGCATTAGTTAAGCTACAAAATGAGAATGTTGTTATGGACCAAGAAAAGTTCCCTTTGCTATAAAAATTAGCCCACAAAGTTAGAAAAAAACCAATGATGGCTTTAGCAATAAGGTCACCACAAATGAAGGGGTAGTTCATTTTATAGGGATTTACTTGGGAAATGAAGTCAAATGTGAAAAAAGGAAGAACAAAAAAGTAGTTCAATCTATTTATAGCATCACAATGTTCAGCACTAAGTTTGTGCCACCATTTTACAGAACCATAACCAAGACCTAATGCCAAATAAAGTGGCATCATAGCTTCAACAACCTTGTAAATGTCTAGCCACTCTATCATTTTTTTTTTCTCTTGCTAGTTGTGTGGAAAGAAATGAAGAAAATATTAAGGTAGGTGAATTATAATCTTTAGGAAGTTAAAATCTTGAGTTATGTAACCTTAAACACCAACTACTTATATACTAATTAGTATTACTACTTGGATATGCTTGTCCAATAAGATATATTCCTATCATGTTGGAAATTGGTAACACTTGTTATTTTAAATTTGAATCTATTGAACAATGTACCTAGCTAGTCAAACATAGATAGAGTGCTTTAGTAATTACTGGCCAGAGGGCATATCTTGGGAGATTTACTCTAGTTTTACGTGAATTCATGCTTTTTTTTTGTAGTGTTATACTTTTAAAAAATACTTAAATATAGATGAACTCATATTCAAAATATCGTATGATGTCATGATGATTGAATGTACCTTTCTAGGTGAGGTTAAAAACTTAAATCTTATATCTATTTTGTTTTTTTTGTCCTTTCTAAAATTGGGTAATATCTCTTTTGATGGTTATTAATAGCACTTTTGGCGTTTTAATTTTTAAAAATTGTTTTAATCTTTCAAATTTTCAAGTTTGTTACATTGGAAATTCCTATAAGAAAATTGATTTAAGTTCAGTGATAAGAACCTAAATGTCAAATCGGTCAAATTAATATTTTAAATCCATCTTTTCGTAATAGTGCATTCATCTTCTGAAAATTCTAAATACGCTGTCAATTCATCCAAACACAGTAACCTTAGCTCAAATACCCTTTATATGTGTTAAAAGATTAATAAATAATTTTAAATAACAAATTTCAAACGGAGTAAATTAAATGAGTTGCGATGGGAGTCCGAACTCAAATTCATATGATGTGTTCAGTAGGAGGAAATCATTAATTTTACTTTTAAATTTTTTCATGTTTGGTTGGTCAAAAAAATTGTAAACATTTTCTTTAGTAAAATAAGTTCATTAAAGATGGGAAAAAGACGGGAAAAACAGCTTCCCTAATGAAAGTGGGAAGAACAAGTTCCATATGTGACTTCCCATATTAATTGTGTTCTCCTCATCCTCCAACCCCACCATCCCACACTCCTACCTCTAAATTATATACAAATACTTTTAGGATGATATTATCAGGGTCATCTCAGCCATACGGCCACTAAAACAACTGCTTGGAGCACCAAATTTTGTAGGGCCCCCAATTTTTTCTAAAGAATTTTTTGGATAGAAAATACAATAGTAATTGTTTACTTTGTTTAATGTGGAGGTCGTTGTAATAATTGAGAAATGGAATACTAGTGTTTAGTTAATTATAACATCCTTTCTCCTGTGTGGCTACTTATTTTGTTGACTTATTTGTATCTTGGCAATTATCATAAACCCACATTATTATTCTTACATTTACTTTTTTGTATTCCTCTTTATATTCATATTCTCTCATTATTGAGTATTCTAAAGTCTACTAAACAATTAAACCTTTTGCATTATGCAAAATACATTGTTGTGTGTTTTTAAAAAGATCAAATTTGTTTCATGGTGTATTCTTTAAATTTCAAGCATTGCAACAAAACAATACTATTTTAATATCATTATATCAACTTATGAAATTCAACGCAACTATTCAATATCATTATATAAAATTTTCAAAAATTTTGAGTCAGGTTTTATTATTCTAACTTTATATTATATTTTTCATTGAAAATTTTCATTATTTGGATTCTTACTTCATAAGGTCTAGACATCGTACCTTCTAGAAACTTCACTTGTAAAATTACATTGAGTATGTTATAGCTATCAATTATACAAAATGATGACTAAAAAAATAAGATCTCGTAATGAAATTTGACTTTAGGCCCCCAAACTTATTGAGATGGCCTTAAATATTATTACTTAAGTATTAAATACAAAAAAGAAATATAAACCCTACTTATTTTCCTAGAAAATCGGGTCGAAAAAACATTTTCACTCATATGAACACATCCATAACTTTTAAATATAAGATCCCCATCTGGTCAAACTCATGATCTATGAAGACCTAGTAATACACCAAAGCAATAATTAAAAAACAATTTGCAATATAGTAAACCAAGTTTTAATCAGTAATCAATAATATAAAAAACGTTAATTAGGGGATTTTTTTTGTCAACCCAATAAATGCTAATGCATGGCTGACTTGAGAAAATTCTAACATGGGGAGTGATGAAAGTCTTCTATTCCGTTTTGGTAAGATTTGGTTGGCTACCATTGAATACTCTCTTCGTCTCATAATATACGTCCATCTTATTAAAAATATCTATCTCATACTCTTTTCGTCCACATCTAATTATCATATTTTTTTTAGAGTCAAATTATAAAAACTTTAATTAGCATTTTATGATGTATTTTGCTCATTATATTGATATGCAAAAAAATTGCAATTTATAGTACTTTTCGTATAATTTTTGAATATCTAAATTTTTTGGTTAAAATATCGAATTAATGAAATCTAACTTAACTTTTAAAAAACGCAACATGACAATAAAAGTGGACGGGGAGTATGTAATGACCTGTTTCCGTCATTATGGAAAAGCCAATGGGGAAAGAATTGGGGCTAGAAAACTTTTGAGTAGTAACTTGGGAACTCCTAGCCTAGTCCAAATTTGAACGAAATCTGAGTCACTGAGGTCTAGGGAAATCTGGTATTGAATGAGAGATTTAATAATGAATTTGATGACATGAGTGGATAGTCAAGACATTAAGGAAACCGTATGACTTTACGGAATCGAATTCAGGCGAGTAGAACTCCCGAAACTGATCTTAGCGTGAACAGATAGTTTCTGAGTGTCATGGGATGAAAGTGTTTTGTGAAATAGAGTGAGAGTAGTACTAGGATGGGTGACCCCCTAGGAAGTCCTCGTGTGAAAAAGAAAAAAAAAGAAAAAAAATGTTTAGTAGCTTAAAAGAAAAAAATAGAAATAAAAGAAAAAAGACAAAAAAAGAAAAAATATAATAGAAAATAAAGAGAAAAAAAAAAGAGAAAAGGGCTAAAACAAGAGTAGAGTAGTAGCTGAATCATCGAATAACTGGGGATACTTGTCTTGCATGTCCTTCTCGATTTCCCAAGTAGATTCCTCAATCGGACGATGCTTCTATTGAACCTTCACGGACTTTATCTCCTTGGTCCTCAGCTTCCGAACCTCGCGATCCAGAATTGCAACCGGTTCTTCCTCATACTGAAGGTCTTGGTTTAACAAAATTGAGTCTCACTTTATGATGTAATCTCCATCCCCAAACCAACAAATTGAATACCTACACATCCTCCCATACAATGCCTCAAAGGAGTCATCTCAATACTCGAGTGATAAATATTGTTGTATGTAAACTTAATTAACAACAAAAGCGATTTCCAACAACCACCAAAGTTGATCGTACACACGTCTGCAACATGTTATCAATGACCTTGACACAATCATCAGGATTTTGCACTTAAGCATAATAAAATTCCAAATCAATACTCGCTACAATTAGAAGTGAACCTAAACCAAGAAACACACACTCATGATACCCAAACAATCATAGTCCTTAACAACATCTCCATCCCACAACATAAATTTTCATGAGCTTAAGTTATAACAATTTGATCTTTTGACATCAGGTACTCATCGAGGGATATGCCCAACCATACAAACCTTCTAACAACACTATCGAAATGCTAGATCTAGCTATTTTAATTGTAGATTACCCTTAAGAACAATAGAATTGGACCCAATGATCTCCACATTCAACCACACATAATCATTACATGACCTCAACGATAAGATAAATATTAAGATTGTCGAAAAACCATAATTATGCATGGTAGCTCTTCTATGAATTCTCATAAGCAAGGTGGTACATGTAGAACCACTTAAATGCTTTAACAACTCCAAGACAACACCAAATATGTCATCTAAAATAATCAAGTCTTCCCAATTATCCTACTCAACCATGAAAACATCGCAGGATTGGTACCCCTGATTCACCACTAGGGATCCACCCATAAAAGTGAAAACACACGTGATCATAGCTGGTGAAACATATTTACCACCGTGTACAAAATGAAATAGATGGTCACATAAAAATTTTACGGAATAACACTAAAGGTTTTCCTCTGAAGAGTCAATACCAGTCCTTTCCATTGAGTTGACTCCACATACTCTTCACATCATTTCACTGAAGTCCACACTATCAATACTAATAATCATCATGAACACTCCGACCATTTACCTTACTATAAGCCAACACTATTAAATGAGAATCTTTCTAAGGTACTTAACGATCAACAATAATAAACTTTACGTCTCACCTTACCAATTCATACCTTGACAAAATATATCACCACGAATGTAGACTTATAATGAAAATCTGAATTGTAAGTTCAACCGTATAACACAATCCACTTATCTATCCACATTAGCTTGTACCTTGAAGATTCTTATAAATTCATGGATCTTCGCTTATCATTGATCGCATCTCCATCGATCTTACAATATCCTTTGCTAAAAATTCAATCGCACTCATTACTAAACTCAAACTAAATACATAGCACTTATCAACACACTTGAGCTAATATATGTACACTCCTTTCTCAAGTCTTTTCCTATAGTATTTAACCAATCTAATAGACCCATGGCACTATTACCATAACTACAACAACGAATGCATTAACGTGTGTATAAACCCAATTCTCTACCCCTCTGAAGATACCTCTTTAGCCTTGCAATTGAATAACATATTTTTGCTCTCGCCTCTCTCTAAAGGTTGTACTACATCCCACTACTTTTCTTCATTACAATTCTAGCTCTTTTAGATTCTATTCGAGTGGTGTCCCACCATCTCTTAAAACCTTCCATACAACCACGTTACTCACCAAATATTAGAAAGCCACAACCTTAGATAATCGAGAGTCATAATTACTATACAAAATTCACTTAACCACAATCTTATTATATAGTTGCATCCTATCACAATCCATCACAAACTCTTATCACCATTATGCTCAGTCAGCCCTGACTGTTACAACGTAGTCAGCCTTTTCATCAACATGACACCTCAAACTCAGGTATACTCATCAAATACAAAGGACTAACCCAATTTTTATATGCACTTTCTTACTAAAATCTTTAATTTCCTTCACCCAACTATACTCAATGAGACTTTCTTTATCCATAAGCTTGTCATTCCGGTATCAATCTACTCACTTATGTCTTAAGATAAAATCATCATTCCTCATACTACCATCGTCCTTCTTAATAAATAAGACAGGCGCACCCCACGAGGAAGCACTAGGACAGATGAAACCTTTATCAAGAAGCTTCTGGATTTGAGTTTTAAGCTCTTTCAATTCTACCGAAGCCATGAGATATGGAGGGATGAAAATGGGGCGGATACCAGGTTTCAAATCAATGCAGAAATCTATATCTCTATCTGTAAGCATACCAGGCAAATCAGTAGGAAACACTTTCTTAAATTCAGACACTACCGGAATAGACTCAATAGAGGGAGACTCAACCTCAACATCCCGAATATGAGACAAATACGCCAAACATTCCTGCCCCACCAGTTTCCTAGCCCGAATAGAGGATATGATTTTAACTGGCTTAGGCTTGTACACCCCTCCCCACTCTAACTTTTTCCTACCCAAAATTTCTAAAATCACAAACTTAGCAATACAATTTAACACAGCATAATAGGGGGACAACCAAGTCATGCCTAAGATCATATCAAAGTCAGTCATATTCAAAATAACCAAAACAGCCCAAGTCTGAAAACCCATAAACAAGACAGGAAAAGCACGATACACATGGGTGACTATGACTTATTCTCCAATTAGGATAGAAACATGGATGAGGGCATCAAGTATATCACAAATCATATCAAAATCCCAAGAAAAACTGAACCGACACATATGAATAAGTAGAACCCGGACCAAATAAAACGGTGGTCATCCGAGCACAGACAAAAGCAGTACATATGACCGTTGCATCAGATACCTCCTCCTTGGTCTTGCCCGAAAAGCATAAGACTGAGCCTTGTCATTTTGACGGGCAATCTCCTTGCCTGGATGCACTGCTCCCCTACCTAAATTACCATTTTCCTGGCCTACACGACCTCATTGATTTCCTTCTCATATGTCCAAGTTCTCCACAATTTTAACACACTTAATAACTTAACCAAGTAAGCATCGTTGTTATTGTAGTAGTCGTATCATGAACCTCTTTGATATACACTCAATTTAAGAAATCACAGTAGAGATTCTAACTTCAATTATCGCAACATAATTTCATCATTTACTAAGCAACTCATACATGATATGACAACAACACTAAATGCATTTTCCAAGTAATGGTGTTTGTTATCTAGCCTTCCCTTACAAAACTTCATGTATGTTGTCACCTTGGCAAAGTCTTTTGACTTCACCCCCTTTACCTCCGTCACCAAATAAACCACTTCTGAAAAGATTTTTACTAAAGCAGCCACCTATAACCTTAAATCTGCAAATCAGACTTTAATTCCTTCACAACAAGACAAATTTTCTCTTCTAGACTGAAACAAAGTGGAGTACCATATTTGGATAAAACATAAACTTTTGCCTTAAAGGCTGCAACAATTATATTATGAGACAATATGAGACAACCACCACATTTTGATGTCTCTCTGGAATTGATATGTCACAAACTCAACCCCAAACCTCTCCACTATATTCATCTTATGAAGAAACTCATGACAGTCAACAGGGAAGTCCTAAACATCTTCTTATTCCGTACCCATGAAGAATGAAGGTTTCAACCTTGAACCTAATAAAATTCTCATGTTTGTTACTAATCATTACATGCCCACATCAAATCGGGGAAACATGCTTATTTCCAAGGACACATTTTCTATTGGTGGTGTTATTGTTTCCACCTTTACAATTCAATTAGTAACCAGATGCGAAATAGAATGAAGAAATTCAGATACCAATTTGTATAACCTAAATACCAATTAGATCTAAGTCATAGCACGAAAAAAGTATAAATAAATGAGTTTTTCCTAAAGTCCTATAGCCTCTCGAAGAAAAGTACAGACGTCTCTGTACCATTCCATAAGACTCTACTAGACTCGTTTTGGTACAGTGAGATAAACGAACCTAGGGCACTGATATCAATTTTGTCACGATCCAGACTGTCGTGATTGACACCCACACTATCCCTTCGATAGGAGAACCATTAATACTAATCAACTAACCCAAAAGCTAGACATTTAAAGATACGGAAGTAGTTTAAATACAGAAATTATATAGAGTTCCCATAAACTCCAAATGTTTTAACAAAAATCTAACCAAACTAATGCGGAAGTTTAACCCTTAGAACCTGAAAGTCAATGTACCAAAACTCTAAAGTGCAACAAGTCTAAGAAAAGGGGGCGCAGCCCCAAAAACTAAATAAAACACCCTAAACAAATAGTCTGAGTTCGAAAAGAGTGGACTTAAATAAGAGAAGATCCATGACAGCTTGAAAGAATTGGCTCACCCTTGAATCCGGTCACTCTCAATAGTCACCTAACTGAGGTTTGTCAGTAGCCGCCTGAAGATGCCCTATACTCAACAAAGAACGAGCAAGTGCAGTATCAGTACACAACCACAGTGTACTGGTAGGATCACACAGCTATTCCAGTAAGTACAACATATATAAGCAGTCACAATATAGTAAACATGACATGTACAGAATATGTATACACATTGGTTATCATTGTAGAGCAACATACATTCTTCCAATATTAATCACTATTAGATATGAACGTAATCATCACAAGTAGATACACAAAACAATTCAATGGTCCTCTCACGAAACCCAATTCAATGGTCCTCTCATGGAACCCATACCCAAACTGTTAGTGTGTCGGAACGTGACACCCGATCCCAATTAATGTGTCGAAACGTGACACTCGTTCCAATATGTATGTCGGTATGTGACATTCGATCCTAGTTAGCGTGTCGAAACGTGACACTCGTTCCAATATGTATGTCGGTATGTGACATCCGATCTCAGTTAGTGTGTCGGAACGTGACACTCGGTCCATTCATCATACCATAATCACAATCACAATGTACGTTCTAAAAATCATACAATCAAGTGTTGATTCATGACATACAATCTTTCACTCATACTCATTTACATTAGGTTTGATTAATAGTGCTACATTCACATACACACATGCATTACAATGTAGCAAATACCCACATACATTACAAAACATGAAATCAAACTATCACCTACCTTGAAAACAAGCTTGAATCGTCCTAAGAAACTTGATTCTTCCCTTTCCAGATTCATTACGCTTGTTCTAGGTCTACAAACAGTTAATTCAATACGAGGATCAATAATTAAGGTCTAAATTACCCGAATTATGACAAACCCAACTCATGATCCTAAGGTGCAGATAGAGCTTTTTCCCACCATCCAATTCAGTTCAAAACCCTCCCCCAACAATATATAATCAAGATTCTATGTTCTACGGATCGAAAAACGGATTCGGGGAGTGAAAACCTTATCTTTAGCACCAAAAGTTATGGGAAACTGTTAAGAAATCACCAAAGTATCCTAGCTCCCAAGAACGGAGAAAATAACATTTTTTGGGTTTATTTCCGACTTAAGTCGCGATTGTCCCACTATGGCGGCCCCCATCCATCCACAACGGCCCCACCTTAGCGGCTTGCGGAAACAGTGAGTTGAATTAAGAGTTTCAAACCCCCATTTCACAACACACTTTCATCCCATGACACTCAGAAACTATCCATTCATGCTAAGATCAATTTCGGAAGTTCTACTCGCCCGAATTCGATTCCATAAAGTCATACGGTTTCCTTAACGTCTTGGCAATCCACTCATATCATCAAATTCATTATTAAATCTCTCATTCAATACCATATTTCCCTAGACCTCACTGACTCAGATTTCGTCCAAATCTGGACTAGGCTAGGAGTTTCCAAGTTACTGCTCAAAAGTTTTTTGGCTCCAATTCTTTCCCCAATGGCTTTTCCCTAACAACGGAAACAGGTCGTTACATATTATTATTTGATCACTTAATAAATCAATATAGAATTAATTAATTTTTTTTCCATTTTACCCCTACATACAATTAATATGGGCTTTGGAAGTTTAAACAAATTTGAAGATTCAAAAAAAAAAAAATTCTTTCAAGAAGCTAGTTAACATGAAGAAAAGACAAAATAGTAAAATTGATCAATTTATTTATAATTTCTTAATCACCGTATAAAATAGAAATTAATCATCTAATATAGGACTGAGAGAGTAGTAAGCTATAAAGTCAGAATATAATACTCCCAGTTGATTTTTTACTTATCCACTTTGAATTATGCACGCCTTTTTGTAAAAACAATAGCTAATATGAAAATTTTATCACAATATTTATATTAGTTAATGTATAATCTTAGACATTGAAAAATAATTTGACAAATAAGTTATGAATATTGAGGATAAAATATTAAAAAAATATGTTCTCTCTTAATATAAAAAAAAATGAAGGGAATAATAGTTAACGGGTTATACTAATTAAGAAAGTACAACATGTGTTAATTAATTGACTTTAGAACATTATTCACAAATCATTGGGACTTTACGTTGTCAAATAACATGTGCCAATGAAATTGTTATCGACTTTGAAATGGACTAACATAATTAAATATAACCCTTTTTTTTCGATAGGGGACAACTCCTATGTACAAGTTGATTTTAAAAAATAAATAACGGAGATTCTCCTTTAAAAGTAATATATTACTAACGTACATCGAGTAAACTCAAAACTTTTTGAGTAAATTTCTTAAATAGATATTTATGTTTGAGAATTTGTTCTATAATACTTTCTATGTCCAACAATAGTTATTCACTATTGACTTGACACACCCCTTAAGAAACTATAAATAGAAGGGTAATTTTATTATATCACCTTTTGAATATAATAAATACAATGTCTTGAAAAATATAATAGATAAATGACTATAATTAGTGATAAGAATAAGTTAGGAACTAAGTGTAAAATTATCCATGAATTTCATGAAGTGAACAAGTATTGTTAGACATCTATTTTTAATATAGTGAGCATATTGTTGGACGGAGGGCGTATCATATTTATTTCTTTTAAGACCATAATATCATCATAAAAGACCCACTCTATTCAACATTTTTATAATGCTAATTTCCTCCTTTGAGTTCAATTAGAGGTTCCTAGAAATATCGAACTACTTGACAAACAATCAAATAGATGAGCAAAAAAATTACTCCCTCCGTTTAAAAAAGAATGACCTCCTTTCCTTTTTAGTCAGTTTCAAAAAGAATGACCTCTTTCTTTTTTTGTAACATTTTAATTTCAGCTTTCCACGTGTCATGTTTAAGTCCACAAGATTAAAGGGCAATTTTGTACATTTGACATAACTTTAATTTATGACCACAAGATTAAAAAATCTTCTTTATTTTCTTAAACTTCATATCAAGTCAAACTAGATCATTCTTTTTGAAGCGGAGGAAGTAATAAATAACCTCGAATTAGTAAGTTAATTCATCAATGTAATATAAAAAATTCACAATCATGAAATAATCATTATCCTATAATAAGTAGATTATTTAGTTACACGTCATTATCGTAAAATACTGAATAAACAATCATACAAAAAACTAGGAAAAAAGAACTTTAAGAAGATTCCTAATTCTGAAATCGTCCAAGGGACATCTATTGAAGGTTAATTTAAGAATAACCTAAGACTGGACACCATATCAAAATGGAACGGTCGGACTGGAATGATCGGTATCGAATTGGTTTGATCGGATTGTTGAGTTGTACCGGGATTAATCGGATCTGAATAACTGGAATGAAAATGAGGTCCCGTCTCATAGAGATCGAAATAGAATCGAAACGGATCGAAATGGAACGAAGCAAAATGGGATAAATGAGACCGTCAATAAAGTTATTAAAATAATTATGTTTTTATTTTCTTGAGTCAACGAATACAAATTTTATATTTTGAATTATGAAATAGGAATGGATTTTTTTTTCCTAAGTTTTGAAATACTTAAAGTTTGTATTTTATAAGTTTGTAAGTTAAGTACTTTATTAAAGTATTTGTTTTCTAAGTTTTTCAATTTATAAGTTTGTAACTTGTAAGTGAAGTTTGTAAAAGTTTTTTTTTTCTAAGTTTTTCATTTATGTTATAAGTTTTTAAGATTTGTAGTATATTAGTTATAAGTTATTGCTTTAAATTTAAGTAACTTATGTTTATTGAAGTTTTTCTTTTTCAAAAATTTTGAATTATAAGTTTTATGTTTTTAAGTTTATAATATTTGAAATTTATAAATTATAAGTTTGTAATTTAAAAACTCAAATAACTAAAAAGAAATGCATTAAAAACCAGGATAGAAACCAATCTAATTTATTCAAACAATCAAATTTGTATTACAATTTCCAACTATTAGTAGAGTGCCTAATTTACGCAATCATCTTTTAGAAAAGGTTCTGTTTCAACTAAGCCTTGAATTTAATACTAATAGTTGTATAGTCGTCTAAAATTTTGTTCTAACTTAGCTAAAGATTGATCGTTATCAATCTCCGGTCTTGATAAAACTTGTTGACGGTCTTGAAATTCCATGTCATCGTCACTATCACAACCAATGACTGAATCTAAGATAACTTCATATTGACTATTTAACTTTGAAAGTCCTTGATTTCTTTGCTCGGCGTTGATCCAATAAACAACGTTGATATCTCCAGACTTTCTTCTGCTAACAAATATATGTGATCTACAATTTGAAATCTTGTCACGCTGAAAGCTGCCTCCAAAGCTACTAATGATCCTTAAATTGGTATCACGTCCTTCGCCATACTACTAAGTGTAGCACAATCACTCATTTTCATCTTCAAGGAAAAAGTTACGAATTGTAAAGTATTCATATAAAAATGATACTCAAATCACTGGTAGAACGAGAATTTGCAAAGCTGACAAAGGAAATAGACTGCGTGAGAAAAAGAAAATCTTAAGACGTTGATATTTATTAAGCAGATTATTCATGATAACCTCTTTCTCGCAGCAGTAACCAGATCAAAGCAAGCCTGGTTCATTGCAAAAGGAAATTTGAGGTGATTCAGAGTGTTTGGTATGAAGAAAATGTTTTTCAATTTTCTCATGTTTGGTTAGCTTAAATGATTTGGAAAATGTTTTCCAAATCAACTCATATTCCTCAAATCTAAGGAAAATGAATTCCCTTCAAAAATTAAGAAAAACATTTTCCAAAACTCTACTTCATCCTTCAAAAAAAAAAATTCTTACCATACCTCGTACCCTGTACCCAAGCCTCTCCATCCAAAAAAAAAATTAAAGTTTTTAAATTTTTTTATTTATTTTAAAATACTTTCTATCCCTACCCCTAAACCAGCCCACGGTCAAAAAAAGAATTGAAAAAAAATTCAAATTTTTAAAATTTCATTTTTTACGCCACCCCTCAGCCCCTCCCATCCCCACCCCATTAATTTATTCTTTTAAAAAAAAATTGAAAATATTTCAGCGAAAGTCTGAGTCAGGTCGCAGGTCAGATCTTAGGGTCGGATTTTGGAATGATCGTCGGGATCTTGTCCTAGCTCAGATGTTAGGGTTGGGTCCTAGATCAATTATCAAAGTTGATTTTCAGGTCTAAAATTATTTTCCTGAAGAGTATTTTCTAGTCTCAAACCAAAAAAAAAAGATATTTTCTAAAAAATATTTTTCATTCACCAACCAAACATCAAAAAATATTTTCTACTCACCAACCAAAGATAAGAAAATAAGTTAAAGTTCCACTTGTTTTCCAAGAAAACATTTTCCTTCCTACCAAACACACCCTCAAAGTTTATTGTAGTAAGACTGCAAAGAACACCATTACCAAGTTTGTGAGCCTTTGATTCTTCTAAAATTTCTAGGCGAATTGAGAACTTAAATCTATTGAGTTAGTATATTTCAAGGTTCTTATCACTAAAGTACCAATTTAGGATATTTGCAATTATGCGTTCAGAACTTAATGTCTTCATTGAAATAGAATGATTTCGCACTACATGTATCTATGCTATGCGTCGAATTCAGTTGAACTCAGCACTCCATCCGTTTCAGCATATCATATGCTCCTGCATCAACTTTTACTACAATTATATTGCTCAAGAATTAAATTGATGTTTATAAAAAATGAAGATGAATGATGAATTGATGAGTCTACTTGGTATATGAGGTCTGGGGATCAGAAATTTTGGGATGGGAAATGGATGCATTGTGGAACAACTTGAAAATCTTGTAAAAGACAAGAAGGTGAACAAATTGTTCAATTTCCATCCTTCAACTTATTGAATCAGTCACCATATCACATATTCACATTTAGAGTGTACAACATATAGTTCTCACATTAACAAATCTAAACCTCAAAACAGATGCAAAACAGGAAAAGATGCACAGAAAAGCATAAATGTATAAAACTGGCCGCCCCTGTACCAACTTTATGCCTGATTAATCAACATACTGGAGCAGGAGTGGGTTTCAGGATTGGTGGTAGGAAGTGGTCTGGTAACAGCAGCTAAGATATCAGCGTAGCCAACAACTCCAACTAAATGGTCCTCATTCTCGGCATCAGTAACCCATACATGAGTTGCACGATGTGACAACATTTGAGCCATAACGGCAGCTAGTGAGCTCGTCTCCTTACATGTCAATGGTGCACTTCTGCCACGATACATGCTCCTAGAAACACTTAAAGATGAGTTTGTTGGATTGCTGACAAACCCAATACTCCTGCTGCTAAATTTTTTTGGCCTAACTATACCACCACGACTATTGGCTGTATTCGCATTTGTTACCATAGGATTGACTGCAAAATCAGGCAAGGAACTTGAGGAAATATTATCCTCAACACCCATCACGAATTGTCCTGCTGAAAAATTAGCTAAGGCCCATGCCGCAGCTAAGTAATCACACTTCCACAGTTTAGTGGCTGAAATCTCGCCAATGATCTTATTGTAATCATCTGCCATAGGATCAATGACTGCAACTGCAGGGGGATCCGATGGTAGTTTTTGAGTGGCATCTATCGCTGGGCGTGATGCTTCTATTGAGCAGTAGTTTGGGTTAATGATTCCAAGGGAATAGATAGAGGAGAGAGGAATAGGGGCTAATGCACCAAGGCAACCAATAATAAAACGGATGATATCTTCTCTGGACAGACAACAGAATTTGTCGCGAATGGGCACAGGGGAAGAAGTTGATGGACGATTGGCATTGGCAGCCGGGTTAGAAGTATCAATGTTCTTTAGCCATTTGCCATTATAAAGAATTGAAAATCTCTTGCTCATGCCTCTCCATACAACACTTTTGGGAACTAGGAGTCGCTTCACACCTTGCTTCATCATCTCCAGTGCATCTATCAATCTGCAAAGTACAATAGATCAGCAATATACCAATTAAAGGAATAGTTTCTACAAACTTTCATCGTCCACTCACTTTTCAGCAGCAAACTCATTGTATAATTCAACTGTCCTATTACTTCACATATAAGTTGACTATTATAGGTAGTCATACAGACCCTTGCAATACTGTCTAGTAAGATTTGGAAATATTACTTAAATATATAGAGGATAGAGGGATAGGGGCAAACTGATTCCTATGTCACTCAGAAAAACTTGGAAATAGTACTAAATTATATAGTACTATAAGACAATTTTTTTTTAATTATCATAAATAAAGGTTCCATTTTTTTTAGATTTTAGTTTGAGAAGTTAAAAGAGTAAGCAAACAAGGTTAAGTTTCTATCTGTCATTATTTATTACATATACTTATCCCTTTGGTTTTTATTGCATGTGTTGTTTGTTTTTTTCTGTTTATGGCAATCTTATATACTATTTTAAACTAAACTTTTCTAAATCAATTATTTTTATTTGACTATGAATAGAAATATTAAATTAATCAATCCTTAAAAGGGTTTATAGCTTTGCATCTAAAAACGTTAAAAGAGTGAATTTCGAAAAAAATACATGAATTTCATTAAAAATATTTATGATTTCTTAATAAATTTTGGCTTTAGGCCACTTACTCTATTGATATGCCCCACCACCCCACCCTCCCACACCCACCCCATGTCTCCCTCTCCTCTTCCCCCTTCCCAAACAGATCAATGCAGCTCTTTGGCCGAGTGCAAAGTACTCATGGATCAAGATCCTTCCTCTTCTAGTTTCTATTCAGGAGATTTTATTTTATACAAGGTATTTTTATTCTTCTAGGTATATTCTTTTAAGGGGTGGAAGTTGGGGGGTATGCTACTACTAACCAGAGATAAAATCTATGCTCTGCAAAAGTACTAAAGGAAAAGTTACTCAACAAGACTTTTTGGTGCTATTCTTCAATTTTTCCCTGAGCATTTACAAAATAAGAAGACTCCTTCAATAGGCTGGATTTATTACTAGAACCTAGTCATGTTAAGTGGAAAATTCAATTTCACATTCTATTCTGAATGAGCAAGGTACACGAAACCATCCACTCTACTCTTCATTCCAGGCATGAATCGTCCGACAACTGAGAGAGACCACAAATTGAATAATGATGTCAACCAGCTGATTAAATACATACATTCCTAAAGCTATCCGGTTGTAGCAGCTAATAATTAGTCTATCCATTCAATACAGTATGAAAAAGCAAAGTTACGAAGTTCAAATACCTAACTAGAGAATGATCAATTTTATGTTAAGCTAGCACCATGACAGGAGTATCAGGACAAGATAGACCAATAAAGAAATCATGAACATTGTGAGTGGCAGCGTAGAGTTGTGGAAAAAGGTGATGCTAGAATATACCATTGACATGACATTATACAGGTAAGGTAGGGATTTTCTTGAGTTTGCTCACAAAGGTATTGCCATTATCCAATGAATATGGGGCAAATATATTAGCAACGTGCAGGAAGAAATCAATTGTACTTCTTTCTTTTGACTGAAGGATCCTTAGATCTACTGAAAAAAATTATGATTAAGAGGAGTCATGAAGCTTTCAATTAGGTTGAAAACATGCATAACATTTGCTATTGTTTGTTCAGGGGACGGTGAGAAGGACAATAATTTCAAACTGACAGTGAAGAGGGAGAGGAAAAACAGCTTTCGGCGTTGTTTGCCTTGCAATATATGGTGCAGCTAGATTAAGATGAATGTCATACACAACAAGCAATTAAAAATCACAAATAGACACCTGATTTAAAAGAAGAGGTATAAGGGGCCTGAGGCTAAGAAGTTGCAAAGATTAAAGAACTATAGGTAATGTGTTCTCTACATATGAGTAAGTGCATCAAGAAGAAAGAGAACTTGCCAACAGGTAATTGTTTCTATCTTTGCAGTTTGGGATAATTTCATAGACTACCCTCTGATTTTTCTCCATAACACTAACTCCCTTTTGGTTTGAAATATTACTCTTGCCTCTCTTATTTTGATTTTTCTGTAATAGCTGTTTTAAACTATTTATCATTAAATAAAAGTAATTATAGTCTCAGCAACTTTTTCCTTTCCGACAATCTTTTAATTAACTAATTTATTTCCTTTGGAATATAAGAAAAGAACTAATATCCAGGCCAGCATTCTCCTTCCTCTCTACCTCCACAAAAAAATATCTTCATCAACTGCAATATGTCTATTCAATGCCCTATAGACTTCTGAAAAAACTAAACTTCTCATTCCCATTGCTAGAATTCTCAGTCTCTGTAATTTTCCATGCATTACTAGCATACTTTGACGTAGTGTTTGAAAACGACTGTCTTTACTCTCTCCCAAACACACCAAGACCTTATTCTAGATTTATGGTGAAGATTCTTTTATCCACTTTTCAATTGTTGAACCCGAATCAAATAAATTATACACTTAATTTAGGTTAGGTTAGGTTAGAATAACAATTCATCAATTTCAACATATTTGCTTAAATATTAGTGAAGTTTTTCATTAAAGCAGCTTCAAGAAGCTATATGGACATTGAAGTCAATAAAGACGCATGCTGAAGTTGAAGAAACGTACCTTCTGAAATTATCCCTTACATTTATTAATATCAGAAACTCTGATCAGCCAAAGAGGTCACCATTACTATTTACTGGTGATGGAGACGCTGTCTTATTCTTAAAACAGCTTCAAAACTTAGCTGGATAAGAGGCCTCAGAATTGAAAGAAATGCCGGGGACACGTTAGAGGTTTTACACATATTATATGCAGATGATACATTAATATTGTGTGATGTAGAAAAGGAACAACTACAACATCTAAAAATAATATGTAGACATTTGAAGCCGTTGGTCGACATCACATAAACTTGGCCAAAAGCAGCATATTCTCAGCGCAATGAAGACTGTCAAATTTCTGAATTAGCCAACAAATGAGTGAATTCCCTGCAACATAACTGGGTCTTCCACTATGCTCCAAGTACAAATACTGCAAGGTGAGGCAAGGAGTGATTAAGAAATAAGAACTGAAAAGCTAAGCTAGCACCCTGGAAGAAGACATATCATTTGGCGGATGAATGACACTTATGAAAAGTGCTTTCATGGGATGACGGTCAGGAGAGAAGATTCATTTGTTAAATGGCCTAATATCCTAAAGAAAAAGGGAAGGGGGTTTTGGGAATCAGAAATTTAAGCATAGACAACAAGAGTTTACTATAAAACCTGCTCATGAGATTTGGGATGAGAAGGATGATCAGAAATACCCGATCCAGGGAATAAAAAGAAGGATGATATGGGAAAGTCCAACAGAGCTGACACAGTATGGAAGATCAATGGTGCTCCAAACCTGTGACAAGCTCATTTGGAAACACATAAGAGGTTTATGGGTGAAGTTGAGCACTGTCAAGAATGCAGATTGGAAATGGCATCACTAACAGAAGTTGGCATGGTATATGGATAAACCATGCCCCCATTCAAGGAGATTTTTCCCGAAATTTATGCTCTGATATGTAAAGCTGCATAAAGTTGCAGAGACAGAATCTGGGTTCTGAGCTTAAGGAGACATATACAAAGATTTGGAGTTGGGAAGTATAACTCTTATGTTGGAAATACTAGAGAACATGCAACTTCTGGAAACAAAGACATACAGGGGTAGTGGAAATACAATAAAGATAGCACACTCTCGCTCATACTAACAGTGGTCAATGAAGAGTGGTAAAGATGAGCAATTCAGCTTGTTCAAAGATGATTTCCATACAAATGATCCACCAAAAGTCATATGTTTTGGATGGATGGTTACATAGAAAATCTGTCTAAGGAGAAAAAGTGGATTCAAGCAATGTAACAGATACTTTTTGTGCAAAGATAGCCCTGAAACTTAAGAACTTTTATTTTTTCTATTGCAAGGTAAAAATGAAAAATGGAGCATTTCCTATATCCTTGGGCATGCAATGGGTGGTTCCAAAGGCTCAGAGAACCAACACAGCAACACTGGCATGGCAAAGTATGAAGACAAAGGAAGAGCAGAGACACTTATGGAGGACCATCCCATAACTCATTCTTTGAACTGTGGTTAGAGAGCAATCAATGATGTCATAGAGTATGGGCCTACCCCTCTACACTTTTCCACTCAAATACTTTACTTGGGGTCTCCAATCTCCATGTCATAGAGTACAACCCAGCAACCACTACATCCCATTTTCCAGCCCAGTATCTACTTTGCTAAACAGAGAACCCCAAATCTTTAAGTTACTCAGAACTTCTGCTCAGGTTCGAAACAAAGAGACAATTCATAATCAAATATGATGGGTGTCAGAGAAAAAGTGAGAAGTCTTTAACTTTCTCCAACCGAATAGCTGGATTAATCAGTGAAGGGTTTCACTCTGCCTCCTCCTCTAACAAAAGAAAGAAGGTCCTAGTCCTCTCAAAGTCAAGAACAATATCAAGCATGTGGGTGATTCAAATTTATAAGGAACATAATTTCAAGAAACACTTCTAGAAATAATTAACCTAAATTCTGAAAGTAAATGGACTTCTATAACATGACACAAGAGAAATGTAAATCCTTAAAATTGATTCTTTGAAGCATATTAAACCTAGTTTAAGTGTGAATTAATCTTGCGATATGGCATTTCTGTTGTA
This sequence comes from Solanum pinnatisectum, assembly GCA_035578085.1. Classification (NCBI taxonomy): domain Eukaryota; kingdom Viridiplantae; phylum Streptophyta; class Magnoliopsida; order Solanales; family Solanaceae; genus Solanum; species Solanum pinnatisectum. The sequence goes on along the minus strand of CM069079.1, from coordinate 38,743,219 downwards.
GAGGAGACATAGATAAATTCAAACTCATGTGAGGAGACATCGATAAATTCAAATTCACGTGAAGGAGACATCGATAAATTCAAATTCAATCACATGAAACAATGCACAAGTAAAATGTCCAAAACTTTAACTAAATTAGCCTAATTTCTAACTTACAAAACTTGCAAGGCTCCACCAGTCAATCAATTAATTATTGGCAGATCTGTCTGGCCAGGTAGACACCAGAAATATAAACACCCACCTGTGGGACCCTTTTTTATCCTTTTAATTATATGGCATTTCAATTTTTCATGTCCTAAAACACTTGGCAAGAAGTAATATCCACTAACTATACAGATTGGCACAGATGAAGAGAGTGATTACCTATGAGCTGAATTATGAATAATACTTTACTGCGCTTTGCCAATAAAACACTATTTCCTCTGTCCCAATTGTAAGAAGGAACTCAATCCATTCTATTTTTTTAAGTAAAACTTTCAATAATTCAAACTAATCAAACTAGAAATTTCTTTCTTTTTGATAACTGTGATGTCCGGACCAGCTTGCACCTAATTCCAGAGGTTACCTACCACCTCCCACCAGCAAAAGATACCAAGTAACTCTGTTATTCAAATTTGAAATTCTGATGTCATGTTTTTCTCAACCAAGGTAACTTTTCAACCATCATTCTAACAGCTATCTTCTACTTACATTAATAGAATTTATAAGACAACAGCATCATCATAAACTTTATGTAAAGTCGAGTATATACGACATCAGTATTCCTAAGGATTGGCAATGAACACAATAATCAAAGGCAGTTTCAAAAGTAAGGAGACTAACCTGGTGGCAGGATCAAGCTCCTTGAGCAAAGAATTATCAGGAAGCACAACCTCAGAAACAGGAGTCTTCATAGCTTTCTCCTGATCAGCCAAACATTCCTCTCTAGCCAAAAATGCAACAATATCAAGAGAATTGAGAATACCCACAAACCTTTTTCGCCTCATCTCAGCATTCTCAATCAAACCCTTTTCAGATCTCGTCTTCCACACTGGTATCCCACATTCCGTAGACTCCCCAATAGCCCTTATAGCAGCCTCCACTGTTTGTGTCTCCGTAAATTCAATTAACTCCGGTTTTCCCACTGTCAGATCCCCAACAACATGATACAAAAACACCGATGCCATTACAACTCAAATTCACCAAAACAGATAATTTTCTACGGATAAATTGTAAAACAAGAAGAAAAGGGTTTAAAATTGTGTAAATTTCCCAAGATTTTTTATGTGAATAAAGATCCGGATTTGAAGGGGAAAAAGAATTATGGGTCCTATAAGAGGGAATGGAGGAAGATAAGGAGAAGATGAAAACGGGTAATGCGGAATTTGACAAGAGAAGTAGTAATACTAAAGTGAGACAAAGGTAGAAGATTGGCCATGGAAGCTGAGATTAACAAGCCAAATAAAAGCAAGGCCCATGAAAGCTTTGAACTAATTTTCTGGTAAGATTTTGGTTAAGAGGCACAGGAGATTCTAGAAAAGTGAGGGAGGCAAAGGTCAAGTGGTCAAACAAGATTGACATGTCTCAATAATTGAGTAATCATACAAAATTTATTATTATTGAGATTTTCAGTCAAGATGGCAAAAGATAACTACTATGAATTTATTGCATAGGAATTTGATTTGATGTGGATGATTTTGCAACACAAATTCCTTCAATAATATTCAAACTCTTCTTTTATTGTAATACTTGTTATATCATATCTATGTAATTGTAGTTGTTTATTTTACACTAGGTAAATTACTCTTGCTTTGCATAGAATCAAACTATTTTATTAAGCTTACATATGATCATTCGGTAAAATTTGTAATTTCGATATATACACTACACTGTCAAGAACATTTTATTTTAAGGCAAAACGTTCCTCCGAAATCTTAAAGTGCTATATTTTTTCAATTTTCATTTTTGTTATACAAAAATTATGAGTCATAGAGTTTTAAGTATAAGAAGTCTAAGAAAATCTCCATGGAAATAGTTGGTCAAACGTAACGAAATTTTCTAAATTCCAAGAAATTATAAAGAATAACGTCAGACGTTAAAGTATATACAAAAAAGCCTCGAACAACAACACTCCAAGTAATGTGGAACATCACGTCCATACAAGAACATAATTAATTAAATTCAAATGGAGGACTTTCGGCTCCTTTCTTATGAACCTCCATCAATCTCTTTTTTATTATAGTAACTGTGGCAAGCAAGAGAGCAATCTGTTTGGTTCTTTTAACAAACTTCACCATTGGTTTCGTATTAGTGATCATATATTTGTTGTTGTGTGCTATCAAATATGGCACAACCCACAAGAAATTTTCCCAAAAAGTATAAAAAGAAACTTGTAGAACGGGACAAAAGAGAAGATCAAACTTCAATCATCCTTACGGGAATTCTTAATAGAGTTCAACAAAAGTCACTGAAATAGCAAAATGAAATTGCAATAGTTACATGAATCAATATGACTTATAGTAAAAGATTAAGCTTCATGAAATAGGAGGAAGAAAATCTTGAGGAATGAAACACACTTCATAAGAAGTTTAATTAATATATTTGAATTCGACTCCCCTATAGTGGAAAAAATCTATAAATAATAGTGGCAGAAATAAAAGTTTGGTTTACTAAAAACCAAATGTAATGAATTCAACCATTTCAGTAGTGTTATGAATTGTGGACTGAGAGGTGCAAGAGTAGTAATGTCGCATTGCAATTGAAATCAATTTTCTTTATTTATATGAAGTAACTTGTAGAAAGGGATAAAACAGAAGATCAATTTTCAATCATCCTTGTTGGAATTTTTAACAGAGTTCAAAAAAAGACACCAAAATAGCAAAAAGAAGTGCAATAGTTACATGAATCACTATGACTTATAGTAAAGATTAAGCTTAATGAAATAGGAGGAAGAGACCTTTAAGGAAAGAAACACACTTTAAGTTTTGTTTACTAAAGAACCAATTGTAATGAATTCAACCATTTGTAACACCTCAGATTTGTTAAGGAAAACATTTCCTCATTTAGTCAACTTGGCGAAGGGCAGTATGATTACCAAAGTAGCTTGGCAATCCACCAAGTCCAATCAACCTCGCCTAGTGGACTGCCTCCATGGCCCAAGCTACTGGAAATTTGGGTGAGCCAGGTCGAGCTTGCCTTTCCCATCAGGGCATCGCCAAAGGGTCCCTCCCCATCGCCTAGTAGCCTGCCTCCTTAGGTGACTCACTGAAAAATTAGGCGAGCCAAGGGCTCACTTGGCAAGTCGCCAAGTGCCTTGGGTGAGATCCAGCATGGGGTTTCTCAGTTTTTAAGTTGGGGTCCTTAGTGTCTTTTTCATAATTTTCTTAAGGCTATACTATGTCATTTTACCCTTCACCTAGAAAAGTATACAAGCATTCTATTCCCAAATTTCCCCCAACTCAAGTCGTTCTTTCAAGAACCAAAAAGAAAACTCCAAGATCTTTTTCTCAAATATTTCTCTGAACTTGAAGAAGATAAAAGAAGTTCAAGCTAGGATTAAGGTCAAGTCTCCAATCCTCTAGCAATTGTGGGCCTTGTGATTAAGGTATGATGGTTTTTCATCCATGGAGTCCTTAGATCCATGGAGCCCCTATGATTTCCCCAATTTAGAAGAAGAATTCCCCAATTCTAGTTAAGGTTTCTTCATGGGTATTGATCCAATTGAGTGGATTATGATTGTTTATGATTGAATTGATAGAATTATGTGTTTTTAGGATGAATTTACATGTACCCATGCCTAACCCATGTCTAGAATGATGAAATTGATGTAAATGGGTTTTATGCCATGAAAGGGAAAATTGAGGATTTAGATGTATTCTTCTAGGATTGATGAGATACATTGTAGATTGCTTGAGATTAGAGAATATAGATATGAATTGCTTGAGAGTGAAGCATGTAGACATGAATTGATTGAAATCAAGTATAGACGATGAATTATGACTTGTAGGCTTTGAGATTAGAATTGTCTTGAGACTAAGGTGTCACGACCCGAGTCTACATCTTGGATGTGGCCGGCACTCGAGAACTATTGTTGGTTCCCAAGCGAACCCTCATCCTAGCTAACTACAAGCGGAAGACTAACTCAAGCATACAAAAGCTTTAAAACTGAATAAAATTCATGAAACTCAAATACAAAGCTTTAACTCAAATGATTTACTCTGAATATAAATAGAATATTCAACTAGCCAACAATAGGCAACTCAAGTCTTTACAAAAATTAATAAGATAAATGAAACAAACTTCTCAAACTCTATTGTCTATCTATGAAGCCTCTAAATGACAAAGATGGAAGTTGGGACAAGACCCACGACATCCTGACGAAACTGAAAAGTAAATGAAATCCTTTGGAAGCAAGGAGGGTCACCATAACTAACTGGGACTGCAAGTGGTATCAACAAAGCGTATGTTGATGATCCTGAATACCTGTATTTGCATTATGAAACAATGCAGGCTAAATGGCTCAGTACATGGAATGTACGAGCATGTAAGGGGTATTTTAAAGCATAAACATAAGCTTGAACTTGATAAAAAGGAAACATACTTACCTCTTCTCAACTCACTCAACTAAACTCAATTCAAGAATAAGATACTCAACTCAAAGATATGATACTCAACTCAAAGGTTAGATATTTAACTCAAAAATATGATACTCAACTCAAAGGTACTCAACTCAAGTTAAAGCAACAATAAAAAATATGATATATGGAAAGCTTTTAAAATAATAGATAGTAACTCAATGTATTGAAGAATACAATAATAACTCAGTTTGTATATAAAAATACAATATAACTCTGTGGGAGATTCTCTAACCAACAACCATCACTATGAGCTATGTGATGATACAACATCTCACCCACGCTGCCAGAACTGTCCTATACTTTGCCAGGTATAGAACCTCTCAACTAAGTGGATCCACTAGTCTATGCTAAAAAGCATTAAGGAATCATCTAAAAAGTATGACCCTTTCTACCCACGTTAGCTACATGGTTTATGGAGACTTGAGTTATCTAAACTCGTCTCCATATCGGTTCTCAATACTACTCCCAAAAATATACTCAGCTCATATGTTTAAAAACATAACTCTTTGTATGATTTGAGATTATTACTCAAAATCTTTCTCTAAAAAGAGATGTTACTCAAACTGCTCAAAACTCTTTTGAAAATCTCAGTTTCCTCCTCTTTTAAATGTGAAAACATTTACTCTTGGGACTACTTAGTTCTCATATATCATTTTAAAGAAAATGAACTCGACTCTACTCTTTCTCAACTCAAGTGCTCAAGTCTTAAAACAAGTTCAGAAAATTTGTAAAAAGACTTCTCAGAATAAAGTTCATGCCGAATTATAGACGTGAACGACTCAATTTGAGGTTTTAAATAACCACATGTAGAAACCAATACTCGAGACTCAACAACTCAAAACGCAAGAACTCCAATGGTAATACTCGTTTCAAGAATGCTTGGCTCAAAGGGTTCATGCGAAATTATGGGTATGAACAACTCAACTCAAGGACTCAAAGATACTTCTCATCTCCATACTGCTCGACTTATAGGACTAGTGCGAAATTATGGGCATGAACAACTCAACTCAAGAACTCCATGGGTAATATGTAATAGTCCCATGATTAGGAATTAAATCTCAAAATGGATTAGGAACTCCATACTTAAGACTTAGAACTTGAAGATACTACTCCTCTCAAAGATACTCAATCTATGGAGTTCATGCGGAATTTATAAGCATGAACGACTCGAATCAAGGGTCTAAAGAACATTATGGAACTCATGTATACGACTCTTCTCATTCTCATACTTACTTCCTCAAAACTTAGCTCAAATAGATAATGGATCTCAAAGGATTCACAATTGAACTCAAAGACTTTCTTGAACTCTACTCTTAACTCTCTCTTGAATTTGAATTATGAATTCAAGAGTTATGGTTCATGATATGAAGGATCTCGTGATGATAAAGTAGACTCATGAATACATTCTCCTCACTCTCATACTCACTTGCTCGAGTCTTGAAACAAGTTATTAGAAATGGTAGAAGACTCTTCAAAAAGACTCAAAGAGACTTTCTCGAAATATTCGAAAGAACTCTCAAAACGTAACTCTTAACTCTACCTTGAATTTGAATTATCAATTCAAGGTTATGATTCATGTTATGAATGATTTATAGGTGTTTAGAAGTAGTTTAGATTGATTCGAATCAAAGGGAGTGAAGGTACATTCAAAAGGGACTAAAACGGGACAATCGAAGGAAAAGAAGTTGGGAAGCGACCCTGGTACATTCCTGGAGCGGGGCGCCAGCCCCAAACTTCAGAGACATGTTTTTGGTACACTGTTGGGGCGCCGCCCCTGCCCTTCCCCATGTAAATTTTTGACGAATTTCATCTATCGTATTCTGATCCTAAATCACTTCTTATTGATTTCTTTTCTCAAGTTTTCCTTAGATTCAATTACCCAACCTAAGTACACACTAATCTACTCAAAACAACACTCAAATCACTAACTTTCATCTCAAGAATTCATCAAAACCCCAACAAAACAAGATTTAGGATGAACTTCAAGAACACCTATCAAGAACTTAAATCCTTCAACTTTTGAGAATGAAATTACATTAAAAATAACATGATTGGCATGTGGGTGAATGAACCCAACACTATGGAAACTTACGTACCTCTTAGGATTAAACCCATGGTGAAAATCCGCAACAAAACTCAAGAACCTCGATGAACGCTTTGATTCTCTCCTCTTTTCTCCTCTTTTTTTCTCTTCTTGAACTCCCAACTAAAACCCTAGGCGTATATTTGGATTATAAAACTGAACCTAATCAGATTAGACCCCTAAAACCTTACTAAAAATGAATTAAATCTGATTGGGTAAGGAAAAGACCAAAATACCCCTCACTATTTTTGGGTAACTTTCCTTAATTGGACGGCCTGACTTCAAAAGAGAATATCGCACTCATCCAACCTCGAAACTTAGAAAACTTGGTGGCGTTGGAAATATAATTCAATGACCTTTCATTTGATATCTTGTGAGCCACCTAACTCATCCTGTGCTAAAAGTTATGGTCATTTGAAGTTGACCCAACACTTAAAGGAACTTAGGAATGACTTGAATGAACTCTCTTTAGTTCTTCTTGGAACTCAAGGTGCTACATCTAGTGACCTTAACACTTAAGAAATTTTAAATTCCTTGGTAAAAACTTACTCACTACGAAGGATGGATCAAGTCTTAGCTCAAAAATTTTCTGGGGTGTTACATAAGGCATGTATGATGAATGGTGATTAGTAGGGCTTTTAGAGTAAAGCTAACATGATGAATTATAATGATTAGTGCTTTGAGAGTAAAGCTTTTATATATGAATGTTGGTTAGTAGATAGAATTATTGTGGAAGGATTTACCCACATAATACTCTATGAATGTATAATGTGAAAGGTTTTCTCACATAGAATGATTCTAGGTTGAAAGGCTTGCTCACCTAAAATGAATCAAAGCATGTATGAACTATGATAGCTTGAAGTAGTGATATGAGATCCCTTCATGAATAGCTTGACTTGGTAAGACAAGACCATGCTTGGTAGCTTGAGTTAGTAGATCTCATGGATAGCCTTGGATTGAGCAATACTACCCTTCCAATGGTTAGCTTGAACTAGCATGATATGATGCTTGCATGATATCTTGACTTGGTAAGGCCAAACCATTTCATTGGTAGCTTGGATTGAGCAATAGTACCCTTCCTTGAGAAGCTTGGACTTGCATGAGAGAATGTCTTCCATGATAGCTTGGTCTAGCATAATGAGGTGCTTTTCCTTGGTAGCCTTGAATTGGTAAATCGTAACCATTCATGAGTAATGACTTGTCTTGGACTAGTAAAGAAGTACTTTTCCATGCCTAGTAGAAATAGCTAAAGAGGGACTAGTCCCTAATTAAAGTAGCGTAGTTATGATGAAACAAGGTTAATTCAAGGAAGTATTGTAAGTATGTTTTAATATGATCTTTCTAGTATGATGAATGATTAGCTTGGATTGTTGCTAGAATTGCCTTCCTTGATATGTATGACTAGAGGTGGATTCCCCAAGTCTTGAACAATAATAAGTGAGGTTACTTGAGAAGTATTCCTCTTATGATATGATGATGATTTATGTGCATTGATTATGCTTATGACTTATGTTGTTATCTCTTATGCGTATGGTATATGTCTTATGTTGACTAATGCCTATGTTATGCCTATGTTGATGTTTATGCTAGCTATCATATTTAGTACATGTTTGTACTAACACATACTCTTGCCTACATTCTTATCAAATGTAGGGTCTGGCGATATTGACTTCCATCCCCATGGCTAGGATCATAGTAGAGCAAGATTTGAAGATTTGGTGAGTCCTCATAGCATTCGAGGATTTGACGACCATTTTCTTATGTCTTTCATTTTATGTTTTGACTATTGTATGGGCTGAGTCCCAAAGACTTTCAAGTATTAGATGGTTTGAGACAAGTGTATTAGACTTCCGCTTGTTTTATAAAGACTTTGATGTTTTTGAAATGTTTTAAATTCCCGCTCATTTCTACTACTTTATGTTATGATATGCTAAGTGGCTTGTATGAGGCCTCTCGGGGTCTTGTACTCCATGTTACATCTAGTGTGTACCCCTGGGTCGTGACACCATTCCAGCAACGTTATAAGTTGTGGACTGAGAGGTGCAAGAGTGGTATTGTCGCATTGCAATTGAAATCATTTTTCTTTGTTTATTCTTTCTTCTTTTGGTCCCTCGAAATTAAGTGTTGGATTGTAAAATGTGTGAATGAAAAATGAAGAGTTGTGACTTTTGTGAAAAGTTGTGATTTTTGTGAAAAGTTGTGACTTTTGTGAAAAGTTATGACTTTTCTAAAGAGTTGTGACTTTTCCATAAGATTGTGACTTTTAAGAAGGGTTAAATCAGAATCATAATTTGTGCGGGCGTCGCATATATAGGCGGGTCGGCTGTTGTAAACAGTTTATCAACTAGTACCAGCATAAAATATTGGGCCAAACTATGTGGTTAGTTGACCTAGATATATATATATATATATATATATATAACAATTATACCTTGAGAATTTTCTTTTTAATTTTGGAATTGTGAATGCTTCTCCTTTAATCCTATGTATACTTGCATTGTTGCATGCATTAGTCTACAATTTCTCCTTAATCTTACTTTACCTTTGGTGATTTGAGTTAATCATTTTTTTTCTAGGGGTGGTACACTATAAATTGAAATTTAATGTCATTTATTAGAACTTTGAATTGATATATGAAGTACACATTGTTTGATTTAAAAAGGTGTGAGTGAAATATGAAGAGTTGGGACTTTCATGAAAAATTGTGACTTTTATGAAAATTTGCGACTTTCTTGAAAAGTTGTAACTTTTATGAAGAGTTGCAACTTTTATGAAAAGTTGTGAGTTTTTGAAGAGTTTTGACTTTTCTAAATAGTTCTGACTTTTCTAAATAGTTCTGACTTTTCTAAAGAGTTGTGACTTTTATGAAAAGTTGTGAATTTTAAGAAGGGTTAAATAAGAATCTTGATTTGTGATGCCACTGCATATATAGGCGGGTCGGCTGTTGTAAACAAGAGCAACGTTTATGAAGAGCGGCAAGAGTGGTAAAACAATAAAAGGGAGAAGCGGTTGTTGAAGGCTGAAGCGACGTTCCTATTGGAGAGGGGAATGATAGTTTTGGAAATAAATAAATAAAAAGAGAACTCTTGCTTCTAGTGGCGCCACATCACTGGGTTGAGGGTTCTCTTTTATATATCGCACGGGAATTTAATATCACAGAATTTATAAAATAATACTTGAAATCTATCAGTCATTAAAACTAAAACACTATATTATATTACATACAAAATTACGTAGTAACGAACATTAATAATGTAACAAAAAATGATAATTATAACATCTTATCATTTATCCTTCAATCAATCTCTTTAATTTGATTTTTTAATTTATCCTTTTACTTCCAGGAAGTGTTACTATTTGATATTTTTGGGGAATCAAACGAACATCAACCTGAGATATACAAATATTCTAATTCTAATGTGTAGAAAAGTCCAGCCCTACCTTTTGCTTTACATATATCATTTTAAAGTTCCTTATTTAAATGTATCATAAGTATTATTAAAATGAAAAATTAAAGGGAGAATGTATCATATTGGACAACAATTCAAATTATATTATTATATATACTTGGAAGGAAAAAAATATTACACAAAACTATTCAGTTTGCATGAGTGTTTTTTTAAAAATCAGCATATCAGAGTGATGGAGTTCAATTTGAAACTACAGTTCTATTCCAATTGCAGCGTCGAGAAACACATCTATTACTTCAAGAAAAGTATTTACAACTTGCAGTAAACTTGAGAATATGTCTTCATATTGAATATGAGCAATTAATTTATTGTGTAGTTATCTATGTATTTGAGATTAAAAGAGGCTCCGATCTAGTCATATTCCTCTATAGGTCATCTGACACATCCTTGAACCCATGTCAAAAGTTTATTAATTCTTGTTTTTTTTTCTGGTTCACTTCTCACATCAAGGTGCGATAAGGTTGTTAAGGTATTTATGTCCATACCAAATTTGAATTTTGTCTTCAAGAGATGGTAATAAAGATCTTTAAGATTTTTTTTAATTGTACCTTTAACAATTTTAGTAGAGAAAACTTGCGTGAATACTCAATTAACGTGTGTTATTTAATCTGTACTAACAAATACTTATAACAATAACTTTGCAGAAACATAAACAACAAAGTTTAAAACATGTACCCGAAAACAACAATTAATAACATAAGCATAAATTAATGACTGTAAAAAACATACCAAGATCTGTAACAGTAGAATAAAAAAAACAAAAAGGAAAAAATCGAGCTCATTGAATGTACAATATCCCCTTAAGGAAATTATTCTCATCTACTACCCGAGGTTTAAAGGAATAGATCCTCTCAGGACATAACGATTCTATCACCACTATATTGATACAAAAACAATGGTGTCAATGAACCACTCAACGGGAGTAAAGTACACGAATATTTAATTGTGCAGAAACAGAAGAAAAAGCTCAGAATTTTTATTGTTTTAAAATGAGAGGAAATCCCTCTATTTATAGACAATAAATGGTAGTGTGAACAAATGCTTATTGTGCCTTATCGAAATATCACAACTCTTTGGAAAAATTACAACCCTTTAGAAAGGTCACAACCTTTCATAAAAGTCATAACTTTTCATAAAAGTCGCAACTCTTCTTAAAAGTCACAACTTTTCATAAAAGTTACAACTTTTTATGAAAGTCACAACTTTTCATAAAAGGGGAAGACTTGTTTTGGAAATAAGTAAATTAAAAGGGAATCTTGGTTTTAGGTGATGTGTGTATATATGTGTGTGTGTGTGTGTGTGTGTATATATATATATATATATCCTTAAACTATATGAAATGAACAAAAATGTCCTCCATTTAAGGTTTAGTAAAAAAATGCTCTTGTCGTCAATATTTTGGTCTAAAAATGCCCTTATTGTTATTTAATAGAAACAATGCTCATTTTCCAAATAAATAAATTATATTTTTAACACATTATTTTTATAATAATATTTTTAAAAATTAGTAAATATTTTTTATCGTTATATAAGTAAAAATTAATGATGGATATACTATGATCTTTTATATATATATATATATATATATATATATTATCCGTCAAAAACGTACATGAAGTTATGTTATTTTAATTGATAAAATGAGATTAAGAAAAAAAAAATATTTTCTATATTTTTATTTGTTAAAGTGATTTTAAAAGAAAGAAAACAAGAATAAGGTTCTTTAATAATATTTTAATTAGAAACAAGATTTGTTTAAAAAGGAAAGAAATAATATATTTAATCAGAAAAGAGTATTTTTGACCCATTTAGCAACTATAGTGGCATTTCTGGACCAAAGTATTGACTGCAAAGACATTTTTAAACCAAAGTATTGACGGTAAGGACATTTCTTTAGTCAAACTACAAATGGAGGGCATTTTGTTCATTGCACATAGTTTAAGGGCATTTTGACCCTTTTCCAGAGTAATATTTTTTTTTTGAATTTTTCACAAAATTTGACATTATTTTTATGGAAGTTATTTCAATGTACAATATGCTATAAGTGTGTATATACATGTATGCTTATATTTTTCTTTTTCTCCACTCTCTTACTCCATACATTTCATATTATTTGCACTTCTTGATATGACATTTCTTTAAAAAATTAATTAGATGAGAAATACCTTTCCCAAATCATGATCATATTCGTATGTGAGTAAACCTTTCACAACAACATTGATATTTTCATCTAGAAGCACTTTATCATCATAAACATCATTTTCATAAGACATGCATAATCTTTCAAAGTTCATAGTTCATAGATTCATGGGTTCTTCATAGGTTCATAGTTAAAAATCATGAATCATGCTTGGGTCCATATAATTTCAACTAAATATCATGTATTAACATTAAATCATGCATTAGAAGACTTAATCAACAATTAAATTCATAATTGGACGAAACTCATATAGAACTAAGAAGAACCCTAACTTTGATCAATTGAAATTGAATTGAGAAATTGAAAACCTAGGGGACCCCATGGAGGAATGGACTCCATGAGTGAATATTCATATACCTCGCTACTCAATGCCCAAAATGAATAGTGAATTGATGCACTTGAATAAACTTTAGCTTCTCTATCTTCTTCCTTAGGTTGAGAGGGAATTTAGGGGAGTGAATTTGGTTAGATTTTGGGGGAAATAGGAGAATGAGTTTAAAGTGGGTAGTTTTAGGACTTAAAAGCTTTATATGGAGCTTAGGATAGAAGCCAAAACGATATAGTATAGGTTTAAAACATTTAGTAAAAGACCCAAAATCTCATAAAATTTAACTACTGAACTGGTCTACGAGTGTGACCTACGGACTGTAGAACTTTTTACGGCCTGTACTAGTTAACCATAGATCAAGTACTGGAACCTAAATTCTATCCAACTTTTGATGAGACTGGTTTACGACCCGTAGACCCTAACTGTAGAACTCAACTTGACTTCTAAATTTTCACTAAGTCTAGGACCCACCTACGAAGCCTATCTACGACTCGTAAAAATATTGACCAGTCATCCTTTTCAACCGTCGAATGAGATACTGAAACTTGATTTTTTTCAAAACTCCACTCTGGGTCTACGGTTCCGTTTCTACAGCCCGTTAGACTTCCTACGGCCCGTAGGTTGAACTTGTAGAACCCGTCTCATACATATTTTTCTGCATTATTCTTTTCCTTTCAATTTTTCAACTTCCAAGGTGTTACATTCAGGGGCGGAGCTACTGTAGCGGAAGGGGGCTCGGCCGAATCCACTGACTTTTCCGTAGACCCTATATTTGTATTAAAATATGAAGTACAATGTATACATATATATATATACATATGTATGTATATATATTTATGTATATATATGTATATACATACATATGTATGTATATATATATATACATACATATGTACATATATATATATATATATATATATATATACATACATATGTACATATATATATATATATATATACACATACATATGTACATATATATATATATATATATACATACATATGTACATATATATATGTATATATGTATATATATATGTATATATATATATATGTATATATATACATACATATATACACATATATATACATATATACACATATATATACATATATATACATATATATATATATACATATATATATATATACATATATATATATATACATATATATATATATATCTATAGATTCTGCGAACCCATAAACACACTGAAGCATTTGGCCCAGTGGTGGTTGTGCACCTAGTGAGATCGTTCGCCCCCCATAGAATGTGGGTTCGAATCTCGGTAGGCACACAGTTTTTTGGATTAATTTCTAAACGCGTGTTTATATAAAGAATAATTAAAAAATAGCATATCGGTAAGGAAATAATATTTGTGTCGTAATTAATTTTTTTAAAAAATAAAAAATTGGTAAGAACTAATTAAAAAGGTTGCTGGGTTTATATAAAAAAAAATTTAAAAACAAAAAATTGTTAATGAAAAAATAAAAGGAAAATAGTATTTGTATCTTACTATGAAACTACAATATCTGACTATTGATTTCTACTCACAAAAAGTTTAACTCAATTTTTTTCTCTAAAAGTTAGGATTCTAACTTTTATTGTTGATCTAATTGCTGCTATCCAACATCTGGCCTCTGGTGTGTATTCTTGTCTCTCCCTTTTTATTTTTTCCTTATTCGTTTTTAGTGAATTAAATACTTGTATTTATTCGTTAATTTGGTGATTGTTACTTTAGGTTAAGATTGTTGTTTCTTTCTAAAAAATTAGAACTCACTGACATGAAATCATAGCTCCGCCTCTGGTTACATTAATCAATCACAGTCATCAAATACAGAGACAAATGTATAACTACATTCAAAATATATTATAACTAATCAATATATATCAATGATTCACGAATATACAAACAACATATTAATACAAATACAAATATTCAAAGTAGACTAAATAAACAGATATACAACATTATCCGTGTCATAATCATATGTGCATAATTTTTATACAACATTATTGCATGATGGAATTTGACCTCTCAGTTTTCAATTGAAATCTTTGCACAATTGCATATTGTGTCATCACAACCTTCAAAGTAGTTTTTTCCTTGTATATTTAGCCAACCTCTATATACTTATGACACAGATCTATAATGATCACATTACAATTTATTGATTCAAATGCATCAAGCGCTCTACTAATTCTACAATTGTCAGCGACTGTGTTTCAAATTCATCATTTCCATTTATACAACCTGATCCTAAGTTTTATCCTTTTCCTGATTTGAACTTTTATAAAGTTTATTGTTTTGGATACACTTATCCTAAATACTTACACAAATTGGCTATATGTTAAAATTATTTATAGCTTTCTTTAGCATTACTTACACTCTCACATTAATGTCATTGAATATAACCATTGGGGTATTGCTTTGTTCTACCTTGTATTCAAGTCTCGGTATCTTAACACTAACATCCACACAAAGTTGATTTGCAATTACATTATACAACCCAATATATGAAGCATTTTCCCTAAAGACGACCCCCTCTATAGTGTAATCAACGTAATAATTTTCATCATTCCATTTTCTGAAATGTACTACCAAAATAGTTATGACAAGGTTGTTATACATTTCGATAAGAACAAAAAACTAATTTAAACCACAAATTGTATAATTTTACTCACATATACAAAAATTGTATTACAATATCAAATCACTAGTTGTACTAAAATTATTAAATTATACATATACAATCATAGTTAACCTCGAAATCAACAATGACAGGTTGTATATATGCTTTTATCAAAATAAAAGAAATATAGAGATATAATTCATTAGTTGTTTAAATTATACATATCATTATAACTCAAGTAATCAGTCGGTACAAATACAAATCAAAACAATTCTTCAATAGATATCCAATAATAAATCGATACAAATACAAATTAAAATAATTTTCTCATACATATCCATTAATCAATTGATACAAATACAAATCATAATAATTCTTTCATTGATTATATAAATCATCAAAACTCTTGTAATCAATCCATTCAAATACAAATCAAAATTGTTCTTCGATATGTATCTAATAATCAATCGATACAAATAAAATTAATCAAATATCACAAATACAAACATAAATCGTAATTTAAAAGAAAATCTAACAAATAAATCTATGAAAAATCAACTTTCTGAGTTCTTGATTTGGAATTAATTTCTTTTCTTTGATTCGTATAATTAGAAAGTATGAATTGAATACTTATTGTTGTATAGTGGATGAAGAAATCTGTCACGATCAGAAAATTGAGGTCATGATAAAACATACCCCGAGAACCCCAAAATGGTGTGTAAGTCCAAAGAAAAACACATACGAGACTCTTGAAGGGAAGTCAAGAAACAACCAATAAGAAGACAACAAAGAAGTTCCTAAAATCTAGTAGCATAAGTATAAAGAAAATCTAATTCTAGATTCTAATATACATCTCAAGTTTTTGAAAAGAAAGTTAAAAATTGTAAATGGTAGATGCAGATCAATGGCTATCCAAAAAGCATAATCTCACCACAACTCCAAAAGGGGAGAAACTGTTGGATCCAATCAACCGCTACGGGGATCACCCTGACTAGGATCTGCATCAAAGGGATAATGGAAGTAGGGGTGAGTACAATTCACATGTACTCAGTAGGTTAGACTAACTGAGTATAAGCAATTACACAGACTTAAGAAATAAACTATGAAACACTTCCACCTGCATATAGAAAAGTCTTGCTTCGACATCAGTCCCGTTAGTTTATATAATGACATTAATAAAGTAAACATGAAAGGATACAGATAATCAAGGCACACAACACAACAAAGCTGGCCAAATCCAATGTAATAAATGATGTGGTGGAACTACGGTTGTCACAAAATCTATCGTATACACTTTGCCGAGCATTTAGCTTCCAAACAAGGACTCACAGAGGACTCGCAGTCCATATACCAATCTCAAAATCTCAATATCATTAACTTTTCACCTAGTTTGTGGTCAAGGATATAAGTAAGGTGTCATATTTTCTTTCTCAAGAAGATAGTATTTCTCCACTTTCTCATATTTTCATGATCAATAATATGTTGTATGAGGATGAATGCATTACAATACATACAACACAAAGGCATAATCAAGGATTTCAAAAGGTATCAAGTTTACCAACTCAACAAGTCACGAAACACTTCCTCAAATGAAATGGATAATGGAGGGAACCATTTGAAATCATTCTTTACCACTTAGAAATCATTTCTTTCATTTTAAGATGTTCAAAAATCAACTCATGCCCCTAACTCGGGCATCTCAATGTCTAAATAAAGATAGGTCACACAACCCCTCGCTCACAATTACTCAAATATCACAAATTTTCAGCAACAATTATAGGTATCACATAAGCCTCCACACAAGCTGAACATCATAAATGGGCATCATACGAACTAAACAAGGAGGTCAATGTTGACACTTAATTTTGATCCTATACAATGTAGATTAATCATCAAGCTTCTTTAATTGCAAACGATTTGAAATAATTGATTTTATAAAATTCACAAAAATTTTCAAGTTATTTTTAATAATTTTATCAATTTTATATTTTTTAAATAATATGTATGTCTTATATAATTATGTATATAGTTAGCACATTTTATGAATATTCAAATATCATTTCAATATTTTTTTACTTACATATTTTGTTAAATTAGTATTAGTTAGTTAGTAGATTATATTTTCGAATTAGTTAGTATATAAATAAGTTAATTATTTTATTTCTTGAAGATTAAGAAGCTTGTTAATTCATCTTATTTAATTCTAGCCGAATTTACTAAACTAATTCAATTTGGCAATGTTTTAAATTCTAGCCGAATTCACAGGGCCCCAAGGTTCGTGGTCACAACGGTTAATCCTTGACTGAATCCATTGACCCTTTATTGTGATCGCGATGGTCAAGGCTCGTGAAAGAGAAGACCAAGAAACTAACCTTCACAAACGTGGCGCCAATCACGAGATCGCAAAGTCTAATTTCATTGGCCTTTGCAAACGGGGCTCCAAGCACGCAGATGTAAAGAGTAAAGCATGGTGCACTAGCAAAGGCTACACCATCTTAACTTAGAATTGAGAAATGCCCTAACGGGAGCGCTTAGGATTTGTTCAAATCCCCGTGAACGCAAATGAACTATGCAATCCAACTGATTTCAATATTCTGGAATGTCAAAACTTTCAATGAAGGTTGTATCAATGAAAAGTGGGTTCCACACCCAATTAGTCTATTTTAGCAAAGAGCCGCAAGATACCTCAAAATGAGCTTGGAAACCCAAGGACCCAAATCAAAGGTCTAACAAGACCAAAATTGACGTTCTGAAGTTAATCAAACCATTAGAATAACATTTCGGGATCGTTTACCAAAAGTTTTGACCAAAGTCAAATATCTAACTTCGAAAGCTCTAAAATAAGAAACTTACACACAAAAAATCAAACGAAATGTGTCCTGTCAGTTCCACCAAGTCATAAATGACTTGAGGTAGCTATATGAAATCTCTAAATGCTGAAAATACCGAAAAATGGAGAAAATGACCTAGGGAGTCATTACATCTAAATGCAATATTTCATTAGTTACTTTTTTAGGTCCTTGATTCGTCACATTAGTATGAATTTCATATTTTCGTATGTGACAAGAAGTATAAATATCTTCATTTACCAAACACTCGCTAATAAGGATTTAATCTTCAGAATTGTAACCCTCACATGACATATAAGCTACTAATACATTTCTTCCCAAAGAAAGTTTGCCACCAAATGTAGCAGCAGCATCCACTAAAATTTGTCCCTTTTTATTGCATTTGGATTTTTCTAATATTTTTTTAAAACAAAAGTTGTCTCACTTTATGAGACAGAATTAAGATATAATGAAAAATAGATATTACATGAAAAAATTGTGATTAATATGAAATTATCCTTGTTAAAGATCAATATAGACATAACAGTTATAATTGTGCCCAAATTTTAAATATTTTATTAAGGCATCTTAGTTTTGGTGTATATAACAGTAACATAAGTTACTAAACACCTTATTCTAACAATGTGTCATATTCTAGTTAGTAATTTCTTTGAATACTAATAATATGATGTTTCATTCTGACATGAATTAATATTATGATTAGATGTTTCTCTAAGAAGATAAGTTTGTATAGTTAAATATCACCGTTGTAATTTATACTAGCAAAGAATGTTCATAGGATGCAGGAGCCTGATATGATTAATTTAATTTTAATTTAATTTTTAGGGGTAGATTTGAGTCATGACACAAAGGCTAAAATTTAAAAGACATATCAAAAAAAAGTTTATTATCATTTTCTAGGCAAAACAATAATTTTTATTTTGCTTCAATAACATGCAAGATAAGTTTTAAACCAAGACGCAAAACATGGAATATGCAAGAAATCTTGACCTCTGATGACACAAATATCAATTAAGATGGATCAATTCTACTTTTCAAACATACAAGTCATCACAACCTACAAATAAGAATAAGTTATATAGAGAGAGTCATAACTATGGCCTAGCCACCTAGGTGTCAGACAGTCTTTTATTTTGTTAACACTCACGCACTCACACAAAATTACTACTCAAGCTCATGCCTAAATTGATAGTATCAAACAAATAAAAAGAGAAAAATTTCTGAATTATACAATTACCTAACTTACATTGCAAAATATAGTGCAAAACATACATTACAAATCTTTAGCCCAAAACACAATTCAATATATAACATTATACATCCGGTATACAATATTATAAAAAAAAATTATATTTTATTTTTATAATAATATTTAAAAACTTGATATAAAATATTATACCCTCAATGATATTATACAATATTGTAAGAGGTATTTATATACCCATACATAATAATATACAATATTATACAAAAAAATAAACATTGTTTCTTCCTTAAATTCAAGAATCAAACTCATCCAAAAACACCTCAAAAACGTCCCTAAATCAATCAAATTTTGTATTTAGGCTCCTCAATATGTAACTGATCTTTTGCAATAATACCCACTTGAAACATAGTTTATTTGCGAAAATTTCATTTTCAAATTATGAAGCTTCGAGCTTCAACGATAGTTGCATGTGACTTCTAACAAAATATCAATGGTACTTCATAGTAATTCCAAGAACGAAGAAAAAACAATGACTTAATATGTAAATTTCTCCAAAAGTAAGACTCATTATCAATCACTCAACTATATACACATATGGGACCACTCCAAATAAGCAAAACAAACAAATCAGTTAATTACCGTCATCACCACTACAACAACACCCACCTCCATTCGAGAAACCACAACGACTTAGCTATCACTGAATTTCTATAGTAATAAAATCACATCTAAGGTATATGAATTCATATACCTTATGATTGATAGTTGTGGCCTAGGGTAGAGTTCGGCATAACATTAGAGGGAAATCTGATATAACCAGGATTATGGGGTGTAGGACCCTAATAATGTCTATAAATTGTTTGTTCATTATTCTATTACCGCAATTCGCTAGTGTAAACACAAAATTAATAGTTCTAAATTACTGGTGGGAAAGCCCTGGATTGAGTTTGATGATCATGAGGTTGTCCTAGGGTTGGGATTAAGATATAATCTAGGGATATTTAGACCGCTCGGGGTTTGATTTTGTGTTGTGTTATTATTTTTAGCCTAAGAACAACCTAAAACTTCACAACAAGGGAAGACTCAGATTCAGTAGAGCATTCAGATTTGTTTTGAGGTAGGTGATAGTTGAGCTGTTTCCCAATATACGTTATGTGTGCATGTTACCTATTTTATTAGTATTGCTTGTACAATACATGGTCAGGAAGTAAAAAGGGATGAATGTGAAATGATATGTTATTGTCAATCTCATGAAATTATTTTGTCTTAATTCCTGTGATCTTACGACTGTAGTTGTATTCATTGTGGTTCTGACTGTGTGATGTCTGTAATTCTCAATTGGCTCGGTTACCACACTTGGTACTGATTACCAGTTATCACAGGTACCATACCCAGTATAGAATATCTATTAGTTGGCTCGAGTACCACGCTTGGTACATATTACCAATTGGCTCGGGTACCATACCTAGTATAAAATATCTATTAGTTGGCTCGAGTACCACATTTGGTACATGTTCTATATCGATTAGCTTGGATACCACGCCTGATACATGTTAATTTTCTTTTGTGTATTGGTTCCATGAGTGAATCAGATTTAGTCATTGTGATGTTGTTGGACATGTATCATGTGACTTTTAAGTCAGGTTGAAGACTAAGAGTCTTGTTTATTATTATTGGCTTGGGTTATACATGTGTTATCTTATTTTACTAAATTATAGTTACTTGTTCATATTTTTTAAATTAGAACTAGCCGATGATTCTATCCGTATACTATTATTTTTATGTACTGATACTACAATTGCTCTTCTTTGTTTAGTACAAGACATATTCCAACAGCTGACCTCGATTGTGATTCCCATGTTTCCTGGGTTGCTTCTTCTGGTCTATCATGGATTCATCTCTTCTTTATTTATTTTCCGAATATATATTTCATTTATTTTGGGATTGCATCCCCATATTCTAGAATATGTTAGATGTTTCAGTACACGACTTTCAAATTTTAGGAGGAGTAATCTTTAATTGTTTTTGTTAATGACTTTAACTATGAATTTCTTGTCTTTAATTAATGAGACTATTATTTTAGTTATTTAGTGGTTCTTCCACTAGGGGTTTAGTATTGGTGCCCCTCTCACGGCGATTTAGATTATGACACACACGTATTATGAGTTATAGGGTGTTACATAACCTAATCAAACCGTATCAAATCTAAATGTTGTTCAGATTTTATTAAAAAAAATAAAACTGCAACTGTCTTTATAAATTTATAATAGTATCAAATGTTTAGGCAACATTTTAATCTTATAAAAATAAATAAAAAATATTAAATCATACTGAATAATTAATTTATGTGTGTAAAATATATTTTGTATATAAATTTTAAAATAATGAAACATTAAAGTTTGCCTTGGGCCTGGAAACACTTAATAACACTTATCTCAACTTCAAAATCTATTATGTTACTTTTATTGGAACGAAATCTGTTCTAGCATATTGATTAGTAAGCTATAAAATATTACAATGATCTTGAATAGCAAATTGTAAAGTATATTAGATGATTTCAATTTGTATGACTTAAGTTTTTCTTATTAGATACTTAGGGCCCATTTGTCTTATCTTTAAAAAAACAGTTTTTAAAGGAGAAATTATGCTGCTAAGCAAACATATATTACTAGTTAATTAGCTGACTTAATTATAGTTTGAATTAATTACACTCGCAACCTCTATTTAGCTTTAATTACATGCGCCTCTATCTCTCTTCCTCTCTTCTCTCTTATACATATATAAATACAAATTATACATATACAAATTATATATATACAATTATATGACAGATTTACAAATATAATTCGCCTCTCTCCACTGTCTGTCCTCTCTCATCCCTCTCCCAATCTCGCTCATCTCTCTCCTCCCTCTCCCATTCTCACTCGCCAGATATACAAATACATATGTGTACTAGTTACATACGGAATGATATACATACACAATTCAACAAATATACAAATACAATTTACCTCTGTCCACTCTCTATTCTCTCTCCCAATTGCCCTCATCTCTTTCCTCCCTTTAAAAGATAGCTACAAATCATAATTATCAAATTATAGCTATGAAGCCTAATTAAGTTCTTTTTAGTGGCTATTTGCGAGATTTCATCTTTTTTAAAAGTAGTTTTTAGAAAATCAAAACTTCAGTAACTTTTTAAGTTAAAAAATAAAAAAGTAAGAGTACCTATTTTTAACTTTTCTTTTTAATAATCGTTTTTAAAGTATCAAAATATTCTTGAAGACTAAAAACTACTTTTAACCTAAGCCAAACACCCTCTGAATCTTAGTAGAGTAAGTTCTTGAGTCATATCATGATTAATTTATTTTCACTTGTACTTTAGCTTTTCATTTTTCCTTAATTTTGTTTTACACTACTATAAAATAGTGGGATGCATCTATATTCTTATCGTTTTTTTATGTTACATTAATTCATCACTTTTAAAATAATAAAAGTATTTAGATATATAGTTTTTGCCAAAGTTTTATGATATTATAAAACAAATTTGAAAATCAATCGAATCGAACTGATACTAAAAAAAATGATAATATTTAAATATTATAAAATAGAATAATTATAAAATTAATATTATGTGAGTTTAATAAAATAATCGATTGAACCGTATCATTGACAACTCGAAAGTGAAAGGAAGAAGAGCATAATTGTTGATATGGTTTCACACGCTCACTTACATACATATAATAAAGGCTCTCTTTAAAGAGAATTTGAAAAAGAAAAGAAAAGTGAAGTTGTCTACTTTACTTTAGTTTTACACTTCTCCAGGCACACCAAACACCTTTTGCCTCTCTCTTTTTTTTTTTAATTGGGACTGTTTGTTTTTTTAGTTTGTTTTTCTTTTCTTTTTTCAAAGAGGTATTTTTCGTTTCTATAATATTGGGAGTAGCAAAATGCTACTAGTATATGAAATGACAATTAGTACTTTTATTTATCATCAATTGATGTGGTGCAGTGTATACAATATTCAAATTCCAAATATGAAAAGATTCATAATAGAAAGTACTTTTCCATAATGAGACCATACAATGAGAAAATATTCGAATTAATCAAACTCCAATACAGATACTATCAAAAATCAAATGAATGAGAACATAATAAAAAATTATTACCCCCATTTGATCACTCAACTTTTCTTTTCATTATTTAATACAAAATTATCAGGTGATTTTTCATATATGTTCTAACTTTAGTATATAGAGTTATCTAGTACTTTTTACTTTTGATACTAATGCAACTGGGGTTGTCAATAAAATATTTCGTTAGCTATTACTGATGAGAGATAACATATATTTCATAAAATTAGTTGAACTGCCAAAAGACCCACCTCAAACACAAAATCATAAAAAAAAAGTGAGAAAATATAGAGTGTGTGCCTCTCAATAAAATAAGTACTAAAAAAGAAAACAAGAAACAAGAAAGAATGTTGGTTCTTTTGTGGTGACTCTCAATGAAGTACCTACTTTCAGCTTACTCTCTCTATACTCACTACTACTGCTACTCAGTACTGATTCCTTTCACACACTCTGTGCCTGTAAACCCTGTCCAGGGACCCCCATTTCCCCTTTCCCCTTCTCCTTCCTTCCTTAGCTACCTCTCACACAAACACTAATCTTTTTTCACCTCTACCTTACCTCCATGGCAGAATCAGTTCTTGAACCTTGTACAACCTCTTATTCCTTCAAAGTTTCAATCTTTATCCTATTCTTCTTGATTTTCCCTTTCTTGAACCCATTTTCATCTGCATTTCCTCTTTCTTTTGATACTAATGCAACTGGGGTTGTCAATCTTGCAACAGAAGAGGACATGGGTTTGCTTTTGTTCTTCAAGTTACAGTTTCAAGAAACCCCTTTACCAAGCTGGGATGTCAATGTTCCTCTATCAAACTGGACTGGTGTTACCCGGTCTAACCAGACCGGACGGGTCACTGGACTTAACCTCACAAGGTTTAACTTGTCAGGACAGGTTCATCCTTGTTTGTGTAATCTTACTTTTCTTGAAACCCTTGTGTTGTCTCATAATAGCTTTAACAATTCAATACCTTCTTGTTTATGGAAGTTGTGGAGCCTTAAGACCTTAGATCTTAGCTATAATATGCTTACTGTTCTTATTCCTAGTACATTTGCAACAACTATGAGTAAGTTAATTGAGCTTGACCTTAGTCATAACATGTTGAGTGGTGAAATCCCAATGTGGATAGGGAATGTCTCAATGTCACTTGAAAAACTCAACTTGGGGTTTAATAGTTTTCATGGGGATATACCTAAGAGCTTGTTGAATTTGATGTCTTTGAAGTATCTTGACTTGTCTCACAATAGTTTGATGGGAAATGTGGGTGATTTTAACCAAGAATTGGTCACACTTAATCTTGAGTCTAATTTGTTATCGGGCACTTTGCCTTGTTTATATTCGTCAAGGGAATCACTTACACTTCTTAATTTAGCAAACAATTCGATTCTTGGAGGTATACCGACGTGTATCTCGAGTCTTGGGGGTTTGACACAGCTCAACTTGTCACATAATGAATTACGATATGGTATCTCGCCTAGACTGGTTTTTTCAGAGAGGTTATGTTTGTTGGACTTGAGTTATAATGAGCTATCAGGGAAGATTCCAAGTAGGATTGTTGAGGCATCGGACAAGTCTGGACTTCTACTTCTTGACCTATCTCACAATCAGTTCTCTGGTAATATTCCTGTAACGATAACAGAATTGAAGAGCTTGCAAGCATTGCTTGTGTCTTATAATCTTCTTGTGGGCGAAATACCAGAAAGGATTGGTAATTTGACCTATCTACAGGTGATTGATCTCTCACATAACTTCCTCACTGGCTCGATTCCTTTGAACATCGTAGGATGTTTCCAACTACTGGCGCTGATACTAAACAGTAATAATCTTTCTGGGGAAATTCAGCCAGTGCTTGACGCGTTGGATAGTCTAAAGATATTTGATATAGGAAACAACAAGATTTCTGGTGAGATCCCGCTGACATTGGCAGGCTGCAAGTCGTTGGAAGTTGTTGACCTGAGCTCTAACAATCTCTCAGGATCTCTAAATGATGCAATAACCAAATGGTCGAACCTCAAATTCCTCTCCCTTGCTCGGAACAAGTTCAGTGGATCTCTGCCAAGTTGGTTGTTTACATTTCAGGCTATTCATACTTTGGACTTTTCTGGAAACAAGTTCTCGGGATATATACCAGATGGTAACTTTAACACTAGTCCAAATTTCTACAACGGTGACATTAGGAAAACCATTCCTGCAGTACCATCAATTTCAGCTCGAAGCCTGGATATCAAACTTTTGCTCGTTGCCGATGAAACTAGTTTGAGCTTCAATTATAACCTCACAACCACAATTGGAATTGATCTGTCTGACAATTTGCTTCATGGTGAAATTCCAGAGGGTCTGTTCGGATTACATGGTTTGGAGTACCTTAATTTGTCATACAATTTTCTTAATGGTCCAGTTCCAGGGAGTTTAGGGAAGTTGCAGAAGCTAAAGGCACTTGATTTGTCACATAATTCTTTATCTGGCCACATCCCTGAAAACATTACAGTCCTCAGAAATTTGACAGTTTTAAATCTTTCATATAATTGTTTCTCTGGTGTTATTCCGACAAAGCGAGGTTATTGGAAATTTCCTGGAGCATTTGCTGGCAATCCAGACTTATGTATGGAATCATCTGGTAATGTCTGTCAAAGAACTTTGCCTGTAGAGCCAGGGAAGAAATTTGAAGAGGAAATGGAAGAGGGACCATTATCAGTTTGGATTTTCTGTATAAGTGCTTTGGTTAGCTTCTATGTTGGCGTTGTCGTTTTATTTTGTTCATCTCGAACAAGAAGCTGTATTCTGCAAACAAAAAGTTTAGCAGGTTGAAAGTGATAAGTGATCACATTGTACAGCAACTTATGAATTGTATCATATAGCAAAACTACTTCAAGCATATCTTGTTTACTAACCAGCCCTTTATTTTTTAACTAGTTAACAATGCTTCGTTCATGTTGATTTTAGTTAGTTGAATGCTATATTTCAAGATGCCTCAGAACAGTTGATGTTGTTGTCTGATACTTCCAATGGAATAGTTTTTCTATGGCTTTGTCTATTTGAGTTACCGCATCATCAAGAACATGGAGGGTCTATTTACCAAAGTTTTTTAGTATAACCATTTTACATCCAGAATGCATAGATCGATTAATTCAGATTCATGTTGTGTAAACCCTATTAAAGGGAAACCCGCTCCTTACCAAATCATCGGTCTTCAAGATTCATATTCCTACATTGCCTCAATATATTAAACAAACATAAACTTTTTCGAGCTAGATTCCAAGCATGTGAATTATCTCATTATCAAATCGTTGGTCTTCAAGAATAAACTTATTGTCTTCCTTTTGTAGTGCCATGGAATTTATTCCTTAGAAGTGTTGCAGAAAGAATTTGTCCAAGTCCATGGAATAATTTGGTGGTAGTAGTGATTTAAGTAATAAAAAATTCTATGATGTATTTGACAAAGTAGAAAGAAATAGATTCCCCACTATCAAGATGCTATCATGTTATACAATTTTGCAATAGAGATCAAAGTTGCTATTGCAAAGCTGAAATAAGAACACAAATCATTTCTACATGATTCCTTAATATGAATTGCTTAGTATGTTACACAATGTACTTACTGTAAGGTAATCAATTCATTTCAACATGATACACCTTACTAACAAGTTGCTAGCAATAAAAATGGAGACTGGTTACAAAGATGAATGTGAAATAAATAAGAGGGAAGAACAAGAGTAAAATAAAACCAGAAACTTCTTCTATGACGCGCATATTCATGTAAGCAGGCTCAGCAAAATAAGAGCTGCAAGTGTGACTACTCTTTAGGCATTGATCTCTCTTTTGTTGCTTTGACGAGGTCAGCCTTGAAGCACCAAGTTCAGCTGGTAGGTAAAATCAACCCTACGAGTAAGACCGAGTATGTCTTGTATTTGTTTTGGCTGCAGAAGCTAATATCTAATAGGACCATCCAAACTCCCTGATGCAAACTGACAGACAATGAAACAAACAATGCTTTAAAATCTTCACCCAGAAGAGCTAAATAACCAGAAGAAAACATGTAAATTTTCCATGGAATGGATTTATCTCTATATTCATAAATATTCAAAGTGATTGAAATTTTCTCTCTATTACTTTATTAAAGCAGGGAGGGCTTCAAATTGCCAACTTGAAACCAGAAAATCTGCAGAGTGTAATATCTCAATTAGACTTATCTAACTGAATTTAAATAAAGACTCATCCTACAACTAAACTACATATTGTTCTAATAAATCAGTAGTGACAGAAGTGAATATTCAACAGTTGCCTATATGCTTGAAATTCTGTTTAGTGAAATTTCAGTAATATTTAAAACTATGTTGCTTGGACTCTTCAAAAATGCCAATGGGTGCGTGTCGGATTCGCCAAAAGTAGTGTATTTTTGGAGAATCCAAGACGGGTGCAACATCAAAAGTGAAGAGTCCGCGCAACTAAGATTTAAAATGTCTACTTTCTACTACTCTATCCCTAATTACTTGTCCATTTGGACAAATCAAGAAAAGACAATTTTTTTTTACCTATTATACCCTCAATTAATTAATTTTGAAAAAGGTATAAATATTTGAAAATCTTAAATTTTTAATTCATCCAATTTATAATTAATAGGGGTAAAATGGTAAACTCACTATGACAATTATTGTTTTCTTAATAGGTGTGTCAATTCAAAAGTGGACAAGTAACTAGGGATAGAGGGAGTACTTTGATAGAGACAATGCTTGTATAGTTTCTAAATATTGAGATTTTAATTTAAAGAAAATTAGGATTAATTCAAAAACAAAAGGTTGATTCAGATGCCACGGTAAGTTATATCTGGTAAGACCTTACCTGCACCGCGCGTTTACGCCCGACCAATGAATGCAAGATATGTGTCTTTCATAAACAAAAAGTTATAACTTAACCATGATAAAGTGATATGCATTCTTACTTTAATTTTTAGTTAACTAAGGTTAAAATGATTGAGTGGGGGTAAACACCCGGTGCAGGTAAGCATTTACTGTCGTATCCTACTCCTTGCTTGTAACATAAGAAATTAACATTTCAGTTTTACAGAAACGAAACATCGAAACCTAACCATGACCATCATTACCTGCCGAACAATAGGATTAACTGATGTGGAGAATTCATGAGTCATTCCCTGCCAGACGACCTTACCTTCATAAAGAAATATTAGCCTGCACAGAAGGAACCTCAAACTTTACAATGGTTTGTAAGATAAGCAACATAATCATGTTTAAAAACAAGAAGAATCAGAACCTGTCAACAGCTCTTTTAATAGTACTGTGTTGATGTGTGACAACAACATATGATGCAATCTTCCCAGGCTTCCCAAGTGCATCCTCGCCTGCCACGTGAACCGAGCGAATGAGATCTTCTACAACGGTTGATGCAATCGGATCAAGTCCAGCTGTTGGTTCATCATACAAGAGCACCTACTCAGCAATGCATATAACTGAGATTACTTGGTTAATCATGCAGTAAATATATTCCTAAAGTATTATTTATTTCCTATCAGACTGAAACCACGAAGGGAACTACTGTAACATCAAAATTTGCCAATGAAAAAGAAAGAAGATATGTAAAACTACAGCGGCATGGTTTTTCATCAAAAACAAAAAATGGTTATATAGGGTATTCATGTGACATCATGAAGAAAGTAAAAAACAACTTAAACAAACAGCATCGCTTGATATCAAGTTATTCCATAAGGGAGTACCGGAAACAAATTCCATGAGGAGACGTTGAGCACACCATATACTTCCAAGTACTTGTTTTTAAAGGACACAATCACCAATGCATTGTCCTTAGTTCTATTAGCTATATTGCTTTAATAATATGTATT
Source organism: Solanum pinnatisectum (assembly GCA_035578085.1). Classification (NCBI taxonomy): domain Eukaryota; kingdom Viridiplantae; phylum Streptophyta; class Magnoliopsida; order Solanales; family Solanaceae; genus Solanum; species Solanum pinnatisectum. The sequence goes on along the minus strand of CM069079.1, from coordinate 38,713,853 downwards.
CAGGCTAATCTTAGATGGAGAGACAGAAGCAGGTCATAGAACAGGTACAACATATTAGTCCATCGCTTATGATTTTCACCCTGAAAGAATTTTCTGTGAGAATATGTGTGCGCACACCTTTTTTGATAAGTAAATTTCTGTCAAAGATATTGAAATGTGATACATTGACAAGCTCAGTAAGAACTGTTAAGGAACACACATGAATGGAAATTCCTTTCGACATATAGCAAGAAGGCTAAGAGACTATTTTGAGAAATACCAGAACTTTGGATTACCAAGAGAGAACTTCATCAGACAACTTACTAAAATGGTTAAAGAAATGGAACTTACTAAAACATATAGTTTTCATAGTTTCTACTTTGTGAAGTAAAAGATATTGTACTGTCAATCTGAAAGTCAGATAGTTTTCACAAAACATGTTTTTTTGTCCCCTCTACATATTTTCCAACATACTTATAAACCTCAGAAAATCTCACCTTCCTCTGCTACAAAAACTCACACAGTCACACTATCCTTAACTTCTCCTTCTCACTCCATCACCTATAACTATGAACACATTATGTGCCCTCATTTCGTATTCTTCGTTTAAGTTTTACTCCCCGACCCTGTGCTATGTAGGTGGTTGATTTGAAGCATATATCATAAATTCAAATAAAGAAGTCTAACTATTAAGCAGTTAATTTGGCTGCTGCACATAGTTTGTATCAATCTGAATTAATAATGATGAACCTTTTATAGAAATTACAGAAAAGGGCCTAAAATACCCTTGGACTATTCTAATTGGTACAAAATTACCCTCCATCTACCTTTTCGCCCCCAAATACCACAGTCGCCAACCTTTTGGCCCTACTATGCCCTTATTTTCAACGCGCCAAATTTTAATCCCAATTAATAACTTTATTTATGAAGTGTCGATTATCTACTGGTCACCCTATTATTAACCTAATTAAACCTCCCACCCAGATCTGCCTTCACTATTTGACCCGACCGTAAAATGGTTAAGAAATTTGAAAAACTTATCTTTTTCTTTGGTGTCAAAATTATGTCAGAAAATAAACATTATCACCAGCCATAAGCTCCTGGGGACTGAGAACAGCAGAACAGAGGTGCTAAGAAGATGACCACCGCCACGGCTGTAGCAGCTCCTCCGTCTTTCTCTCCATCCCAAAAATTCCAAATTTTATCACCCAGACAACTTTCTTTCACCACCAATAAGTGGTCTAAATTGCCCTAAAGCCATGTGAGTTGTCTGTTAGAATTTAACCCTTTCCTCTGTTCTTCTTCAACTCCTCTTGTTGAAGAAGTGAAAAGGAATTGGCCTAGTGAATATGTGTAATGATCCTGAATTTGTCACGACCCAAAAAAATGGACGTGATGGCACTTCTCTCATCCCACCAAGACAAGTTAGCCTAAAATCCAACATGAAGGATAAATGCGGAAGTAAAACAGAATAAAATGGTATCATAATCTCAACAATTCAGAAACATAACATAACTCAATTATAACCCCAAAATCTGATTGTCACGTGTAAAAGCCTAAATGTCTTTGTTTCTAGAATAAAACATAATAAAAGAGGAAGAGGAGTCTGCCAAGATGACAAACAACTACCTCACAACTCTTCAGAGTAAGTTTTGGAACTAGAAGAGAAGAAGGAATAATCACATAGATCCGAACTCGTAACCTACACAAGTGTAGAAGCAAGGGGTGAGTACCAAACAACACGGTACTCAACAAGTAGACGGTTAACTCAAAGTAAAGCAATATAGAATACTCAACTCATAACCTACACAAGTGTAGAATCAAGGGGTGAGTACCAAACAATACGGTACTCAATAAGTAAATGGTTAACTCAAAGTAAAGCAATATAGAATACGGATACTCCAACCAAACCTACAATCTGCCCAACCTGACAGTTCACATTTCACATAGCATGTACAACAACACTCCAACGTATACAAATCGCCAATAGAGAGTATCATATTCATCAATCACTATAGGTACTCACAAATGGTAATGATGTGCAATGCAATGTCAATTATAGTGATGCATGTCTGTCCTAACGATACACATCATACTGAGACTCAAGCTGGAACCCATGGGGGACTTACAAGGTCCATGTATCCGCCGAAACCATTTCCCTTCGGCGTAATCATCAATAGATCTCATCACAGTGTTTCCGAACCAATCAAATAGGCATGTTCACACAAATAATGATGAGATGACACTTTCAATCCATTACAACACAATCACGATACATTGTCAATAAAACCGTTCAAACCATCCACAACACATCAATATACCATCAAGTTGCCTTTTATCATTAGAGACATTCAATATGAACATGTGACAACAATTATTAAATCCTTCACCAAATCCCATTACTCCCCAACACACACAATAAGGAAATACGAAATTCTATATGCTTAACAAAGGTCAAGAAGTCCACTTGCCTCGAGAAATCACTCTGGTACTTGAGTTTTCCCTTTCTAGTCTCCAAATCAACATAATCTAATCAAATAAAGAATTCGAAACTACTAACATCCATATCAAAGGTTTTGGAAAACGAGGCCAAACTGACCCAAAAACCAAATTCCAAGAACTAAGGTTAAATCTGAAAATTCTTGTAAAATCAAAAATTGGAAATCAATAGTGAAAACCACACCAAAAATAGAGTTGAAATCAATCTTAAATCACTATTTTATACAAGCTTTAAGCTCTTGAAAACCTCCAAACTTTGAAGTTCAAAATCCCTACTTTGATGTTTAAAATCTTGAATAATAAAGATTAAGGGTCACAATACTTATCCAAATATTTCATCTCAAAAAATCACCTCTACCAAGCTTCTAGGGTTCAAAAATGGAAGAAATCACAATATTGAGAAAACATTTTGCCCGAGTAACATTTGCTCATCGCGATCACACCCCCAAAGTCTCGCGATGAGTAAAACTAGTCAACTCATTAAATTGATCATCGCGACCGCGACATAGGGCCACACGATCACGATGATTAGAACACTATATTTACGCGATTGCGATGAGCAAATGTTACCTGGGCAGAATGTTTCTCAAAATCGCGATTTCTTCCATTTTTGAACCCTAGAAGCTTGGTAGAGGCAATTTCAAGGTGATTTTTCGAGATAAATATTTGGCTAAGTATTTGTGACCCTAAATCTTTATTATTCATGATTTTAAACATCAAAGTTTGGAGGTTTTCAAGAGCTTAAAGCTTGGATAAAATAGTGATTTAAGATTGATTTCAACTCCGTTTTTGGTGTGGTCTTCACTATTGATTTCCAAATTCTTTGGGTAACATGATTTTACAAGAATTTTCAAATTTAACCTTAGTTTTCGGAAATGGGTTTTTGGGTCAATTTAGCCCCATTTTCCAAAATCGTTGATATGGGTGTTATTAGTTTCGAATTCTTATTGTGATTCCTTATTTGATTAGATTGTGTTGATTTGGAAACCCGGTGAAAAGGAAAAGCTCAAGTACCAGAGTGATTGTTTGATTTCTTGAGGCAAGTGGACTTCTTGACCCATTGTCAAGCATATTGAATCTTGTATTCCTTATTGTGTGTGTTATTGTGTGTGTTGGGGAGTGATGAGAATTGGTGAAGGGTTTGATATTTGTCGTCACATGTTTATATTGAGTGATTTTAATGATGAAAAGGGGAAATAAAAAAGCAACTAGATGATATATTAATGTGTGATGCGTCGTGGATGATTTGAAAGGTTATATTGATTCATTATTAATGATGTATCATGATAATGTTGATATGGATTGTGTATTGATATGGAAATCATCATATTCTCATGATTTGTGTGAACATGCCTATTTGCATTAGTTCTGGAACATTGTGATCAGATCTATTGTAATGATTTTACCGAGGGGAAATGGTTCTGGCGATGCCGAGGGGAAATGGTTCCGGTGGATACATGGGCCTTGTGAGTCCCCCATGGGTCCTGACTTGAGTCTCAACGGGTGTGTATCATTAGGACAGACATGCATCACTATACTTGACATCGCTTTTCATTTCATTGCACACCATTTCCATTGTGAACCTTGTGAGTGCTTGTTATGGACTTTGTGGTTGATGAATATGAAATAACGTATTGATGTCCTGCTTATGTTGAAGTGTTATTATACATGCTATGTGCTGTATAAACTATGAACTATTAAGTTAGGCTGATTTTGTGCAGGTTGTAGTTGTGGAGGTTCGGTTGGAGTGTGGGGAGTACTCGTGTTTTGTATTGCTTTACTTAGAGTTAGTTGTTTGCTTGTTGAGTACCGTGTTGTCTGGTACTCACTCCTTTGCTTCTACACTTGTGTTGGTTACAAGCCCGGGTCATCGTGATTACACCTTCTCTTTTACATTCAAGACTCACTTCAGTGAGTTGCGAGGTAGCTGCTTATCATCTCGGCAAACTCCCCTTACTCTTTTATTATGTTCTCGTTCTATTCTAGAAAATAAAGACATTCAAACTTGTACTTCTTGAATCTATTGTAATACTTAAGAGGCTTATACTCGTGACAACCAAACTTTGGGGTTACAATTGAGTTATGTTATGTTATCCGCATTATTGAAAATATGTTAGCCTTTTATTCTGTTTTACTTCCGCATTTATCTCTTAAGTCGGGTCTTAAGTTGGGTTTTAGGCTGGCTTTTCTTGGTGGGATAAGACAAGTGTCATCACGCCCCTTTTTGGGTCGTGACAAGATGTTCTTCCAGCTTTGATAAACCAAGAATCTATTTTGATTTTACCCTCTCCATGTATGAACAAGTTTTCTGCATCAAATAGTGAAAAAGGCAGGTCGAATAGTGAAGCCGGATCCGGGTAATAAGTGGGATTTTTAATTAATGTAAGTTAATTATAGGGTGACCAATAGATAAGCAACACATCACAAATGAAGTTACTAATTGGGATTAAAATTTGGGGCGTTAAAAATAAGGGTATAGTAGGACATGAAGGTTGACGTCAGGGGTATTTGGGGTGGAAAGGTTGCTGGAGGGTAGTTTTGTATCAATTCAAATAGTCCAAGGGTAATTTAGGCCTTTTCCCTAGAAATCAGGATGCTAAATGATATTGATAAAGCTGAACTTGACTACAACATTCTTTTCGAATAGTCCACTCTGTTACTATCCTAGAAGACTCAATTCCTAAAGCAGTCCAGCTGACTCATCCATCCATCTTTATCTGGACATTGTTAAAAAGAATTTCTCAACTTTGAATCTAAGGAGGCTGATTTCCAGGCTTAGAAGAGATAGAGGTCTATCAAGCATGCTACAATTAAATTGTTCAGTCCACCGAAAAGTTAAAAGACAGAAAAACTTTACTTATTGGGAAAAGGAAATACTAGAGTCCATTACACATACAATCCCCATTCGGACGAAGTTCCAAGTATTGAATAAAACTTCCTTCTTCCAAATCCGTGTAACAAATCGGATATGTTTTCTCCTTATGCATTAACCTATTCTTTTGTATAGTAAAATTATCTCTCTTATTTCAGTGGATATGCATCAAAATCCTATAATCCCCCATTTAACTTCTTCAAATAATTTCCTTATACTTCCAAAGAAAAAACAAAATAAAAAGAGGAAGCTTACATAAGATCAAAACAGTTGACTTTGCTTGGTTACTTTGTAGCTTTTAGTTCCAATTTTTATTTTGTTTGTGCAAGTATATTATTTAAAGAATACAAATAACATGGAAGGAATAAAGTCACGGCTCTAATGACTTTAGAAAAACAAGAAGGTACTCTGATATAAAACCTAAAAAAGAAAAATTCATACATAATGGGCAAATATTCTGAATATGCATATTGCAATGGGATTCTTATGAACAAAATATGAAAGAAAAGATGTATATGTAATTTGAAACCATATGGGAGATATGTATTAGACCTACACCCTAAAACTTAAGCGTAGTATTCTTAACACGGTAAAACAAAACAAAACAACCAATAAAGAAAAGACCCAAAAGAAGGCATAGAGAACTGCATTTTGAGAGAATGTGAGCACTTCTTACTTGTCACTATATAAAGAAATGAATATACAAACTGTGCATCAACACATCAACATAGCCAGGATATGTGCCACAACCCCTTTTTGCATCACAGATTTTTGTAAAACATTTGAAGTTTTTTATTAAAAAACATAGAGACCTGCATCTTCGAGCAAACATGAACACTTCTTAATTTTCACTCCAGGAAAGGTATGAATATACGACTGTGCGTTATACCAGGATCAAGATACATCATAACTCTTTTGCATTATAGATTTTTGTAAAACATCGACTGATAGTTTGTTTAATAAAGAAGCTATCAATAAATATAACAACATCAACGACACCTCAATCCCTAACTAGTTGGGTTGGCTATGTGAATCCTCACTAACCATGTCATTCCATTTAGACTTGTGGAGATACAAAATCTGTACTGCCAACGGGTACAGCAGAAAACACTTATTGACAGTTTGACACTGTACAATCAGCAGTATTTGCAGGTATCCTTTCCTTTTGGTTGCAAATTGCACTCATATCATCTTTATGGAGTAGAATTCATCAAGTCAAATTATCATTAAACTTGCCTGGAAGATCAGATGTGAACTTAGTTTTTCTTTTTCATCTAGTATGACTATGAACAATAACAATTGGATCCAACCTTTTACTCTAACAATACAAACAGAGTCCAAAGAGTAAGTGTGAACTCATCTTAAACCAACTGCTCATAGTAAATGCTCTCCTGATTACAGAACTATCACGAGGTTCAGTAATGGTATTTCAGAAGAATGGGAGCACCTCAAGTTCATAAACATCACATCCCTTGGACAATTAATTCAGTAGTGCTATATCCACATAAGTTATCCATTTTCTCTTTTCTCGTGTCATTTAGACCAACTTTAAGACTAAAGGGAAGTGGATAAATCCTTCATTTAAAAATATTTTTACCAATTCAGGTTCACGGAGCAAGCATGAAGTAAAAAATAGTTAACTAGATTACAGAAATCCATGTAGCAGAATTACAAATGCTAGCCAAAACGAACTGATGATCATGTCATGAAGCACCTGTAACATACCTCTGGCTCTACTACGTCTTTGGTGGTATCAAAAATTATAGAACGAGCCAGAGCAACTCTTTTCTTCATACCACCAGACAATTCAGAGGGTAATCGGTCTTCAACTTCCTGCATAGAAATAAAACTGAAAACTGGCATCTACGGAAAAACAATCATCATAAACAAATTACTATAATGATGAATCCTCTATTCCCTCCTTTAATTCACTCTACCCAAAGAACAGAAGAGCAAAAAGCAAGGCATTTCCCTACTGCGAGAGAGAGAGAGGGAGATCCTGAAGTGATAATGCAAATAGCAATTTCAAAGTTAAACTATTTTCACTGACACACTATGTTGGAAACCCGGATACATTAATTAATGAAAAAAAAATAGACATTGTTATCATAAATATGTCCATCATTGCACATACCTTCAAACCAACAGCAGCTAAAGTTTCGGTTACAAGCTGTGCAATTTGATCCTCTGGCATAGCTGAATTCTCATATCTAGAATTCCAAAGAGAAGAAGATCCAGTTAATCTACGTATAAACTGGATTTTCTTAATTTTAATCAGTATAGCTAACAGAAAAACTTCAGACTTCAGTAGAGCTGAGAATATCTTTTCTTTTTGGGATAATTAAAGCGTTGAGAGTATCTTACAGCAAGAAACCAACATTTTCACGAACAGTTAATGAATCAAAAAGCGCAGCACTCTGAAACACCTGTTATGGGGATGGATATGTTCATAAGATTACAAAAATATTCAAGAAGCATCTCCATAGAACAACTTTACTGGACAACATTAAAAGAGCTCAGAACATGTAACTTACTAAGCCAATCCTAAGCCCAGAAATTTCCTCATCACTCACTAATCCATTACGCAGTTTACCTCGGATTAAGACCTCCCCCTGCATTCAATGAAGTCTATTAGCAGAGATAGATAACGGTATCAAAATTCAAAATTTTCAGAAATCACACAGCTGTATTTTGAGACAAATACACAAGCCACAAGAGAAACATAATGCACACATACTTTATCAGGAGCAAGTAGGCCAGCCATTATCTTTAAAATTGTTGATTTCCCTGTGCCAGAAGGCCCAATAATTCCAACAGCCTCACCATGTCTGATCTGTAACAAAGGGTAAGAGTGGTGATTAAAAGTTGTCAGCACTTCCACCAAATGCAAAGGACGGGAAATCATGAACATAGAACCTAACACAGGTATGGAAATTAGAGCAATCTATAGCCAACCATCTTTCTTTCCTCAAGTGAAGTTTCCTAACCTCTACCTTTATTGCTCTTTCAATCATAATCCATAGAACTTCTAGCAGAAAAATTAGGAAGTACCCCAAATTGCAAGACCCAATAGCTCAAACAAATAAAGAGTTAAAATAATTAACTTCACCCTGGGGAACTCGTACTTCTCACAAACAATTCATGATGAATCTACTGGTTTATAGCACATATTGTTGCACATCCTTATAAGATATATCTCTACCTCAAGAAAACCTATGCAAATCTTATCAGTAAGGCAAAGATTGCATTCAAAACAGTTTCTAACAACATAAGATGGATTTGCATCAGGCACAAGTAAGAGAGAACACAATATCAGACTAGCAAACAAAGGAAGAAAAAGAACCTTTTGACCAACCTAAGAAGTGGGAAGCAAGGCAAGTAGCATTCGTGCAGGGGGAATGTGAAAATTCTAGCTATTTCGTGTCAAAGCATAGAGAAAATTATTCATTATATCAATTTTCCCATCATAAGATATAAGTAGGAAATGATTCACTACAACCAATCATTGTTTGCATGAAAGCCCCCGATATAATATCAGTCGCTGGAGTAGAATAGACCGGAATTTAAATGCCCAAAGTGCATACAAGCAGTTGCAAAAGGAAATAAATGAAAGTTCACCTTTAAGCTCACACCTCTTAAGATATGCTTGTCGCCAAATGACTTGCACACATTTCTACACTCAATAAGCACATCTGAGTCATCCTCAGGCTCTCTCAACAAGCTCACATTCTCCGATTTAACAGATTTCTGCAGAGCAAAATGAAGGTAGATACAATGAACTAGGCAGGATTCAAATGTTTTCACCATCTGACAAATGCAAAGCAACTCATCTATGTCCTAAAAAAAGAACATATCCAGAAGACGATCATTTATCTGGAAAAAAAATTTCTAGCAGTAAAGTTTTAGTTAACGCAAAGGTTCCTCATTGATAATGGTGTACTAAAAAGTGTCATCTAATGAGATTCCAACAAAGCTGCAAGCAGTACATATTTACAAGTACCAAAATTTAATAGGTATCCTAGAAGAGTTCACCAAAACGGAAAACCCAAAACTACATGCTTCTTTGGTTCCTTTAATGTTATTATGCCAAAGGCTCGACCACTTGAGCCAATCTTAGATTGGTAACTCTCTCAAGTGCAGCGGAGATCACCAACCTAGGTCATGGACCTTCTTGATTACTCATTGACCCTATCCACGTAAGTAAAGTGTGCTCCATGGTAGGACTGGCTTTGGGCATGAAATTAACTCTGACACTCTAGTGGAAGAGGTTTTGACTTAGAGTATCTAATAAAACAGATACTATTAGCAACTTTTGCAATGAGAAATCAAACCTTATCACTGTTTGAGCCCATGGCATATCCCAACTCAACCAGTTACAATAAGAATCCCTTATCTTTATTTGGAACTGTCCCAGACCAACGTAGAAGTCCATCCACATTCCCCTTAGCTCACCATTGCTCAGTATGTATTTTGCTTACTCAGAGTTCTTGTCTTGGCCTTCTACTATTTCTCTTCTGCTTCTTGTTCTCTCTCTCTCCAGCTGGTCTTATTTCGGTGCTTAACTTTTTAAGATTTAGTAAGATACCCCACTAGATATGGATATTTTCAACTTTTTCTGGAATATTACTCCGGAAAACTGTTTGGACATAGAATTGTTACAAATACTTTCTCAGAATTTGAAACTCCAAAAAAGTTGTTTTCACAACTTTCACTCTAAATCACTGACAAAAAATTCAAAAACAATTTCAATTTGTATTCATGTCCAAACACAACTACAATTTTCAAATACCATTTTCAACTTCTTTTTCCAAATTTCACCAATGTATATGTCCAAACACCCACTAAATTATGAAGAGCGACATTCTTTTTGTAACATACTAACAAAGGAAGTAAGACAAGCAAATTGAAACGGAAGGCGCAAGTTGATTTATCCGTGAGATCAGCAAAATGTGATAATATTTCTGATTAGTGTTTTCTTAATAGATAATCAAAATTTTCAAATAGTATTTCTGATTAGTATTTAAAAGTAGTAGTGGTGAAAATTAGGGGAAAATGTATTACATCCAATATGAAGGTAGTCTTTCTGCATTTGATTGAAAATTTCCTATGTTTAAGACAACAAATGCTGGGAATAGCTCACAAAGAAGGAACTTTCACCAAATGGAGTCCGAAAGAGATGTGTGCCAACAAGGCATTAGCAATATGGAACCATTAGCATGAAAAGATAGACATTTCTACTTTGGCACTCCAACTTATACTACATTCTCAATACTCAACCACCTTTCCTAAGAGAACCAAAAAACCACTGCGCACACAGTGATTTCAGTAACTACCTCAATCCTACATGATTCATGAAGCTCTGCCATATACTACTAGTACTGTAGCTATCCCAATTCATATGGCATTCTTTCTATTTTGGATGACCTAAGATATACTATGCCATTCTATTTTTATAAAAGTTCCATAACTCTCAAGCATTCAAAATCATTTAACTATTCAAATTTTCACTTTGATGTGATATTTTATATCAAACTAAATTATGAATCATTATTTTCTTCTTCTGTAGCTAATACAATTGAGCCGGGGGTTTATTGAAAACAACATCTCTACATTATCTCTGAGATAGAGGTAAGGTCTATGTATACATTAACCTCCCCAAACACCATTGTGTGGGACTACATTGGGTATATTGTTGTTGTTGCTATAGCTAATACAATTATAAAAATCCAATTGTACATCCTAAACATCAAATACCACAATATAAAAAGGAATGATTGGGATACTACAAAGAGAAAGCAATGGAAAATTGGGCTAGCCTCTAGCATATGCATAAGAAACACATATGTGGATTACAAAACAGAACCCAAATAAAAAATCTGGATAATTGGACGACCCAAAATCAATTCAATATGGTCTTACATTGAATTTTGTATTGGGAACCCGATCAGAATCAGCAGCCTTGTAGTCCCGAGGGGGTGCAACACAAGCACAAACAGTCCATTTATCCTTCCTATTCGTCAGGGAACGCAGCAATAATGGCTTTCCTAAATCAAAATTGGGAAAAAATGTTTTCATGTAGCTAGAAGAAGAAGAAGAGGCGACACTGTTGCTTTTGCAAATGCTGACAGCAGGTGACATAACAGAACCCACAAAAGAAACCATTGAGTTTCGCCAAACAAAACCCACTTTGGAGAATTTAAGATGGGAAATTCTGGCGCTGACCAAGATCGAATTTGGACTCAAGAACCATGAAATAGATCGAATTTCAATGGAGAAATGATATTGGTCGCTCTCAATGAAAAGGAAGACAGGACATGTAGTGGCTTGAGAACAACTGTAGAATGTTGGGAGGAAGAAGGCCGAAAGCTCCTCACGCATACGTGGGTGGGGTGGGTTGAGTGGTGTTTGGGGTGTTCACTAAAAACCCAACTATACAAAAAATGAAAGGCAAAAGACTTAAATATATCATCGAATATTAATAAAAAAACTCATTTATATTATTTGTTAAAAATTTAGCTCATCTACGTTATTTTTGTTTGAGAAAAAAAGTTCTTTTATGTAATTATTTGTTAACTGAAATGATATAGATAAACCAATTTTCTAATGAGTGACATAATTAAGTCTTTTCTCAAAATTTGATGGCATATATGACCATTTTTCCTTTTAAAAAATTGATATAATTAATGACGTGATTGAATCATAATTGACTATGTGTAAAAACTAATTTTGCAAAATCAAAAATATTTTTTAGTTAAGAAATAATGGCATGGATGAGCATTTTCTCAAACGGCAATGACATAGATGAACCAAACGTTTAACGGATGACATAAATGAGCTCTTTCTCAAACTTCGATGGCATATTTGAGCATTTTCCAAAAAATGAAATTATATGTATGTGTGTGTATATATATATCATAAAAAAAGATTATAATTTTATTGTCCATATTAATTTTTTGCTTTCCTTACATCTTCATTCTGTGTATGGAAAAGCTCTCAAGAGGGATAGACCCCATTGTATCTCCATGTTTGGGCAAAAAATCTCCCACATTTTCTTCGCGGATGATTTTTACCTTATTCACTAGGGTAAATAAAATACTATCGAACCATCAACAACATCCTTGAAATGCTGCAAAGCCTCTAGTCGAAAGTTCAATCTAGCCAAATCAAAAGTCATCTTCTCGTAGAACTGCACCCTTGAGAACAAGGCCATGTGCTCTGACATCCTCAATATTAAGGCTAGCAATTCTTTTGGCGGATACTTAGGCTTCCCCATTTTCCATTCTAGACTTGTCCATGGCGATTTCCAATACATCAACGATAACATGCAAGTTATGTTTAGTGGATAGGAAACCAACTTTCTTAATATGACTAGAAGAGTTATTCTTGCAAAAGCTTCACTAGGAAACATCCCCTTCCATGCCATGCAATATAAACAGCTCCTTGCAAAGACCCTCAACACCATCAATAAAATCTAGAGGAATTTTGTTAGGGGAACAACCTCTGATAACAAAAGAATGCACCTATAGGTTGGGATATCATCACTAAGGGGAAAATGATAGGGAATTAGGTCTTCATAAGAGTGAGGTTAAAACTAAAGTTCTCCTTACTAGTATGGAGAATGTATAAGAGTCCACACCACTATGGACTAAGATCCTCTACTACAAACTCTTTCATAATGAGAATTTCACCTATGACATGAACATTGTTTTTAGGATTTGGAATGACATAAGAAATGGATGGGAGGTATGCTTAAAGGGATCTCGATGGGTGGTGAATAATGGAAGTAATGTAAAGTTCTTTGAGGATAATTGGATTCTTGGGTCGAGATCCATTAGGCAACACATCTTTGGGCCTTTGAATAGAGAGGACCAATCTACAAAAGTGAACTATGTCTTCAACAATGGGACCTGAAACCTCAGCACTCTTTTTATGACCTTTCTTAAGGATTTCCACAATAAAATAACTGATAGTTTTATCCCCTCAACTACAAATAAGGAGGATACTATCATCTACAATATTGCTAATAATGGCATGTTCAAAGTGCTTACAACCTCGTCAATGCCATGAACAACACTGACACTAAAGCTACAAATACCAAGGATCAAAGTACTAACTTTTCTTGAACTTGGAGGATAGAAGTGCCAAATAAAATCAAAACCTTCATCTGGTTGCTCATTCATGATCAATTACCTACTAGCAAACATCCCCACAACATTGATATTAATGTGGACCAAATTTGTAAATTCTGTGAGAGTGGGATTGAAAATATAGACAACATTTTTTTCACTGCATAGGGCCACCTTCTTTCGGCAAAAAAATGCCAATGCCAACAACTCCATTGCGAGTTTTGACTCAACTAGGATTAATGCAAGGAATTGGAAAGACACTTGGGATGTTATCAAAGGCAAGGACTTCAACAAATGGATATCATAGGGAAATATCAACTCTTTTTGCATACAGAGTCTTTGGATTAACAGTAATGACAACATGTTTAACAATAAAAAGCAACATGTCCAGATTGAACACGTTATTAAACAAGCTATTGAATTCAACCTTATTATTGCTAAAATAAAGATGCCAAGAAACATCAAGATGGTTGTCCATATTAAATATAACCCCTCAGCACAGGGAGCTCTCAAGCTTAATATAAATGGAGTTGTTACTCTAGACCCCGAAAAAAAGGGCATAGGTGGGGTGTTTCAAGACCACACGGATAAATAGGTGAAAAGGCTTCACCAAAACTTGTGCCCACACTAACACAATTCAAGCGGAACTGCTAGCTATCCTTCACGGATTAAGAACAACACTTATGTGGAAAATCCAACCCCTTTAGAAGTTAACTCTGACCACCCAGGTCTTTAGAAGACAATCTATTTCAAATTCAGTTTCTCATTGGGAGTGACTCCGGAAAGATCTTTGGAAAAGACTTTTGGAAATTCATTCAACACTGAAACTGGCTGAAATGTTGGGGCCTTGGACCTAGAATCCTTTACCCAAACTAGATGACAAATGCAATCGTTAGAAATCATTTTCATGGCCTTAAGGTAAGAGACCGACCTAAGGATGCTGAATTACTACCCTTCCATTCTATGACAAATTTATTGGGACTAAAACTTAATGACTCTAGTTCTATAGTCGACCGAGGCATACTAAAAGTATAATCAGTCCTGCATATAATGATATCAAAATCAAGTATGTCTAAGAGGTGGTTTTCTAAGAAAAAAAACTAAGGCTGGCAATTTTTGTCCATTTAGCTAAGAATGATTTACCGACTTGAGTAGAGACTAAGAAGGTTCTAATAAGATCTTGGCACTAACATCGAAGTTCACAACAATCTAAGGAGTCACGAAGGAAAGTGTGGCTCTTTGATCTAATAATGCATGAACATCAAGATGAAAGACATATAATATACTAATGACTACATCAGGGGAATCTTCATGATCCTTTAGAGTCTGCAAAACATCTAACTTGTTTTGGCGTTGATCGCCACACACACTGAATGAGGCACCCAATTGAGTCACGCGACTTGATGGCTATCAAAAGGTTGATCTAAGTCTCCTGGTGAACATGCTTTGCCACTTATTGGGGACACTAGGCACTCCCTTACTTTATGACCTAAATTTCCACATCCAAAACAACCACTATTACCAGCCATACACTCTCTTGGATGGTTCTTAACACACTTCTTACAAACTAAAAAAGACGACCATTAACACTTCTAAAGACTTAGAGCCTAGTGCTCTATCCTTATTCTCCTATCGGAATTTGGGTACCACGACACTAGTAGAGGATGAGGCTAGACCTGAAAACTTCTACACTACCTACCCTAGCCCTCTTACTCTCCCTCTTACCTTTCTTAACTTTCTCTTCATCAACTAACTGAGCATGAGTCATCAATCTAGAGATGTTTATCTACTTGATCAACATAGCAGTCTTACACTCTTTTATCATAGTCTCTGTCACCATAAACAAACTTTCTCATATTGGCCTTTGGATCAACCATCATAGCTGGAGCATACTTAGAAAGCTAAGTAAACTTAAGAGAATACTCTTTCATAGTCATATCTCTCTGCTTTAGATTAATAAATTATTGGACCTTGGTTTCTCTTAACTCAAGTGGAAAGAATCTATTCAAGAGTGCATCCACAAACTTGTCCTAGACAAGCAGCTAGCCAACTAAACATGCATCAACACACCCATTTCCATTTCATTGTTTGTACCAAATTTTAGCAGGTAAAGCATTTAAGTTTAAAATCTCAATTAGAGTGACACTTATAATCTGAGTGATTTTCTAAATACCATCAATATACTCCTAAGGATCATTCTCTACTTTAGAACCATGGAACTCAAGATGATTCATTCGAGTAAAATTCTAGAATCTTGTTGTTATCGTATTCTTATTTGGGTTGATTGGAGCAAAACTTGATGGTTGACCTGAGTGGTCATAGCTTAAGCTAGCACCTGAAAAGCATCCCTAAGACACTTGTTCGCTTAGAAGGTATGCTGGAGTTGGTGGTGCTTTCTGATGTAAATACATTGAGCATGGATTAGATGTAGGTTAAATAGAGTTAATTAAACTCTATCTACTGAAAGCATGAAAGAAAGGAAGTATTTCCTAAAAAGTTTCATAACCTCTATTCATAAATATGGTGCACTTCACACCAATAAATAAGACTCTACTTAACAAGGCTTTTAGACACCCTAGGACACTTTATATCTGATGCTCTAACACTAAGTTTGTCACAATTTAAGCGTACCCGCTAGTCATAAAATAATGTTAAGAGTCACAAGTGACCCCAAGCAACCCATAGTGATACATATATACACACACACAATCTTAAAAGCATGAATTCCCTAACTTGAATGTTAAATTACTAGAATCCCCCCAACTTTAAACACCCAATTTAGTATATATTCTATAATTTATATCATATTATATTATATTATATTTATTCGTTCTATATTATATTAAAAGCTGACTCCTTTTCACATTGATGAGTAGTTACTTCTCCTAAGGGTTGTGACTTTTTCAACGAGTTATGACATTTCTGAATGATTGTTATTTTTCTGAAGGGTTGTGACTTATTTGATAAGACACAATAAACACATTTTCATACTATAATTTTTTGTTTATAAATAGAGGGATTTTCTCACATTTTTAATCTATGAAATTTGTAAATTTTCTATTCCTCTTTTTCTTAAAACAAGAAAAATTGTGAGAATTGTTCAATTATGCAATTACAATATTTTTTATGGATAAATTATATAGATCAACAAAAATTGATGCAACAAGGAAAATGAAATAACTCAACTCCAAATGAGAAGACTATCTAGATAATTAATATGTACTCATTTTCATTGCCACAAATATACTTTCGTAACAACTTCTACTTGACAAGAAGTTCAATGATTTTATGTTGCACTAACTACAACTTGGTGTTCACGTTGTGAAAAGCCTCAAACTTTTAAATAAAAAAGATTTGATCAAAAACTTGTTTGAAAAGTTCAAAATATATTTAATAAGTACTTCTCTGTTTCCAAATTATTTGTTGTACTTTTATTTTTATTCAGTTTAATACAAAATGTTCTTTTTCCTGGAGGGGGGATGTTTAAGACTAAAAAGTCAAAAGACATTTTATATATTGTCACGATCCAACCCACCGGGCCGTGCGGGCACCTATTCTAACCCCTAAGTAGGAGAACCCACGATTCCCAAACAGTTAAATGACATGTGGAAGATTAATAAAACAGGAAAATAAATAACATTTATGAGAAGTTTTTATAAAATAGAGAGTTTTTGCCAACAATTCAAGTTAAGACTTGTAAAGTAATTAACAACCCAGGGATCTAGTCTAAACAGGTACAAGAGCTTCTAAGATTACAAGATAGAAAATACGGTAACAAATGACACAACTCCAACCACGATTGGAAGGAAAAATGGAAGCTATTGGAGATTATCTTCACCTTCACCTATGAAACATCACTGACCCTGCAACCAGACTATACCCAAAATGGCATAGCAAGAGTAGTATCAGTACAACCACACAGACTGGTAGGCATCATCGGTCAACCCGATGTCCACGGCATAGTATAATAGATCAATTATCAAAAACATGCAATAAGACTGTTCGTTCCTCCACCTTTATACCCTCATATCCTTACCATTTTGGATATTTTGCATATACAAGTACACTTGACCCTAACCCTCACTCGCTCCATTCTGATATCGTCACTAAACACTCTACCTCTTAGAGCGGTTCCGGATACAACCACTACCAACCCAGCCAACCACTCACGACGTACCCTTGCTCGTTGCACCAAACCACTCAACCCCTGGCTTCATAATATGTTCTATCAAGGCTTATAACCGTTCCCTTACAAATTCCTAACCAGAGTATTACCTAACTACTTAACACTTACAACATATCACCACTAAATAAGCACAACACATTAGTACAGTTACACAAATTTACGATTCAATCATCCTCTTAGAGCAATGTACAATTCCACAATCTCAATAACAAGTAGATGTCTATGACAATTCAATAGTTCTCTCATGGAACCCATACCCACACTGTTAGTGTTACGGAACGTGGTACTAGATCCCAATTAGTGTGCCGAAACGTGACACCCAATCCAATATATATGCCAAAACGTGGCACCCGATCCAAGTTAGTGTGTCGGAACATGACACCCTATCCAATCAATACAACCATAGTCACAATCATATCCATAGGAACAATACTCATTATCATAGAATCAAGTAATAGGTTCATGATATGTAATTATTTATACTTAGTCTTTTCATTATCATTCGATTCATGTTATCTATTCCCGTTCATGTACACAAACAAGCATACACAACTCAAACTAGAGTCGAACTTCCTACAACCTATTCCCCAGGACAAGGCTTCCTTCTATGATTCCCATCTTATTCAACAATTGATAGTATATAAACAATCATCCCTTTTTCGATGCACAAAGGCCTAAGCATGAATCCTACCATCAAGTATCAGCATACTATGAAGTAAAAAATGGATTTATAACTACTTAATTAATAAACCTAGCCTACCTGGGCGCCAAGCAGTCACAAATGGTTATAGCTCCAATCCAGGCTTCCAAATGATGATACAGTGGGTTTTGACCGAAAATCCGCAAGCTATCGACATCCTTACTCTAGAAATCTCTTTCTCCTTCCTTCCTAAGCTTAGAGTAGCCTTTTGGGGTTTTCTGGGGTGATCCTCGCCTCCTTTTGGTGTTTTTGGAAAAAGGAGAAAATAAGACTTCGCATTATTTAAGTTTTTTCCTGTCCATCCCACTCTAGAGGCCACTTATCCCGCCAGAGCGCCGCAGCCCTAACGACATCTAGCCCCCGCCAGAACGAACATGGGTTACTTGATATTGTTAGAAAAACGTAGCATGGACACTTCCTTTACGTCCCCAACGTCTCCACAACGTTCTAGGCGTAAGGATTTCATGAAAATACGGTTGAAGCCATACCAAAATTGGTGGGGGAAGTTGAAAGGTTTTCTTGCCATAAAACTTGGATTTGGCCATTATTTAGGGGTTGTTTTTCTAGAATAATTGCATATCTAGGTTCTAGGGTACTTTGTAGACTCTGATCTGCTGAAATTCTGTGAAAAATAAGGGTTTTGGCATGAAGAGGCGCCATGATTGTGCCTGAGGTTCGTCCAAAATGAAGACCGCTCTGGGGGCCTTCATCCCGCTCTATCAGCCTCCCTTGTCCCGCTCTGGCGGGATTTGGGCCGTTGTGGTGGGACCTGGGGAAACAGTGGCTTGTGTCCTTTTAAGGATAGAAAATTTATTTTTCCCTTAAACCCGATATTGTCTAATCCCAGGGAATTCCTAACGCGTATATTCTCATAACTTTTGCAGGCTTGTCTAATATGGCTGGAGCCAATGAGGAGAATTTGCCTTTTGTCCGGTTTCCCGGTGCTACGAGTTGGGAACGGTTCCATGATCACCAAAACACCAAGTTTTGCTGTGAGAGGGGTTTTCAGCTACTGAACTTCGAAGAGAAGGCACCCACCTTTTATACCCGTTTGATGGAGTTTGGTTGGACTCCATTAACAGAGGCTCCCCTTGCTGCGCATTCTACATGGGTAAGGGAGTTCTATGCCATCCTTCATACCGTCCGCTGGGACGATCCTCACCCTACCATTTGCATTCGGGGAGTTGACATCCCCTTGAACGCTCCATTCATTAATGATGTACTCGAGGTGCCCGAGGTTCCTAACACAGAGTATGAGGCAAAGCTGAAGGTGATGGAATAGGTTGGTTGATGGATATACTAGTGGAGCCTACGTATCGGGACAAGGTTTACTAGGCTACTACAGAGGGAATCACTAGCTTTGACTGGTCATCGGACGCTAAGAGGTGGCTGCACTTGGTTACCAGAAGAATTCGCCCGTCGGGCAACCGCACCGATGTGATATTTCCTCAGCCTTGGTAGTGGCGTGCACTATACAGGGCATTAGACTAAATGTAGGCGCACAGATCATATCAGAATGGAAGGTGTTCTATCGGGGCAACAAAAAGGCATTCTTCCTTCCTGGACTAGTGACTGTGATATGCAAGAGAGCGGGGGTGCCAGTCTTGGACACCGATAAGGTACTCCATATGGATCCCCCTTTTCACCCGCTTTTGATTAGACAGGCTTCTATCTCAGGAAGCAAGAGGAGGAAGATGGGTCGTGCTAGCATCAGTCAAGTAGCTGCAGAGGCGGACGACGAAGGAGGAGAAGATGACGAGGCCGACGTTGCTCTCCCTACCTAGTCTCAGCCCCGCTTTCCAGTGCTCGTGTAGAGGAGGACCTAGTGGTCATCCGTAGAAATTTTGGAGGCTCTCGGGCTAGTACCTCATCTTCGGTTCCACCCCCATTGCCCTTGAATTGGAGATTCTCTGCCACTAGTTGCGATGGGAGATAAAGAAGAATATGGAGAGGGATCATCTGATGGCCCGGATGTGGAAAGCTCTTAAGGTCATTTCCTCATGTGTTGTCCCCAGTAGGAGCTTTCCACGCTCAAGCCGGAGGACTTCTGGGAGTTTCCCTGGTTGAGTGACGCTTGGGCTGGCGAGACACCCCCAGAGGACATAGGGTCCGACAGTGACACTTCCCATTCACAGGTTCCTAATATGGTTTTTGTCCCTCTATGGCATGTAATGGACAAATTTATGTTTCTCTTTTGTTTTTCCTCACATTTTTTGTAAGCATATGCATGCTGGTTTTTGATGTTTATCCCAGCTAATGTTTAAATGCTAAGGTTTATAACTTACTGATCTGTTGCTGAAAGCTGGTTGAATTACAGGGATTATCTCATACACGATTAGGGGTTGATATGCGTGACTAGGGAAAACCAGGGGAGACTAATAAAAGTAAACGCTGTCAAAGATACTTCATCCAATACTAAGCATCAGCGATTGTTCAATAGTAATATAACCCAACTAGTGAGTTGGGGTCGAGTCCCAAGGGAGTGGTTAGTACTCAAGAATCAATAGAAAAGCATAAATATGCTCAAGCCAATCATAGTTGAAAAACATTTACGAAGAAGAACATAATTCAAGTTTGGGGTGACACAAGTGTCAAATAGCAAAAAGGGGGGTTTTGTAATCAATTATTAACTAAAACAGCAAATGCGAAAATACGAATAGGGAGACAGGATTCTTGGGATGCGATAGGATTATGGGCCAAGGTAAACAATCGGGTAATTGCAATTAATAGTAAACAACTGCAAATCAGTGAATAAGCTAGACTTTAGTGGGGATAAACATTCTCTCGAACAATTTACCCCGAATCAAATTGGTTTCTCTCGAACACTAATAAGCAGCAATGAAGCACAACTTTCGCTTTAGTCCATTCACTCTCTCAAGCTGAATGTGTGGAAAAGGGTTTAGGATTCACTCTCTCGAGCTGAACCCATGACAACCCAATACCCACAGACCATCGATTCAGTAATTTTGGTTTTAAAACCTCTCTCTCAAGCAAGCCAAAAACACGAAGTTAAGATTGTATTTTCTACTACAACCCATTAAATTCAACCACAATTACTGAACGAAATCACTTTTAAACAACAAATAAACTATCAATTAACAATACCCAACAGTTAAATCATTCTATAATCACATAATAACACCCTAAGAATTGGGGTTTTAGCTAGACATAGTAAAAAGGGTAAAAATCATTACCAAGTTGTGTTTCCATCAACTAGGTAGGATTGATATAGTCTTTACAAAGGTCTAAGATGAAGAATCTTCAACACCCTCCAATTTCTTAGAAGTGGAAATCTTCAAATCTTCAAAGCTAAGGAAATATTGTCTCTCTATTAAGTTCTAAGCTCTAGACTTCAAAAACTAATAATAATATGATTCCACAAAAGATTAGATACTAAGCTAAAAATTTAAACAAGTATTTATAGTTGTCAAAAAATGTGCTGCGAAGGACCACTCGGCACAGTAAGTTGGGATCGCCGATCCACTCGGCGATCTGCCCTTTGGTCTATTCCATCACCGTTTTGCTTTTGCCTTTAGCATCTTCGTGTTCTGTAACTTTGGGCGATATAGCACTGCATCGCGGAATTGTTCGGCGGCTCGCCGACTGCTCTTTTCTATCGCCGACTTGATTTTCTCCTTCAAGGCTTGGTACATTGGAACATTAGGTGAGACCAAGGCCATTCAGCGACTCGCCCAACAGTTTAGGCAATCCTCAGTCCTTCTTTTTTTCGTTCTTTTAGATGTTTTGTTCCTTTTTGCTTAATAGTGTCCATGCTTTGTCCCTAAGTCCAAATACCTAAAATTCAAGAATTTACATCAGTTATTGGTACAAAATATGCATTTGAGGACACTAATCTATTAAAATAAAGCCCTAAATGAGTCCAAATTGTGGACTCATCAACACCCCCAACTTAAACTTTTACTTGTCCTCAAGTAAAACTCAAGTTCAGTAGTTCAAAAAAGATGTCTCAAACAGTGCTACATAAGATTCAATTATGAATGCACACAAAAAGACTCAACTTACTCATGCAAGGATCAATTGTGCACTCAAAGAGTCAAGTTGTGACTCACCAATATCAAAGAATCTCAAGCTCACAATAGTTGCTTCAAATGCAAGTTCAAGCTCAACAAATGTGATCAAATGCCCTCACACCAAGGATGATTCCATATTCACACACAATGGTTCAACAATTTAGAGTTTCAAAATCAAATGCAACGCTCACGCTTACAAAGATGGACACAATGTATGATTTCACCCATAGGTTTGCCCGTATTTTCCAATCAACACTTGCTTCAGCTCACTCAAGATCAAAAAAGTTTTTTCAAAGCTCGTAACGGGGCTGAGTGGAAAGGTATGGTCATTTAGGATCAATGGCTATAGTCCTCATGAAATATGGTGTGAACAACACTTCCTTTCCTTTTATTCATCATTTTTAATTGTGCTCACAAGTCATCCCATTATTCACTTTCCATGGATTGTTGGGAACCCATTTCTTTTTGGATTTTCACCCTTTATTCCACAACTTTTTCTTTTTCATTCTTTTCTTCTTTTTCTTTCTATTTTTTTTGTATGGAGCGGTTCCATTTTTTTCAAAACATGCGCAAATGGGACTTCTTTGCATTTTCTTGATTCACCTTTTCTTTTTACCGCACCCCCAACTTAGGCTTTTGGCCTAAGTTGGCTATTCAAACAGATTACAAATCATGAGGATCATGGGTAATGGATCAAGAAAGGCTATGGTTTCATCAAGTTTCTTCCAAGAAAAGGTTAAGGCTCAAAGGGTGTTTAAAAGAGGTTCATACGCTCTCAAGGTAGGCCACAAAAAAGAGGTTTAATGTCAAATTGTTTCACTCTCTTTAAGTTGCCTAAGATCATCTCAAGAGTTCACATCACTAAGTCAACCGGACCAACGGGGCAAATTGTAGGTGTCATCACACATGGTTCACGGTAAGCTCATCACACAAGGCATTGACACCACAGTCAAACAAGACTCCACACTTTCGCTAGTGTGCAATATTCATCACAAGAGACTCAATTCGATATAGCTAGTCACAACGAGATGCAAAGAGTTCACATATTGACTATGCAACTTCATTTGGCCTCCTCGTAGCCACACATTCATTTTTGTTCAATTATGAGAACTATTCAAGTCATTAGTATTGATCAAAATCGATACTTAAATTTGCAAAGAACAACCACATTTAATCACAAACAAGAGGTGGCAAAATTTTTCAAAAGTGTCAAAAATCATTTACAATTAAAAACAAGGAGCCACAAGCTCAACCATCCACAAAAGCAATGTAAAAACACACTTATGGCTCAAAAACCCAAATATATAAACAAAACATCAATATTCACAAAAAGTCACACAAAAGGTAGGCCTCACCCCACCACAAATAAAGTTATTTGTCCTCAAATACAAACAAAACAAATTATCCACAAGTCAAAATAAAGAAAGACAGAGAGGGAGGTAAATAGGGGATCCTGTCTACACAGTCGCTCCATCTGTCTGGGCATCAGTACCTGGTGCATCAGTCTGGACTTGGGCATTAGTGCCCGGAGTCACCTCAGAAGGAACAGTAGTACCAAACCCACTAGGAGCTGCCATAGACATCTCGGTCAGCGATGTCTGGATTACCGACTGCATAATCGTCTCCTCAAGATTGGGCAAGTCTCTGTATATGCTCTCCTCCAGTATCTCTATCTGCTCCTCGTTGGTCTCAACATCCAACTCATCAAGTGCTGCATCATCCTTGTGTACATCTCCGGTGGTAGCCGGAGGAATCTTTAAAGTAGCAGGAGTGTCTACATCATTAGCAGCCTTCAGTAATGAAGTGAAGTCAGAAGACTTCAGATAGTCTACGTCCTTCCTCAAGTCTGCTACCTTGGCTTTCAAAGCCATAACCTCGGATGCCTCCCCCTGCCTGCTCTCACAAGCCTTAACTCTTGTGGTGAGAGTGTCAATAGAAGTCTGAAGTGGGGTCAATGCAGCTAAAATGACAAC
This sequence comes from Solanum pinnatisectum, assembly GCA_035578085.1. Classification (NCBI taxonomy): domain Eukaryota; kingdom Viridiplantae; phylum Streptophyta; class Magnoliopsida; order Solanales; family Solanaceae; genus Solanum; species Solanum pinnatisectum. Next base: position 38,689,487 of record CM069079.1, on the reverse strand, counting down.
CTCAATCATCAAGGGGACGTCTCTCTCAAGTTTGGTAGCCCTCACGTCAGTTGAATGGGCCAGGTGCCCCATCTTCAGGATTATCACATGAGTAATCTTGGTCTGTTGGGAAGAAGTGGATGTGCCTGGAACATGTGAAGAACAAGTAGGGGCAGAAGTACATGAAGTCCCAGAGGTTGGAGTAGGCAAAGATGCCTCTGCAGGTATCAAATCTATATCTACCTCCGGGGATGTGTCTATCAGAGCTTCCCTCTTCTTGTCAGCCTCCTCACGAGTATACTCGGCCTCAATGCGCCGGATGTTAGTGGGGGCAGACGGGGTAACCTCAATATCTCTCATATCGTCTCAAGGCACTCTAGCACATCGGCATAACTCAGTGATCAGGACTGGGAATGGCAACGAGGTCTGCCTCTGCTTGGCCCTCATGGTCGACTTCTACTCAATAAGGAGTCACATGTCGATGCTCCTCTGGGATATGATAGATCCAAGGCAAGCTGCCTTAGGATGGCGCATAATGGATTCGTTCTGGGAAGGCATTATGGTGCTGCTGATAAAGCTAAACCAGAACCGAGCAGTGAAACTCAAATCCCTCTTCTCAATAGGGGCTCCTGCCTCGATCCACCTCGGGGTGGTGTCGGAAATCAACGGGGCGAACCGGCCCTTTAACTCATCTAAGGACTGAGCTACCGACAATCCAACATAAGGGCGGATAGAATGCAGCGCTCTACCGAATACAATGTTAATAAACTCACTGCTGCACCCAACTTCCTTACCATGGACCATGACCGACTTTACCGGTTTGAACTCCCTGGCTTTCTTCTTACTTTTTGGGACCATGTCACCATAAGCTGTATAGAACTCCCGGACCCATGATGGAATATAAGGGCCTCGGGGCCTTGTGAACTGCTCAAACCTATGGTAGTAAAGGGTGCCCCTCACATTAGAGTACTTACCCTCCAGGCCCTCTATAGATAACAACTTCTTCTCGAGGATAGTTCACAAACCATCGCCTTTCAATCTATTGAGAAGCCTAGGCGGAGGTACAACTGGTGGAACAGGAGCCACATGAGGTGCTTGAGCTAGCATTAAGCCTACAGGTGTGGAGACAGGAGGGACACTAGTTGAGTCAGGTTAAGATCTAGCCCGAATTTCATTTCACCGGGACTACAAAGGCTGGTCATCCTCAGGCTCAGATAAAGCAATCTGGAACCAATAGTAACCCTGTCGGATATGGGCCTCTTGCCCCTGCATTTGTCACCTGGAGAAGGCTTTTGTCTGCCCTTCTTTGGAGGATTTGATCCCCCTTTATTTATAGTGATACCCCATACTCTTTTTCGGGGTGGTATGTCTATATTTGTTCGTACCATATCTGCAAAACATCAAGAAAAAATTAGAAATATTTCACTGAAAAGCATAGAAAACAGTTGTAGACAGACTCACCGAACCTCTTGGCGAGTCGCCGAATCATTTTGGCGAGCCAAATCGGGCTCGCCGAAAGGATTGGCTTTAAACTCTTGGAAAGTCGGCGATGGGGAAGGCCTTTTGGCGAATCACCGATAGCTCTCGGTGAGCAAGGCTAGCCCGCCAAAAGTTACAGTGTATAAAGGGTTCAGGGGTGTAGACAAAAGGCGATCAAGAAGTCTTTCGGCGAGTCGCCGAGTGCCTTCGGCGATCTCAGGCTTTTTGTCAAAAGTTACAGACCCCAACAACACATTAAGCATGAAATTAAAGGCGAGATGGGGACCTTTGGCGAACTGCCGAGTGGTTCGGCTAGCTTGACCTAGCTCGCCAAACTACCCAACGTGCCTACTTTCAACCCAACTTCTCGCATTCAACCCCGCAACCCCCAAAAACAAAATCAAAGCATGCATAACTCAAATTATGACTAAACCCATAGCACCCATTACCCCGGAATACTCAGAGTTCTTCCGATTTTGCCAAATTTGGCCAATCGATGACTTTTGCCCCTAAGAGTGACATCACCCACTCTATCCTTAGGCAAATTACGTCTTTCGGCACAATGCAGGCTACTCAGACTTCACCCAACTAACTTAAACAACATGCTAGCACAACCCCACAACATTTAGTTTATTTTAATGCACAAAAATATAGGATTTCAACAATCAAAACATTACAGGCAAGATTATCAATTCGACATAGGCATTTAATCATTCTAATCCTATCAGAGAGGCACAACACACTTCAACAAGCTAATATCATTGCAAATGAGTACAAAATTCTCAAAAATAAACATGGGGTTTAGAAAACCAACCTTTAATGCCGATAAAAATGATATTGACATGCTAGGTGGCAATGTAATCCAAATTCGAGCACAAATCAACGAACAAAATATGGTAAAAATGTGAAAAATATAAAAGCTAAAGTCCGGGTGTGAGTTTGGGAGATGAAAAGTGAGGGAAAGTGAAAGAGTTGGAAATTTAAACCTTTGGCCTTTTAAAAATCATCCAATTCTCACCCATTCGATGACATTAGTGATACTGGCCAATCTACTCTGCGACACGCCGAATGATCACTTACCTTGCGAAGTTTTACAGGACCTCCAGTTATGGTGAGGGTTTAAGCGACGCACAAAGTAGGGATCGCCGACTTGGTCGGCGATTCGCCAATAATTTCCTGGGCTCACCGAGTTTTACAGACTCCAATTTGAAATTGTCTTGAGTCTAACAACGGTCTAGGTCAGGCTCGCCGACCTCTTCGGTGATGCACCGACTGGACCTTTAGCTCGCCAACCTGCACTTTTTAAACACTTTCCACACTTCGACCTATGCAATCAACACACCATTATTTCCAAAATAAAAATTTAAAGCGATAAAACCTTGGGTTGCCTCCCAAGAAATGCCTTAGTTAATGTCGTGGCGCGATGCAAGTCCACCTTCAAACTCCATTCTTGGGGTTGGCCATAGTGTTACTAGGTAAACCCTCCTTAGGCTGTATGTAAAGACACGAAAACATTTTCTTTATTTTGGAGTCTAGTAGCTGAATAATCGTGGAGTGGGAGGTTATGATCTAATTTATCATTGCAACATTCTCACATAACTCTCCCAGCACTCTATTTTGCTCATTGACTTTGTTGAGAAGAAGTGTGAACATTGCTCCGACCTGTCCGTTCTCATTGTTCTTAGGCTTGCTCTGCTTATGAGGAGGAATGTATCAATCCTTCTTCTTGCCCTGGACTTCAAATTCCATAACCTTTTTAGTCAACTCATCTAGTTGAGTTAACAAATTGGCTAAGTGAAAATCCCTTTCTACTTCTTGGTTGACCTCAGGCATGTGATCAAGGAGTTGAGCTACGACTACATAGGGTTGTCGTACATGACCATCAGGGATAAGTTGATCAATCAACCCTTTGTTCTCGGAGTTAAGACTCCTATAGAAGCATTCCAGTAGAACTAAATAAAAAATCTCATGAGTTGGGCATTGCATTAGCAGTGCTTTAAACCGCAGCCACGACTCATGAGTCTGCTCACATTTCTAGCTGTTTGAAGGTTAGGATGTTGTCCCTGAACCTCATCACTTCTAACGAAAGGTGATCCATTTGTTCATAGTTACTATTTACACTCATTCTGTCTGTTTCAATACAAACACACAAACCAAAACTAAAAATTAAGTAAGGTCACTATGACTAACAAGAGCAAAATTCAACTTAACTAAAAAATCTCAAATAACACCACTCCCCGGTAGTGGCGCCATTTTGATAAAAGTAAACGCTATCAAAGATACTTCATCCAATACTAACATCATCGATCGTTCAATAGTAATATAACACAACTAGTGAGTTGGGGTCGAGTCCCAAGGGAGTAGTTAGTACTCAAGAATTAATAGAAAAGCATAAATATGCTCAAGTCAATCATAGCTGAAAAACATTTACGAAGAAGAACATAATTCAAGTTTGCGGTGACACAAGTGTCAACTATCAAAAATGGAGGTTTTGTAATTAATTATTAACTAAAACAGCGAGTGCAAAATTATGAATAGGGAGACAGGATTCTTAGGATGCGATAGGATTATGGGCCAAGGTAAACAACCAGGTAATTGCAATTAATAGTAAACAACTACAAATCAGTGAATAAGCTAGACTTTAGTGGGGATAAACTTTCTTTTGAACAATTTACCCCGAATCTAATTGGTTTCTCTCGAACACCAATAAATAGCAATAAAGCACAACCTTCGCTTTAGTCCATCACTCTCTCGAGCTGAACATGTGGAAAAGGGTTTAGGATTCACTCTCTCGAGCTGAACCCATGACAACCCAATACCCACAGACTATCGATTCAATAATTTTGGTTTTAAAACCTCTCTCTCGAGGAAGCTAAAAACACGAAGTTAAGATTGTATTTGCAACTACAACCCATTAAATTCAACCATAATTACTGAATGAAATCACTTTTAAACAACAAATAAACTATCAATTAACAATACCCAATAGTTAAATCAACCCATAATCACATAATCACACCCAAGAATTGGGTTTTTTAGCAAGACATAGTAAAAAAGGTAAAAATCGTTACCAAGTTGTGTTTCCATCAACTGGGTAGGATTGATATAGTCTTTACAAATGTTTAAGATGAAGAATCTTCAACACCACTTCCAATTTCTTAGAAGTGGAAATCTTCCAATCTTCAAAGCTAAGGAAATATTGTCTCTCTATTCAATTCTAAGCTCTAGACTTCAAAAATTGAATAATAATATGATTCCACAAAAGATTAGATACTAAGCTAAAAATTTAAATAATTATTTATAGTTGTCAAAAAATGTGCTGCGAAGGACCACTCGGCGCAGTAAGTCGGGATCGCTGACCACTCGGCGATCCGCCCTTTGGTTTATTCCATCGCCATTTTGCTTTTGCCTTCAGTATATTTGCATTCTGTAACTTTGGGCGATATAGCACTGCATCGCAAAACTGTTCGGCAACTCGCTGATTGCTTGTTTTTATCACCGACTTGATTTTCTCCTTCAGGGTTTGGCACACTGGATTATTAGGCGAGACCAAGGCCATTTAGCGACTCGCCCAACGGTTTAGGTGATCCTCAGGCCTTCATTTCTTCGTTCTTTCAGCTGCTTTGTTCCTTTTTGCTTACTAATGTCCATGTTTTTTCCTAAGTCCAAATACCTAAAATTCAAGGATTTACAATAGTTATTGGTACAAAATATGCATTTGAGGACGCTAAATATATTAAACTAAAGCCCTAAATGAGTCCAAATTGTGGACTCATCAGAGATAGGATGAGATTCTGTCTCGCCCCGTCCCTCTCTGGCGGTCTCGCCATGGCGGGAATAATCCCGTCCTAGCGGAACCTACGGAAAAAGTACCAGGTCAACAATTTCCTGGGGTTCTTCCCGTTTATAAGGTTTTTCATTGATTCATGGGATATAACTAAGAATTTAATATAATCCTTGTAACTAAGATAGTCATTGCTTACCCCGAATAAATACCCACGTTACACACTCCATAATCATTTCCCATTAATTCAACACCACAACTCCGCACATTTTTAAATATGACCATACACTCACACAGTTATAATTAGTCGCAACACACGTCCAAATTTTTGCTTACAAATCACAACGTATATTATCTAGACTCTTGTACCTAACCAGTGATGACTCTCTTTCCGACAACAAGTTTTACAAAACTCGGGCAATTACGACTCGCATAGTTTCGAACATTTAGACTTGCATATTGCACACATCAAAATCCAGACAACTAATACTATGCACATAATCATATCATAACATTTAAGTAAAGCATCTTTCACACCAACAGTTATTTCAAAACAACAATATGCACACATTCATAGTTTCAAGTTACAATTAATTCGCTCCATGCATGACCATTACTAATCATCCAAACATTTATACAACATCTGCATCCAGATACTAATTGGAACCTTCTCAGTTCCAATTTACCTTGCTTGTGTCCTCTCAGCCCTGAAGACGGCACCCAGTTCATTTTGTTGACATACCATTGGAATTGGGAGATACCAATTGAACTCAACTCATACCACAAGCGACAATTCGTACGAAAGGAGAGAATAAATGATACGACTTCCTAGAATGCCTCATAACATCCTAAAGATAAGATGTGACGTTAACACACCAATTCGCAGGAGTCTATTCCACATTTCTCTCTTGTACTATAGATCGGTAACATGGGCTATAATACCAATTGTCACGACCCAGCCTACCGGGCCATGTGGCACCTATTCTAACACCTAAGTAGGAGAACCCTCGATTCCCAAATAGTTAAATGATATGCGACAGATTAAGAAAACGGGAAAATAAATAACATTTATGAGAAGTTTTTATAAAATAGAGAGTTTTTACCAACAATTCGAGTAAGACTTGTAAAGTAATTAACACCCCATGGATCTAGTCTAAATAGGTACAAGATCTTCTAAGATTACAAGATAGAAAATACGGTAACAAATGACGCAGCTCCCACTACACTTGGAAGGAAAAATGGAAGCTGTAGGAGATTATCTTTGCCTTCTCCTATGAAACATCACTGACCCTGCAACCAGACTATGCCCAAAAAGGCATAGCAAGTGTAGTATCAGTACAACCACACGTACTGAAAGGCATCATTGGTCAACCCTATTCCCACCACATAATATAAGAAATCGACTATTAGAGACATGCAATAAGACTGTTCGTTCCTCCACGTTTATACCCTTCTATCCTTACCATTCTGCATACCTTGCATATACTAGTACACTTGACCCTAAAGCTCACTCGCTCTATTCTGATATTGTAACCTAACAATCTACCTCTTAGAGCGGTTCCAAATGTAACCACTACCAACCCGGCCAACCACTCACGACATACCCTTGCTCATTACTCCAAACCACTCAACCCCTGGCTCCATAATAGTTTCTATCAAGGCTTATAACCATTACCATATAAATTCGTAACCAGTGTAGTACCTAACTACTCAACACTTACAACATATCACCACCAAATAAGCACAACGGATTAGTGCAATTACACAAATTTAAGGTTCAGTCATCCTTTCAGAGCAATGTATAGTTCCATAATCTCAATAACAAGTAGACGTATATGATAATTCAATGGTTCTCTCATGGAACTCATACCCAAACTCTTAGTCTACCGAAACGTGGTACTCGAGTGTGTCGGAACATGACACCCGGTCCAATATATGGGCCGGAACGTGGCACCCAATCCAAGTTGGTGTGTCAGAACGTGACACCCAATCCAATAAACACAACCACAGCCACAATCACATCCATCATAACAATATTCATTATCATACAATCAAGTAATAGGTTCATGGCATGTAATTGTTTATACTTAGTCTTTTCATTATCATTCGAGTTATGTTATCTAATCCCATTCATGTACACAAAGCACGGAAACAACAACAACAACAAACATACACAATCCAAACTAGAGTCTAACATCCTCCAACCTATTTCCTAGGACAAGGCTTCCTTCTATGATTCCCATCTTATTCAACAATTGATAGTATATAAACAATTATCCCTTTTTTGGTGTACGAAGGCCTAAGCATGAATCCTACCATCAATTATCAACATACTACACAGTGAAAAATGGATTTATAACTACTCAATTAAATAAACCTAGCCCACTGGGCGCGGCGATCATGAGGTTATAGCTCCAATCCAGGCTTCCGAACGACGAGACGGTGGATTTTGACCGGAAATCTGCAAGCTATCAACTTCCTTACGCTAAAAATCTCTTTCTCCTTCCTTCCTAAGCTTAGAGTAGCCTTTTGGGGTTTTCTAAGGTGATCCTCGCCTCTTTTTGGTGTTTCTGGAAAAAGGAGAAAATAAGACTTCGCGTTATTTTAGTTTTGTCCCATCCATCCTGTTCTGGAGGCCACTTATCCCGCTAGAGCGTCGCCGCCCTAGCGGCATCTGGCCCGCTCTGGAGGGTTGAGGGGCCTGGTTTTCATGACGTTTTTAGTTTCCTAATCAATGATGGTTCGGGTCGTTACATATATTCTACATATCTTAAATTAAAAGTCTTCTTTATTTTAAAAAAATTCATATCAAATTAAAATTAGACAAATCCATATCTATCTACTTCCTTAAAAGTATGAACTAACTAACTTAAGTGATAAATTATATTAAAAACAGACACATTTTCACATTGAAGGGTTGTGATATTTCCAAAGTGTTATAACTTTTTTGATTAGGTGTGATTTTTTCGAAGGGTTGTGACTTTCCTAAAGGATTGTGACTTTTCCGAAGAGTTGTGATTTTTACGAAGGGTTGTAACTTTTTCAAAAATTTATGAACTTTCCGATGAGTTGCGACCTTTTTGAAGGGTTGTGACTTTTTTTTAATAAGGCACAATAGACAATTTTTTCATACACTACCCTTTGTTGACTATAAAAGGAAGGGTTTCTTCACATTTTTAAACTTTACTTTTTTAAAGTTTTCTACTATTCTTCTTCTTCTTCTTCTTAAAACACCCAATTTAGTATATCTTCTATATTTTATATTATATTTATTTATTTATATTATATTAAAATAAGGCCTCTTTACATTGAATGCTTATGACTTTTTCAAAGAGTTGTGACTTTTTCGATGAGTTTTGACCTTTCTAAAGAGTTGTGACTTATCTAAAGGGTTGTGACTTTTATGATAAGACACAAAAGCACATGCCCATACTACTCTTTGTTAACTTTAAATGGAGGAGTTTCCTCACATTTTAAACTACATTTTTAAATATTTTCTATTCTTCTCTTCTTAAAAACTCAAATGTGATTTACAGATGTTGAGAATCTCAAAGTTCAATGGAATTTGAACACTCCCTAACATGAATGTAATATTATTATAATACTGTAACTAAAAACATCCAATATAGTATATCTTATATTTTATATCAATATTTATTTATATTATATTAAAAGTAAGAACTCCAATAATACAATAATAACTAAAAAAATTCACTATAGGGAAGGGAGGAGAAAATATATTTAAAAGGTGTAACTAAGAGATTTTAAGAAGATATATACAAAAAAAAAATTGAAATAATTGATGCAAAAGCTGAGCCTGGAGGATATAAGAAATCCAAGTCTCAACTTAAATATCAAAAAGGAATTTATCCTAAAACAATCTGTAAAGCTGAAAATTAATATGTAAAAGCATCTAATGAGATAAGTTGTTGGAACAAGTCCCCTAACTAACTCTAGTTGTCTAAAAATTGAATGATTGAAATAAAGAAAAATATCATAGGTGTTGTCCTTGAAAGATGAGGACTCACCAACACTATTACTGAGCTGATCAAAAGTCGTACAAACCGAAAGCTGGATGATGGAATTTTGAACCTATATTAAAAAATAATTTAGTACAGAGAGGTATGCACTCAGTACTTTAAATGTACTGGGATGTGAGACATGTATCACAAGTCTAGTAAACTGAACAAGATGCTCTAAAATGCTTGATTTAAATATATGAATTGATGCAATGGCAAAGTAAATCAATAGGCAACTGACAATTACTAAACTGAAATAATTGAATATATACAAAGTCATGCAATATCTGAAAATAGACTGTGGGAGATACTAATAAGACATACTCCATTGAGCTAAATGGAGTCCAACTTGTACCCCAACTAGAAGGGCTTTCTATACCCTACTAGGGTAGAAGACACTAATGACGTGGATCCCTAAACTGATGTCCAAAAGGACTAAGGTTTCAATATTGATCTAATAGATGCCCATTAATACCTACGGTGACATGTAGTTTTAGGAATTAATGATCTCTACTAAATGTCTTTTTCTTAACTAATGACTGATCATTCATCTCTATGTCAGCTTGGAGCTAAGAATTACTCCCAATTGAATTTATACTAATAATCTATATATCTCAATAATACTGATAAACTGAGACTGAATTGATAAACACTTTATTTGAAAGCATTTTTAAACATGTGGAACTAAAAGACTTGATGTAATTCTACTCATCATGATTTCTATACTCTAAATAGACATGCAATTTAATTATCACGGGTTCAAAGACATGAATTTTCTCTTCTAAGAGATCATGAAAATAACTACTCCCTCCGTCCCATTTTATGTGAGGTAGTTTGACTCGGCATGAAGTTTAAGAAAGAAAAGAAGACTTTTAAAACTTGTGGTCCAAAAATGAATGATAGAAATTTGTGTGGCTGTAAATTGTTTCATTAAGGGTAAAATAGACATTTTATAGTTAAATTGTTGCTTAATATAGAAATGTGTCATTCTTTTTGGGACTGACTAAAAATGAAAGTAAGTCACATAAATTGGGACAAAGGGAGTATATAATTATACTGAATAGTAGGTAAAAACATGTAATCAAAGACATTCATTTAATTTTAAAGTAAAACTTTAAATTATTGTAAATGTAATTTATATTATTTCGTATTATAAAGGTTATGTTTTTTTACCTTTCTAGACTTGATTAATTTATGTAAGAACATTAAGATATGTTTCGATTATGATTAAGCTAATGCAAATGAGAATTTTGAATGTGGCTACTAAACAATTTTTTTTAAAAGTTTTTAATGTGTAGTTTATCTTTCTACTAATTATATTCATATTTGCTTAACTCCGATTTGATATTTTATTAATATTTTTTCCATTATTATATTTTATTGATATATTTTTCCTATTTATTGTTGTATTTTTATTTAAGTATTCATTTATTAAAGTTAGATTTTTGGATCTTATTCAAGTCAATGTTTGTTTTATTAATACATGTGAATGATTTAAATTTTCTTTAAATTTTAAATTATTTCAATATCCAATTAATATTATTCCTAATTATAATTATAATTTATCTAAGAACATTATGATATTTTTCTTTATAGTTAGATTTTAGATTTATTATTGTTAATGCAAATGAGGATTTTGATTTTGCTTATTATTCAAAAAAAATTTAAAATTTTTGGTGTATAGTTAATCTTTTTTCTAATTATGTTCATATTTTCTTACTTCAAGTTGATATTTCATTAATATAATTTCCTTTTATAGTGTTGTATTTCAATAACATATTTTCCTATTGAAGTTAGATTTTTAAATCTTGTTCAAGTCAATGTCTATTTAATGTTAATCTACGTGAATGATTTAACTTTATTGTAATATTTTAAATTATTTAATTTGCAATTTATATTATTTATAATTATGATAAGTTATTTTTATTGTCTATCGAGACTTGATTAATTTATTTAAGAACATCAAGATATTTTTCTATTGTGATTTAGTTTTAGATTTACTTTTTTTTTTTAATGCAAATGAATATTTTGATGCGTATTTGTCGTTCTACTAATTATATTCATATAAGCTAACTCTAATTTGATATTTTACTAATATATTTTTCTTTTTCATTAATGTAATTTATTGATATTTTTTATCGTTGTATTTTATTAAAACATTTCCTATTAAAGTTTAATTTTTGAATTTTATTCAAGTCAATGTGTATTTGATGTTAATACATGTAAAATAATTCAAATTTATTTTGAATTGCAAATTAATTTAGTTTATAATTTATAATATTCCTAACTATAATTAGTTATTTTTACTGTCTTTCTGAACTTAATTATTTTAAAGAAGAATATTAAAATAATAATTATTTTATAGTTAAGCTTTAGATTTATTCCCCTTAATGCAAATGAGAACTTTGATTTTCCTAATTATACGAAAATTCAAAAAAGAAAAAGAAAAGAAAATTGATGTATAGTTTATCTTCCTTCTATTCATATTTTCAAACTTCACTTGATATTTCATTAATATAATTTCCTTTTATATTATTGTATTTCATTTATATATTTTCCTTTTATATTATTATTTCATTAATATATTTTCATATTAAAGTTAGATTTCAAATCTTATTCAAGTCAATGTCTATTTAATGTTAATGCATTTAAATGATTTAATTTTATTGTAAGATTTTAATTATTTAATTTGCAATTTATATTATTTCTAATTAAAATCAACTATTTTTTACTGTCTACCTAGACTTGATTAATTTATGTAAAAAATACTAAGTATTTTTCCATTATCATTAAGATTTAAATTTATTTTTATTAATGTAAATGAGAATTTTGATTTTGCTTATTATCCAAAACAAATGTTTAAAAAAGGTTTGATGTGTAATTTATATTGCTACCAATAATATTACTATTTGCTAACTCCAATTTGATATTCATTAATATATATTATTATTATTATTATTATTATTATTATTATTATTATTATTATTATTATTATTATTATTATTATTATTATCATTATCATTATTAATATTAATGTTGTTGTTGTTTGTTGTTGTTGTTGTTGTTGTTGTTGTGTTAGATTTTTGGATCTTATTAAAGTTAATATCTATTTGATGTTAATGCATGTGAATAATTTATATTAATTTTAATTTTAAATTATTTTGTTCTGTAATTTATATTATTTCTAATTATAGTCAGTTATTTTTTATTGTCTATTTAGACATGACTAATTTATGAAAGAACATTACTATATTTTCCTATTATAGTTTAACCTTTAGATTTAAAAAGATTTCCAATTATATCCATATTTTCCAACTTTAACATAATAAATTTCATGAGTATATGAAAATATTTATATATTTAACTTAATATATTATATTTTAATAATGTATATATACAAAATATATTTAAGGCATAAAATTTAATGAACTTCCTAATTTTCTATATGATAAAAATATTATTTGACTAAAAAAATCATTTTTTTGCGGTATATAAATAGGCGTGATGTCGTTTTTCATAAGTATCATTTGCTGAAAAACGTTTAATCAACTATCTTTTCATCAAATTCCTTAAGCATTTAGCCATGGAGGGAAAGAAGACTAAAGGCCATCAAAAGATACCAATGAGAAAAATAGAAAATAGGGTTGCCCTGCTTACCACATTTTCAAAGCGTCGAGCGGGTTTGTATAAAAAAGCTAGTGAACTCGTTACTGAATGCGATGCTGACATTGGAATAATGATGATTTCCTCTGCCGGTAAGCCACACTCATTTTTTCACCCTACTGTTGATACAATTTTTTCTCGTTTTCAGAATCCTGATATGCAGTTAAGCCAAGGTATTCGTCTAGACACAATTACTGCTCGAAATAAAGTGAATCAACTCAAAAACAGGCTTGAAGAACTTGATGTTGTAGAAGATGCTGTGATTGCTCGAATAAATTTTTATGACCAAATGGTAGAAGTAGGACAAAAAGGTTGGTGGGAGTCAATTGAGCAGCTCAATGCAGATGAAGTGATTATATTTGAAGCTTGGTTGAGTGACACTTGTTCCAAAATGCACCATCATTTGAACCAATCAGAAAATAAAGTTTCATCATCATTGAGACGTGAATCTTTTGGAGTGTGAAGTCTGAAAAATTGAAATTATAGTTGAATCATGCTAGGTTATCACTTATAGATATATTGGTGAAGACTCTAGTAAGTTCAAATTTATATTATGAAGGTATTGATTTTTCTTTAATTATTATTTCAATGATGCTACAATCATGCATTGCTATGACTTTCATTAATAATATTTGATATGGTTGGCCTGAAGATTGCTTAATGAGAAAAAACTACTTCATGGGTTGGTCTGAAATATAATATATTGGATACAATAACACTTATATGCTTTACATCAATGAATTGTTATTAATTTTCTCTTCTCAATTGATTTAGGATTAGGAACCAAATATTTTTCAACTAATAGCTTTTGATTTACGACATATGATTATAGTATACCATGATGCACAAAGATGAATTCCGCAAAGTAGATTGAGATATATGTCATTTTTTCAATAAAGTCTACACCCTGAATGTGGCCCGAAACTCTGAATTATTTTTGGTGCCAAACTAACCCTTGACTTGTCTTATTGCTGTATTATAGACTATAACAACTATGTGAAAACTATTTAAAAAATGGACATACAACTATTGCAGAAAATAACTCCAATACTTTATAAATAAGTCTAAAATAAGAGATGTTTGTAAAATAAAAAAAAATGAAAGTATAACTCAACTGACTCGTCTATGAAGCCTTTAATAACAAAAGACAGGAGTCGAGATAAGACTCATGGCTACCTGAATATTCAATGCCAACATTAAAAAAAATAGAATTGTTTAATGTTAATTAAGTCTCTTAAATGTGTTATGATCCAATTCACCAGGCCGTGCGGGCACCTACTCAAACACCTAGAAAGGAGAACCCTTATTCCCAATTTAAAACATTCAATGAGGAAGTGAACAGTTATAAACTAATCATCTTATTAAAATATATGAATACTCACATTTTGTCAAAACTAAAATACCTTTGTAAGGAAAATACATTGATCCCTTCCCCAATAAACTAGTCTAAATAGGTATAAAAACTTCTAAAGAGAACTATTTATGAAAGAAAATAAGGCATAGCTTCCACCATGACAAAAAAGAAGTGAAAGCTGTCGAAGATCATCATCATCTTCACCTAAGAACCATCATTGAATCTTGCAACCCAGACTATGCCAAGTGGCATAGCAAGCGTAGTATCAGTACAAACAACACAACTAGCAGGCATCATCGATAAACCTGAATCCCCCACATAATATCATAAAATAATCAAGAAAACCTGAAACTTGAAAATAAAATTAGGATCTCGATCCACCAAGTCACCACTCTTTCTTTAAGTAGATTTACCTTGGAATCCATATGCTCTATCTCAAGTCATCCCACCTCTATTCACTGCCAAGTCCCCCCCATCTAGGCTATTCCACTCTCATATCAAATCATAGTCTAATATTTTCTATCGTATAAAGATTTCCCAAATACAAGATCATTACTGACTTTGCTAACTAGTCTACTATTCCCACTCAAGCTCCCATGCCAAAACCTTGGCATTAACAACACTTCAATTATACAAAATATGAATAAGCAGCCCCAATTTAGCAAAGTAGGTAAATACAATTCTAGTTTCACTTATAAGATAGCATGAACTCCTAGCCCCTACCCAAGTTTAACACTCGCATTAAACATGTCCCACATGATCACCATATCAAAACTAGTCATAACTGATTCATCACTCTATTTCAGTAACCCGGACCACCAAAGATCCCTAATCTTTTATCTACAACATTTAACATGCAAACTTGGTCTACAGAAAGACTATCCCAGCATTTAAATACATCAACCCAGAAACTCAGGGAACAACATATGAAAAATATAACATACTAAATAAAATCGGTCCTCTCATGAAACCTACATACAATTATTAGTGTGCCGACGTGGTACTCGAGCCAACTATTGTTAGTGTACTAACGTGGTACCTGAGCCAACTAAATGATATTTTGTACCAGAATTAGTATCTAAGACAACCGTTAGTAAGCCTATACAGGTGTGGTATCCAATCCAATCAGCAATCACAAACAACATACATAATCATAACACAATGAACAATCACACTTGAAGCCAGAAGTAAAATAATCAGATTCATTATATGAGATTTATCAGCATGATGTCATTTCACATTCATCCTTTATATTTTTCCCATATGCATTGCACAGTAATACTACAAGTAGTTGATATGCACACATACAAAATTTGGAAAACTAGACAATCATTATCCACCTGAAGGGCTTCCTTCTTAATATTTTCTGAAAAAACTCCGATCACCCACAATTACCTTCCCAGGATCACACCAAGCAATATCATAAATTCAACAATGACTATTCAAGTCCATAATAAAGTAGATATATACTTAGATTTTTATGTCTTTCAAATAACAACTTTTAGAAACAAAATATCAAGTTAGCAAACTGCAGAAATTAACCACCTAGAAAATGAAAGTCGTGATACCAAAATATATATTCTTAGTTTAGAATATGGTGATGCAACCCCGCCCGTAAAAATAGGCTAGGAAGTAGGATAAATCCATGGTAGCCTGGACGTAGTATGCTCACCCTTAGATTCAGATATAACTAAGATTACAGTTGAGGTCGCGAAATAGCAACCTGAAAATGCCCTATACTTAACAAAGAAAGAGAAAGTACAATATCAGTACACAATTACAGTGTACTGATATGACACCGGCTAGTTCCAATTATATGAAATACGAACAACTTAATAAAACTATTAACATACAATTATAACATAGCTCGAACTTTCGATCCTCACCCTGAGTTGATATGCATACACAACATGAACAACCATTGACAAAATTTAACATTAATTTCAAATCATACTCTTTCCTTTTTCCTAATCATATATCATGCATGCAATAACGAAGCAGTTACAAGCACATATGACATAAATGAGAAACAAACAACCCTCATTTACCTCAAATCAAGCCTTGGAAGCTATATTAAATCGAGTCTTCCCCTTATTATGAATTTTGAGTTGTTCTTGGCCTAAAACAATAACAAAACAACACAATCAATGAATAATGGCATAAAAATACCCAGATTATACTCAAACTCTAATCTCATGCTATTCTCGTGATCATTCCACCTCAACTAGGATTTTCCACCATTAACTCAAGACAAATTCTCCCCTAAAGTCATCAACAAGGATTCTTCCACCATTAACTCAAGACAAACCCTCCCCTAAAGTCACCCAACAAGGATTCTAGCCTAAGAATCGAAATACCTAGGTATGTGGCTGATTAACTTATCTTTATTAATGAAAGTGATGGGAATTGGTTGCATTTCACCCTAGGTCACTCTTTCTCTTCCTAAAATATGTTTTGCAGAATAATGAGTGATTTAGAAGAAAATTATGATAAAATGCAAATCACCAACCAATAGCGGAAATTAATTCCCCGTTATAGGGTGTGACACCCTATTAGTAGCTTGTACGAGATGAAAACTTGGAATACTCCCCAAAAGTCTCCATTTCACAACACACCTTCAAACCTTGATATTCTAAACTAATCCATTCATACCCAATTTGATGTCAGGAGTTCTACCCACTCAAAATAGATTCCTAAAATTCCTATGGACTCTTTAATGTCTTAGCTAATAAAAAACCAACCTAAGCTTAGACATTTCTCCCGAACCTTTCCCGGATCTTCCTAGACCTCACCTTGCCTATAGTTAGTTTGATACTAGCCTAGCGTAGAATTTTCAAACCACTAATCTAAAAGTTTTCTTACCTAATTTTTCGATCAATGGTTTACCCATAACGAATGGAAGGATCGTTAAATCTATAGATATTTTTAAGTTGTTAATTGTTTTGATTCATAGTACTTGTTACATAATTTTTCCACAATATATGTTACTCCTTTTGTCCCAATTTCGAGGGTCAACCAAATTTTTTTATAAGGTAATGGTCCTCTTGGCGTTTGAAGATGCAATGTAATTCTCGGTGTTTGAAGATGATGGCCCTCTCGGCGTTTGTAGACAATAGACCTCTCGGTGGTTTGAAGATCAATGATGGCCCTTTCAGCAGTTTGAAGATGCAATGACCCTCTTGGCATTTGCATATGTAACAACCTTCTCGGTGGTTTGAAGATGTAACAACCTTCTCGGTGGGTTGAAGATGCAATGGCCCTTTTGACGGTTGTAGATGATGTCCCTCTCAGTGTTTAAAGATGCATTGACCCTCTCATACTTTGAAGATTCAATGGCCCTCTCGGTGGTTATACATGATGTCCCTCTCGGCATTTGAAGATGAAATGTCCCTCTTATCATTTGAAGATGCAATGGCTCTTTTGGTATTTGTATATATGATGGCCCTCTTGGCGTTTGAAGATGATGGACTTCTTGGTTATTGAAGATGCAATAGCCCTCTCGGCGGTTGTAGATGATGTAATGTCCTTTTTAGAGGTTTGAATATGCAATGACCCTTTTGGCAATGGTATTAACTTCTTTGATAATACGACATAAATGATTCTTTGCGTGATAATGACGATATCCCTCTGGGTGGTGGTATTATTTCATTTGATAATACTATAGAAATGTCCCTCTGGTTGGTAAAAATGACGTCTCTCTAGGTGGTTCACATAATTGCGTCTGATATCGGTGGGATTTGTGAATATTCTTCAAACGTTCATGATGCTGAAAAATTTAATTTGATGTCATTGAATATACTTGTACATGTTGGGAGTGATGCTTTCACTTGTTCCTATTTTGAACATTTTTTTTCTTTGTTAGTCATGCTTTGTTGAGGAATTAAGCGAGGTATTGTTGCTCGTGTTCTAAACTGTTTCTTTTTCTTCTGAAACTTCAATGATTTTCCTGTATCCACAGAGAAGTTGTCAATTTCAGGGAGATGCTCACCCTTTTGAATTCTCCATATTCGTTGAATGGAGGAATATGATGATCTTGACGCAATATTATAGTCCTGCATCCACAGAAAAATTGTTAGTTTTTAAAACAAACTAATCTGTGTTGACTTCTTCAATCACTTGCTTCTTGTCTTTGCTATCTTTAGGTGATCACTCCGATCTCTTACTTCTTGATAGACATAATATGAAATTATACAAAATATTTGACATATTAATTTTTTTTTAAGGAAAAAGTATTTTTTGAGAATCAATTTGGAAAAGGTCACTGTCAAATGTCATGTCATGAATAGCTTAAGTGAATGTCCTTGGTTCAAAACTTTTGACACTGTCAAATGTCATGTCATGCATATCGTAAGTGAATGTCCTTGGTTCAAAACTTTTGACATGTCCGATGGCTTGTTCTAGAGAATTCAAAAGATCCTTAAAACTTTAGATATTTATGACATAACCTTCTCAAAATCTGTTATAATTGAGAAGTTTTGCAGCTGGCTCTGAAATCTAATAGTGCCAGAGATTGCTGATGTTGACTATGAACTTTAACGATGCCACAGATCATTTGAAGTTAACTTTAAACTTCTAATTATGCTCGAAATATTCACAATTAACTATAAGATTCTAATGATGATTGAAGAAATTTTTGAACCCATCTTAAAAAATTTCTTTCCTAGTTAGATGTCTTGGAGTATCTCAAATTGTTCATATATGACTTGAAGAATTTTTATGATTCTCTCAAAATTCTATCCCAGTTGCAACTCTAAATGTATTTCCAGTCTTGACTTGTTGGAGAGATCCTCTTTTTGAGAATTTTTGAGTCTCTCTAAAAAATTTTGTCCAGTTTCTATTGTAAAGGAAAATAAAAATCTTACGGGAGGTATGATGAGTCCATGATTTGGACTCATTTAGGGATTTATTTGGATAGATTTAGTGTCCTCAAATGCTTATTTTGTGCCAATAACTGATGTAAAATCCTTATTCTTCAGGTATTTGGATTGAGGAACAAAGCATGGACACTAATGGGCAAAAAGGAAGGCAGCTGAAAGAACAAAGAAAAGAAGGACTGTTGATCACCTAATCTATTGGGCGAGTCACCGAGTCTCTATTACTTCACCTGAAGTTCCAGTGTGCCAAGCCCTAAAGGAGAAAATCAAGTCGGTGAGAGAAAGAAGTAACCGGCGTGTCGTCGAACGATTCTGCGATGTAGTGTTGGATCGCCTAAAGTTACAGAACTTGAGGATGCTGAAGGCCAAAGAAAAAAAGGCAATGGAACTAAACAAAGGGCGGATCACCGAGTTGATCGGTAAGCCCGACTTACTGCGCCGAATGGCCCTTTGCAACATATTTTTGACGACTATAAATACATTTTCAAACATTATGTTTAGTATCAAATTTTATTTTGAACATTCACTAGAGTAATTTTTGAGTTTTGAACTGAGAGTTTGGAGACAAACTTTTCCTTAGCTTTAAAGAATTGAAGTTTTCCATTTTTGAGAAATTGGAAGTGGGTCTTTGAGATTCTTCAATTTGGACCTTTGTAAAGACGAAATTAATCTTACCCAGTTGATGGAAACACAATTTGGTAACGATTTCTACCTTTTTATGATGTCTAGCTAAAACCCCAATTCTTGGGGCATGATTATGTGATTATGGGTTGATTTAGCTATTGGGTATTGCTAATTGTTAGTGTAAATGCTGTTTAGAAGTGATTTCATTTAGTAATTGTGGTTTAAATTAAAGGGTTGTAGTTGTAAATACAGTCCTACCTTCGTGTTTTTGGCTTGCTCGAGATAGAGGTTTTAAAACAAAGATTACTAAATTGATGGTTTGGGTATTGGGTTGTCATGTGTTCAGCTCGAGAGAGTGAATCCTAAACCTTTTCCCACACATTCAGCTCGAGAGAGTGAATGGACTAAAGCGTAGGTTGTTCTTAATTGATTGCTTGTTGGTGTTCGAGAGAAAGCAACTTGATTCGGGGTAAATTATTCGAGAGAAAGTTTATCCCCACTAAAGTCTAGCTTATTCACTTATTTACAACTATTTACTAACAATTGCAATTACCCATTTGTCTACCTTAGCCTATAATCTAGTCACATCCCAAGAACCCGTCTCATTACTTGTTAATTCGTGCTATTTGATGTTGTTGTAGTTGCTAGTTAAAATCAAAACCCCTATGTTATTTGACACTTGTGTCAACCCTTAATATGAATTATGTTTTTATTCGTAAATATCTATTCCTATGGTTGACTTGACCATATTCGTACTTGTCTATTGATTCTCAAAAACGTATCACTCCCTGTGGGATTCAACCCCAACTCATTTAGTTGGGTTATATTACTGACTAATGATCGTTGGCACTTAGTATTGGAAGAAGTATCTTGATACATGAAATCAAGGTATAACCGAACCGTTGTAGTGCCTACGTATCCCGTTGAGGTAGGAATCTGGTTAAACATAATTTTCCCTCTCGAGGATCAACAAAAATAGAAAAGTTTGATAAGGAAAGGACCGAGGCTGACAGTGGCTGCCTACGTATCTCATTCTTGGGAATTCAGGTTGAACGTAGTTCAAGTACAAAAGGAATATTGAAAATGGATAAATGGGTGACCTAGGTCGACATAGACCGCCTACGCATCTCATTCTTGAGAATTCAGGTCAGACGTAGTTCATTACAAAGGATAATTTTCTAACCATAAAACATAAGATGATTACAAGCAAGTGATGCAATTACAAGGCAAGAAATAAAAGAAACTCTGAGCCTTCAAACATAATATCTTTGACAGCACCTGAGTCGACTGACGACTCATGAGATAAATTTCTACGCACAACTGCGACATGTCATCAATCAAATGCATCAGTGTTTTGTCTAAGAAAATTAATGAGTTCTCCTTCCTGAGCTTTGGTCAGATAGACGTTGATTCGTGTTTCTTTAACACATTCATCCTTTTCTTGATTAACAACTTCTGTATCATCCAGATTCAAATTAACCTAATTCTCGAACCAAACTACCCAACGTGCCTACTTTCAACCCAACTTCTCGAATTCAACCCCGCAACCCCCGAAAACAAAATCAAAGCATGCATAACTCAAATTATGACTAAACCCATAACACCCATTACCCCGGGATACTCAGACTTCTTCTGGTTTTGCCAAATTTGGCCAATCGACGACTTTTGCCCTTAAGAGTGACGTCACCCACTCTATCATTGGGCAAATTACGTCTTTCGGCACAAATGCAGGCTACTCAGACTTCACCCAACTAACTTAAACAACATGCTAGCACAACCCCACAACATTTAGTTCATTTTAACGCACAAAAATATAGGATTTCAACAATTAAAACATTACGGGCAAGATTATCAATTCGACACAGGCATTTAATCATTCTAATCCTATCAGAGAGGCCCAACACACTTCAACAAGCTAATATCATTGCAAATGAGTACAAAATTCTCAAAAATAAACATGGGGTTTAGAAAACCAACCTTTAATGCCGATAAAAATGATATTGAAATGGTAGGTGGCAATGTAATCCAAATCCGAGCACAAATCAACGACCAAAATATGGTAGAAATGTGAAAAATATAAAAGCTAAAGTCTGGGTATGTGTTTGGAAGATGAAAAGTGAGGGAAAGTGAAAGAGTTGGAAATTTAAACCTTTGGCCTTTTAAAAACTGTCCAGTTCTCACCCATTTGGTGACATTAGTCGTACTCACCAATCTACTCGGTGACACGCCGAATGATCACTTACCTTGCCAAGTTTTACAGGACCTCCAGTTATGGTGGGGGTTCAAACGACGGACAAAGTCGGGATCGCCGACCTGGTCAATGATTCGCCAATAATTTCCTGGGCTCGCCGAGTTTTACAGACTCCAATTTGAAATTGTCTTGAGTCCAATGACGGTCTAGGTCGGGCTCGCCGACCTCTTCGGCGATGCACCGACTGGACCTGTAGCTCACCAACCTGCAATTTTTCAAACACTTTCCACACTTCGACCTGTGCAATCAACACACCATTATTTCCAAAATAAAAATTTAAAGCGATAAAACCTTGGGTTGCCTCCCAAGAAGCGCCTTAGTTAACGTCGTGGCACGATGCAAGTCCACCTTCAAACTCCATTCTTGGGGTTGGCCATAGTGTCACTAGGCAAACCCTCTTTAGGCTGTATGTAAAGACACGACAATATTTTGTTTATTTGGGAGTCTAATAGCTGAATAATCATGGAGTGGGAGGTTATCATCTGATTTATCATTGCAACATTCTCACGTAACTCTCCCAGTACTCTATTTTGCTCATTAACTTTGTTGAGAAGAAATGTGAACATTGCTCCGACCTGTCCGTTCTCATTATTCTTAGGCTTGCTCTGCTTATGAGGAGGAATGTATCGATCCTTCTTCTTGCCCTGGACTTCAAATTCCATAACCTTTTTGGTCAACTCGTCTAGTTGAGTTAACAAATTGGCTAAGTGAAAATCCCTTTCTACTTCTTGGTTGGCCTCATGCATGTGATCAAAGAGTTGAGCTACGACTATATAGGGTTGTCGTACAAGACCACCAAGGATAAGTTGATCAATCAATCCTTTGTTCCCGAAGTTAAGACTCCTATAGAAGTATTCTAGTAGAACTAAATCAGAAATCTCATGAGTTGGGCATTGTATTAGCAGTGGTTTAAACCTCAGCCACGACTCATGAGTCTGCTCACCTTCTAGCTGTTTAAAGGTTAGGATGTTGTCCCTGAACCTCATCACTTCTAATGGAAGGTGATCCATTCGTTCATAGTTACTATTTACACTCATTCTGCCTATTTCAATACAAACACACAAACCAAAACTAAAAATTAAGTAAGGTCACTATGACTAACAAGAGCAAAATTCAACTTAACTAAAAAATCTCAAATAACACCACTCCCCGGCAGTGGCACCATTTTGATAAAAGTAAACGCTATCAAATATACTTCATCCAATACTAACATCATCGATTGTTCAATAGTAATATAACCCAACTAGTGAGTTGGGGTCGAGTCCCAAGGGAGTAGTTCGTACTCAAGAATTAATAGAAAAGCATAAATATGCTCAAGTCAATCATAACTGAAAAACATTTACGAAAAAGAACATAATTCAAGTTTGCGGTTACACAAGTGTCAAATATTAAAAATGGGGGTTTTGTAATTAATTATTAACTAAAATAGCGAATGTAAAAATATGAATAGGGAGACAGGATTCTTAGGATGCGATAGGATTATGGGCTAAGGTAAACAACCGGGTAATTGCAATTAATAGTAAACAACTGCAAATCAGTGAATAAGCTAGACTTTAGTGGGGATAAACTTTCTCTTGAACAATTTACCCCGAATCAAATTGGTTTCTCTCGAACACCAATAAGTAGTAATGAAGCACAACCTTCGCTTTAGTCCATTCACTCTCTTGAGCTGAATGTGTCGAAAAGGGTTTAGGATTCACTCTCTCGAGTTGAACCTATGACAACCCAATACCCACAGACTATCGATTCAATAATTTTGGTTTTAAAACCTCTCTCTAGCAAGCCAAAAAACACGAAGTTAAGATTGTATTTGCAACTACAACCCATTAAATTCAACCACAATTACTTAACGAAATCACTTTTAAACAACAAATAAACTATCAATTAACAATACCCATCAGTTAAATCAACCCATAACCACATAATCACACCCAAGAATTGGGGTTTTAGCTAGACATAGTAAAAAAGGTAAAAATCGTTACCAAGTTGTGTTTCCATCAACTGGGTAGGATTGATATAGTCTTTACAAAGGTCTAAGATGAAGAATCTTCAACACCACTTCCAATTTCTTAGAAGTGGAAATCTTCAAATCTTCAAAGCTAAGGAAATATTGTCTCTCTATTAAGTTCTAAGCTCTAGACTTCAAAAACTGAATAATAATATGATTCCACAAAAGATCAGATACTAAGCTAAAAATTTAAACAAGTATTTATAGTTGTCAAAAAATGTGCTGTGAAGGACCACTCGTCGCAGTAAGTCGGGATCGTCGATCCACTCGGCGATTTGCCCTTTGGTCTATTCCATCGCCATTTTTCTTTTGCCTTCAGTATCTTTGTGTTTTGTAACTTTGGGCGATATAGTACTGCATCGCGGAACTGTTCGGCAACTCGCCGACTGCTTCTTTTTATCACCGACTTGATTTTCTCCTTAAGGGCTTGGCACACTGAACATTAGGCGAGACCAAGGTCATTTAGCGACTCGCCCAACGGTTTAGGCGATCCTCAGGCCTTCTTTTCTTCGTTCTTTCAGCTATATTGTTCCTTTTTGCTTACTAATGTCCATGCTCTGTCCTAAGTCCAAATACTTGAAATTCAAGGATTTACATCAGTTATTGGTACAAAATATGTATTTGAGGACGCTAAATATATTAAAATAAAGCCCTAAATGAGTTCAAATTGTGGACTTATCAGAGATAGGCTGAGATTCTGTCTCGCCCCGTCCCACTCTGCCCGCTCTAGCAATCTCGCCATGGCGGGAATAATCCCGTCTCAGTGGCTCCTACGAAAACAGTACCAGGTCAACAGTTTCCTGGGGTTCTACCCATTTCTAAGGTTTTTCATTGATTCATGGGCTATAACTAAGAATTTAAGATAATCCCTGTAACTAAGATAGTCATTGCTTACCCCGAGTAAATACCCACGTTACACACTCCATAATCATTTCCCATTAATTCAACACCACAACCCCGCACATTTCCGAATATGACCATACACTCACACAGTTATAATCAGTCGCAACACACGTCCAGATTTTTGTATACAAATCACAGCATAGATTATCTAGACTCTTGCACCTAACCAGTGATGACTCTCTTTTCGACAACAAGTTTTACGAAACTCGAGCAATTACGACTCGTATATTTTTGAACATTTAGACTTGCATATTGCACACATCAAAATCCAGACACCCAATACTATGCACATAATCATATCATAGCATTTAAGTAAAGCATCTTTCATACCAACATTTATTTCAAAACAACAATATGCACACATTCATAGTTTCAAACTACACTCACAGACCAGTCATAAATTATCAATTAATTTGCTCTATGGATGACCATTACTGATCATCCAAACATTTATACAACATCTACGTCCAGATACCAATTGGAACCTTCTCGGTTCCAATTTACCTTGCTTGTGTCCTCTCAGCCCTGAAGACGACACCCAGTTCACTTTGTTGACATACCAATTGGAATCGGGAGATACCAATTGAACCTAACTCATACCACAAGCGACAATTCATATGAAAGGAGATAATTAATGAAACGACTTCCTAGAATGCTTCATAACATCCTAAAGATAAGATGTGGACATTAACACACCAATCCGCAGGAGTCTATTCTACATTTTTCTTTTGTACTGTAGACTGGTAACCTGGGCTCTAATACTAATTGTCATGACCCAACCCATCGAGCCGTGTGGGCACCTAATCTAACACCTAAGTAGGAGAACCCTCGATTCCCAAACAATTAAATGATATGTGAAAGATTAAGAAAACGGGAAAATAAATAACATTTATGAGAAGTTTTTATAAAATAGAGAGTTTTTGCCAACAATTCGAGTAAGACTTGTAAAGTAATTAACGCCCCATGGATCTAGTCTAAACAGGTACAAGATCTTCCAAGATTACAAGATAGAAAATACGGTAACAAATGACACAGCTCCCACCACACTTGGAAGGAAAAATGGAAGCTGTAGGAGATTATCTTCGCCTTCTCTTATGAAACATCACTGACCCTGCAACCAGACTATGCCCAAAAAGGCATAGCAAGAGTAGTATCAGTACAACCACACGAACTGGCAGGCATCATCAGTCAACCCTATTCCCACCGCATAATATAAGAAATTGACTATCAGAGACATGCAATACGACTGTTCGTTCCCCCACCTTTATACCCTTCTATCCTTACCATTTTGGATACCTTGCATATACTAGTACACTTGACCCTAAACCTCACTCGCTCCATTCTGATATTGTCATCTAACAATCTACCTCTTAGAGCGGTTCCAAATGTAACCACTACCAACCCGGCCAACCACTCACGACATACCCTTGCTCATTCCACCAAACCACTCAACCCCTAGTTCCATAATTATTTCTATCAAGGCTTATAACCATTCCCACATAAATTCCTAACCAGAGTAGTACCTAACTACTCTACACTTACAACATATCACCACCAAATAAGCACAACAGATTAGTACAATTACACAAATTTATGGTTTAGTCATCCTCTCAGAGCAATGTATAGTTCCATAATCTCAATAATAAGTAGATGTATATGATAATTCAATGGTTCTCTCATGGAACTCATACCCAAACTCTTAGTGTACCGGAACGTGGTACTCGAGTGTGTCGAAACGTGACACCCGATCCAATATATGCGCCAGAACGTGGCACCAAATCCAAGTTGGTGTGTTAGAACATGACAACCAATCCAATAAATAGATCCACAGTCACAATCACATCCATCAGAACAATACTCATTATCATACAATCAAGTAATAGGTTCATGGAATGTAATTGTTTATAGTTAGTCTTTTCATTATCATTCAAGTTATGTTCTCTAATCCCATTCATGTACACAAAGCACGGAAACAACAACAACAACAAACATACACAATCCAAACTAGAGTCGAACATCCTCCAACCTATTTCCTAGGACAAGGCTTCCTTCTATGATTCCCATCTTATTCAACAATTGATAGTATATAAACAATCATCCCTTTTTCGGTGCACGAAGGCCTAAGCATGAATCCTACCACCAATTATCAACATACTACGCAGTGAAAAATGGATTTATAACTACTCAATTAAATAAACCTAGCCTACCTGGGCGCCAAGCAGTCGCAAAGGGTTATAGCTCCAATCCAGGCTTCCGAACGATGAGACGGTGGATTTTGACCGGAAATATGCAAGCTATCAACATCCTTACGCTAAAAATCTCTTTATCCTTCCTTCCTAAGCTTAGAGTAGCTTTTTGGGGTTTTCTAAGGTGATCCTCACCTCTTTTTTGTGTTTTTGGAAAAAGGAGAAAATAAGACTTCGCGTTATTTAAGTTCTGTCTCGTCCATCCCGTTCTGGCGGCCACTTATCCCACTAGAGCGTCGCCGCCCTAGCGGCACCTGGCCCGCTCTGGCGGGTTAAGGGGCATGGTTTTCATGATGTTTTTAGTTTCCTAATCAACGACGGTTCGGGTCGTTACATATATTCTACATATCTTAAATTAAAAGTCTTCTTTATTTTAAAATAATTCATATCAAATTAAAATTAGACAAATCCATATCTATCTACTTCCTTAAAAGTATGAACTAACTAACTTAAGTGATAAATTATATTAAAAACAGACACATTTTCACATTGAAGGGTTGTGATATTTCCAAAGTGTTCTAACTTTTTCGATTAGGTGTGATTTTTTCGAAGGGTTGTGACTTCTCCGAAGAGTTGTGATTTTTATGAAGGGTTGTGACTTTTTCAAGATTTATGAATTTTCCGATGAGTTGTGACCTTTTTGAAGGGTTTTGACTTTTTTTTTAATAAGGCACAATAGACATTTTTTCATACACTACCCTTTGTTGACTATAAAAGGAGGGGTTTCTTCACATTTTTAAACTATACTTTTTTAAAGTTTTCTACTATTCTTCTTCTTCTTCTTAAAACACCCAATTTAGTATATCTTCTATATTTTATTTTATATTTATTTATTTATATTATATTAAAATAAGGCCTCTTCACATTGAATGGTTATGACTTTTTCAAAGAGTTGTGACTTTTTCGATGAGTTTTGACCTTTATGAAGAGTTGTGACTTTTCTAAAGGGTTGTGACTTTTATGATAAGACACAAAAGCACATGCCCATACTACTCTTTGTTAACTTTAAATAGAGGAGTTTCCTCACATTTTAAACTACATTTTTTAATATTTTCTATTCTTCTCTTCTTAAAAACTCAAGTGTGATTTACAGATTTTGAGAATCTCAAAGTTCAATGGAATTTGAACACTCCCTAACATGAATGTTATATTATTATAATACTGTAACTAAAAACATCCAATTTAGTATATCTTATATTTTATATCAATATTTATTTATATTATATTAAAAGTAAGAACTCCAACAATACAATAATAACTAAAAAATGCACTATAGGGAAGGGAGGAGAAAATATATTTAAAAGGTGTAACTAAGAGATTTTAAGAAAATATATATAAAAAAATTGAAATAATTGATGCAAAAGTTGAGCCTGGAGGATATAAGAAATCCAAGTCTCAACTTAATTATCAAAAAGGAATTAATCCTAAAACAATCTGTAAAGCTGAAAATTAATATGTAAAAGCATCTAATGAGATAAGTTGTTGGAACAAGCCCCCTAACTAACTCTAATTGTCTAAAAATTGAATGATTGAAATGAAGAAAAATATCATAGGTGTTGTCCTTGAAAGATGAGGACTCACCAACACTATTACTGAGCTGATCAAAAGTCGTACAAACCGAAAGCTGGATGATGGGATTTTGAACCTATATTAAAAAATAGTTTAGCGCAGAGAGGTATGCAGTTAGTACTTTGAATGTACTAGGATGTGAGACATGCATCACAAGTCTAGTAAACTGAACAAGATGCTCTAAAATGCTTGATTTAAATATATGAACTGATGCAATGGCAAAGTAAATCAATATGCAACTGACAAGTACTAAACTGAAATAATTAAATATATACAAAGTCATGCAATATCTGAAAATAGACTGTGGGAGATACTAATAAGACGTACTCCATTGAGCTAAATGGAGTCCAACTTGCACCCCAACTAGAAGGGCTTTTTATACCCTGCTAGGGTAGAAGACACTAATGACGTGGATCCCTAAACTGATGTCCAAAAGGACTAAGGTTTCAACATTGATCTATGGATGCCCATTAATACCTACGGTGACATGTAGTTTTAGGAATTAATGATCTCTACTAAATGTCTTTGTCTTAACTAATGACTGATCATTCATCTCTATGTCCGCTTGGTGCTAAGAATTACTCCCAATTGAATTTATACTAATAATCTATATATCTCAATAATACTGATAAACTGAGACTGAATTGATAAACACTTTATTTGAAAGCATTTTTAAACATGTGGAACTAAAAGACTTGATGCAAAACTACTCATCATGATTTCTATACTCTAAATAGACATGCAATTTAATTATCACGGGTTAAAAGACATGAATTTTCTCTTCTAAGAGATCATGAAAATAACTACTCCCTCCGTCCCATTTTATGTGAGGTAGTTTGACTCGGCATGGAGTTTAAGAAAGAAAAGAAGACTTTTAAAACTTGTGGTCCAAAATGAATGATAGAAATTTGTGTGGCTGTAAATTGTTTCATTAAGGGTAAAATAGACATTTTATAGTTAAATTGTTACTTAATATAGAAATGTGTCATTCTTTTTGGGACTGACTAAAAATGAAAGTAAGTCACATAAATTGGGACAAAGGGAGTATATAATTATATTGAATAGTAGGTAAAAACATGTAATCAAAGACTATTCATTTAATTTTAAAGTAAAACTTTAAATTATTATAAATGTAATTTATATTATTTCGTATTATAAAGGTTATGTTTTTTTACCTTTCTAGACTTGATTAATTTATGTAAGAACATCAAGATATGTTTCGATTATGATTAAGCTAATGCAAATGAGAATTTTGAATGTGGTTACTAAACAATTTTTTTTAAAGATTTTAATGTGTAGTTTATCTTTCTACTAATTATATTCATATTTGCTTAACTCCGATTTGATATTTTATTAATATTTTTTCCATTATTATATTTTATTGATATATTTTTCCTATTTATTGTTGTATTTTTATTTAAGTATTTATTTATTAAAGTTAGATTTTTGGATCTTATTCAAGTCAATGTTTGTTTTATTAATACATGTGAATGATTTAAATTTTCTTTAAATTTTAAATTATTTCAATATCCAATTAATATTATTCCTAATTATAATTAGAATTTATCTAAGAACATTATGATATTTTTTTTATAGTTAGATTTTAGATTTATTATTGTTAATGCAAATGAGGATTTTGATTTTTCTTATTATTCAAAAAAAATTTAAAATTTTTGGTGTATAGTTAATCTTTTTTCTAATTATGTTCATATTTTCTTACTTCAAGTTGATATTTCATTAATATAATTTCCTTTTATAGTGTTGTATTTCAATAACATATTTTCCTATTGAAGTTATATTTTTAAATCTTGTTCAAGTCAATGTCTATTTAAAGTTAACATATGTGAATGATTTAACTTTATTGTAATATTTTAAATTATTTAATTTACAATTTATATTATTTATAATTATGATAAGTTATTTTTATTGTCTATCGAGACTTGATTAATTTATTTAAGAACATCAAGATATTTTTCTATTGTGTTAGTTTTAGATTTACTTTTTGTTAATGCAAATGAATATTTTGATGCGTATTTGTCTTTCTACTAATTATATTCATATAAGCTAACTCTAATTTGATATTTTACTAATATATTTTTCTTTTTCATTAATGTAATTTATTGATATTTTTTATCGTTGTATTTTATTAAAAAATTTCATATTAAAGTTTAATTTTTGAATTTTATTCAAGTCAATGTGTATTTGATATTAATACATGTAAAATAATTCAAATTTATTTTGAATTGCAAATTAATTTAGTTTATAATTTATAATATTCCTAACTATAATCAGTTATTTTTATTGTCTTTCTGAACTTAATTATTTTAAAGAAGAATATTAAAATAATTATTATTTTATAGTTAAGCTTTATATTTATTCCCCTTAATGCAAATGAGAACTTTGATTTTCCTAATTATACGAAAATTCAAAAAAGAAAAAGAAAAGAAAATTGATGTATAGTTTATCTTCCTTTTATTCATATTTTCAAACTTCACTTGATATTTCATTAATATAATTTCCTTTTATATTATTGTATTTCATTTATATATTTTCCTTTTATATTATTATATTTCATAAATATATTTTCCTATTAAAGTTAGATTTCAAATCTTATTCAAGTCAATGTCTATTTAATGTTAATGCATGTAAATGATTTAATTTTATTGTAAGATTTTAATTATTTAATTTGCAATTTTTATTATTTCTAATTAAAATCAATTATTTTTTACTGTCTACCTAGACTTGATTAATTTATGTAAAAAATACTAAGTATTTTTCCATTATCATTAAGATTTAAATTTATTTTTATTAATGTAAATGAGAATTTTGATTTTTCTTATTATCCAAAACAAATGTTTAAAAAAAGGTTTGATGTGTAATTTATATTTCTACCAATAATATTAATATTTGCTAACTCTAATTTGATATTCATTAATATATTATTATTATTATTATTATTATTATTATTATTATTATTATTATTATTATTATTATTATTATTATTATTATTATTATTATTATTATCATTATCATTATTAATATTAATGTTGTTGTTGTTTTAGATTTTTGGATCGATCTTATTAAAGTTAATATCTATTTGATGTTAATGCATGTGAATAATTTATATTAATTTTAAATTTTAAATTCTTTTGTTCTGTAATTTATATTATTTCTAATTATAGTCAGTTATTTTTTATTGTCTATTTAGACATGACTAATCTATGAAAGAACATTAATATATTTTCCTATTATAGTTTAACCTTTAGATTTAAAAATATTTCCAATTATATTCATATTTTCCAACTTTAACATAACAAATTTCATGAGTATATGAAAATATTTATATATTTAACTTAATATATTATATTTTAATAATGTATATATACAAAATATATTTAAGGAATAAAATTTAATGAACTTTCTAATTTTCCATATGATAAAAATATTATTTGACTAAAAAAATCATTTTTTGCGGTATATAAATAGGCGTGATGTGGTTTTTCATATGTATCATTTGATGAAAAACGTTTAATCAACTATCTTTTCATCAAATTCCTTATGCATTTAGCCATGGAGGGAAAGAAGACTAAAGGCCGTCAAAAGATACCAATGAGAAAAATAGAAAATAGGGTTGCCCTGCTTACCACATTTTCAAAGCGTCGGGAGGGTTTGTATAAAAGAGCTAGTGAACTCGTTACTGAATGCGATGCTGACATTGGAATAGTGATGATTTCCCCTGCCGGTAAGCCACACTCATTTTTTCACCCTACTGCTGATACAATTGTTTCTCGTTTTCAGAATCCTGATATGCAGTCAAGCCAAGGTATTTGTCTAGACATGATTACTGCTCGAAATAAAGTGAATCAACTCAAAAACAGGCTTGAAGAACTTGATGTTGTAGAAGATGCTGTGATTGCTCAAATAAATTTTTATGACCAAATGGTAGAAGCAAGACAAAAAGGTTGGTGGGAGTCAATTGAGCAGCTCAATGCAAATGAAGTGATCATATTTGAAGCTTGGTTGAGTGACACTGGTTCCAAAATGCGCCATCATTTGAACCAATCAAAAAATAAAGCTTCATCATCATTGGGACGTGAATCTTTTGGAGTGTGAAGTCTGAAAAATTGAAATTATAGTTGAATCATGCTAGGTTATCACTTATAGATATATTGGTGAAGACTCTAGTAAGTTCAAATTTATAATATTAAGGTATTAATTTTTATTATTATTATTTCAATGATGCTACAATCATGTGTTGCTATGACTTTCATTAATAATATTTGATATGGTTGGCCTGAAGATTGCTTAATGAGAAAAAACTGCTTCATGTGTTGGTCTGAAATATAATATATCGGATACAATAACACTTATATGATTTACATCAATAAATTGTTATTAATTTTCTCTTCTCAGTTGATTTAGGATTAGGAACCAAATATTTTTCATCTAATAGATTTTGATTTGCGACATATGATTATAGTATACCATGATGCACAAAGATGAATTCCGCAAAGTAGATTGAGTTATATGTCATTTTTTCAATAAAGTCTACAACCTGAATGTGGCCAGAACTCTGAATTATTTTTGGTCCCAAACTAACCCTTGACTTGTCTTATTGCTATATTGTAGACTATAACAACTATGTGAAAACTATTTAAAAAATGGACATACAACTATTGGAGAAAATAACTCCAATACTTTATAAATAAGTATAAAATAAGAGATGTTTGTAAAATAAAAAAAAATGAAAGTATAACTCAACTGACTCGTCTATGAAGCCTTTAATAACAAAAGATAGGAGTCGAGATAAGACTCATGGCTACCTGAATATTCAATGCCAACATTAAAAAAATAGAATTGTTTAATGTTAATTAAGTCTCTTAAATGTGTTATGATCCAATTCACCAGACCGTGCGGACACCTACTTAAACACCTAGATAGGAGAACCCTTATTCCCAATTTAAAACATTCAATGAGGAAGTGAACAATTATAAACTAATCATCTTATTAAAATATATGAATACTCACATTTTGTCAAAACTAAAATACCTTTGTAAGGAAAATACATTGATCTCTTCCCCAAGAAACTAGTCTAAATAGGTATAAAAGCTTCTAAAGAGAACTATTTATGAAAGAAAATAAGTCATAGCTTCTACCATGACAAAAAAAAAGTGAAAGCTGTCGGAGATCATCATCATCTTCACCTAAGAACCATCATTGAATCTTGCAACCCAGACTATGCCAAGTGGCATAGCAAGTGTAGTATCAGTACAAACAACACAACTAGTAGGCATCATCGATAAACCTGAATCCCCCACATAATATCATAAAACAATCAAGAAAACCTGAAACTTGAAAATAAAATTAGGATCTCGATCCACCAAGTCACCACTCTTTCTTTAAGTAGATTTACCTTGGAATCCATACGCTCTATCTCAAGTCATCCCACATCCTTTCACTGCCAAGTCCCCCCATCTAGGCCATTCCACTCTCATATCAAATCATAGTCTAATCTTTTCTATCGCATAATGATTTCCCAAATACAAGATCATTACTGACTTTGCTAACTAGTCTACTATTCCCACTCAAGCTCCCATGCCAAAACCTTGGCATTAACAACACTTCAATTATACAAAATATGAATAAGCAACCCCAATTTAGCAAAGTAGGTAAATACAATTCTAGTTTCACTTATTAGATAGCCTGAACTCCCAGATCCTACCCAAGTTTAACACATGCATGAAACATGTCCCACATGATCACCATATCAAAACTAGTCATACCTGATTCATCACTCCATTTCAGTAACCCGGACCACCAAAGATCCTTAATCTTTATCTACAACATTTAACATGCAAACTTGGTCTACAGAAAGACTATCCCAGCATTTAAATACATCAACCCAGAAACTCAGGGAACAACATATGAAAAATATAACATACTAAATAAAATCGGTCATCTCATGAAACCTACATATAACTATTAGTGTGCCAACGTGGTACCCGAGCCAACTATTATTAGTGTACCAGTATGGTACCTGAGCCAACTAAATGATATTTTGTACCAGAAGTGGTATCTAAGACAACCGTTAGTAAGCCTATACAGGTGTGGTATCCGATCCAATCAGCAATCACAAACAACATATATAATCACAACACAATGAACAATCACACTTGAAGCCAGAAGTAAAATAATCAGATTCATTATATGAGATTTATCAGCATGATGTCATTTCACATTCATCCTTTATATTTTTCCCATATGCATTGCACAGTAATACTACAAGCAGTTGATATGCACACATACAAAATTTGGAAAGCTAGACAATCATTATCCACCTGAAGGGCTTCCTTCTTAATATTTTCTGATAAAACTCCAATCACCCACAATTACCTTCCCAGGATCACACCAAGCAATATCATAAGTTCAACAATGACTATTCAAGTCCATAATAAAGTAGATATATACTTTAGATTTTTATGTCTTTAAAATAACAACTTTCAGAAACAAAACATCAAGTTAACAAACTGCAGAAATTAACCACCTAGAAAATGAAAGTCGTGATACCAAAATATATATTCTTAGTTTAGAATATGGTGATACAACCCCAAAATCAAAGAACTAAGAAAGTGTGAGCCCGTAAAAATGGGCTAGGAAGTAGGATGAATCCATGGTAGCCTAGACGTAGTATGCTCACCCTTAGATTCATATATAACTAAGATTACAGTTGAGGTCGCGAAACAGCTACCTGAAAATGCCCTATACTTAACAAAGAAAGAGAAAGTACAATATCAGTACACAATTACAGTGTACTGATATGACATCGGCTAGTTCCAATTATATGAAATACGAACAAAAAACCACAACTTAATAAAACTATTAACATACAATTATAACATAGCTCAAACTTTTGATCCTCACCCAGAGTTGATATCCTCACCTTGAGTTGATATGCATACACAACATGAACAACCATTGAAAAAATTTAACATTAATTTCAAATCATGCTCTTTCCTTTTTCCTAATCATATATCATGCATGCAATAATGAAGCAGTTGACAAGCACATATGACATAAACGAGAAATAAACAACCCTCATTTACCTCAAATCAAGCCTTGGAAGCTATATTAAATCGAGTCTTCCCCTTGTTATGAATTTTGTGTTGTTCTTGGCCTAAAACAATAACAAAACAACATAATCAATGAATAATGGCATAAAAATACCCGGATTATACTCAAACTCTAATCTCATGCTATTCTCGTGATCATTCCACCCCAACTAGGATTTTCCACCATTAACTCAAGACAAATTCTCCCCTAAAGTCATCAAACAAGGATTCTTCCACCATTAACTCAAGACAAACCCTCCCCTAAAGTCACCCAACAAGGATTCTAGCCTAAGAATCGAAATACCTAGGTATGTGGCTGATTGACTTATCTTTTTCAATGAAAGTGATGGGAATTGGTTGCATTTCACCCTAGGTCACTCTTTCTCTTCCCAAAATATGTTCTACAGAATAATGAGTGATTTAGGGGAAAATTATGATAAAATGCAAATCACCAACCAATAGCAGAAATTAATTCCCCGTTTATACGGTGTGACACCCTTTATAGTAGCTTGTACGAGATGAAAACTTGGAATACTCCCCAAAAGTCTCCATTTCACAACACACCTTCAAACCTTGATATTCTAAACTAATCCATTCATACCCAATTTGATGTCAGGAGTTCTACCCACTCAAAACAGATTCCTAAAATTCCTATGGACTCTTTAATGTCTTAGCTAATAAAAAACCAACCCAAGCTTAGACATTTCTCCCGAACCTTTCCCGGATCTTCCTAGACCTCACCTTGCCTATAGTTAGTTTGATACTAGCCTAGTGTAGAATTTTCAAACCACTGATCTAAAAGTTTTCTTACCTAATTTTTCGATCAATGGTTTACCCATAAATAATGGAAGGATCATTAAATCTATAGATATTTTTAAGTTGTTAATTGTTTTGATTTATAGTACTTTTTACATAATTTTTCCACAATATTTGTTACTCCTTTTGTCCCAATTTCGAGGGTCAATCAAATTTTTTTATAAGGTAATGGCC
Organism: Solanum pinnatisectum; assembly: GCA_035578085.1. Classification (NCBI taxonomy): domain Eukaryota; kingdom Viridiplantae; phylum Streptophyta; class Magnoliopsida; order Solanales; family Solanaceae; genus Solanum; species Solanum pinnatisectum. Next base: position 38,652,635 of record CM069079.1, on the reverse strand, counting down.
CTCTCTGTGGTTTGAATATGTAATGGCCCTCTTGGCATTTGAAGATGATGGCCCTCTCAGCATTTGAAGATGCAATGTAATTCTCGGTGTTTGAAGATGATGGCCCTCTCGGCGTTTGTAGACAATAGACCTCTCGGCAGTTTGAAGATCAATGATGGCCCTTTTAGCAGTTTGAAGATGCAATGACCCTCTTGGCATTTGCATATGTAACAACCTTCTCGGTGGTTTGAAGATGTAACAACCTTCTCGGTGGGTTGAAGATGCAATGACCCTCTTGATGGTTGTAGATGATGTCCCTCTCAGTGTTTGAAGATGCATTGGCCCTCTCGTACTTTGAAGATTCAATGGCCCTCTCAGTGGTTGTACATGATGGCCCTCTCGGCGTTTGAAGATGAAATGTCCCTCTTAGCATTTGAAGATGCAATGGCTCTTTTGGTATTTGTATATATGATGACCCTCTCGGCTTTTGAAGATGATGGACTTCTTGGTTATTGAAGATGCAATGGCCCTCTCGGCGATTGTAGATGATGTAATGTCCTTCTTGGAGGTTTGAATATGCAATGACCCTCTTGGCAATGGTATTAACTTCTTTGATAATACGACATGAAAGATTCTTTGCGTGATAATGACGATATCCCTCTGGGTGGTGGTATTATCTCATTTGATAATACTGTAGAAATGTCCCTCTAGTTGGTAAAAACGACGTCTCTCTGGGTGGTTCACATAATCGAGTCTGATATCGACGGGATTTGTGAATATTCTTCAAACGTTCATGATGCTGAAAAATTTAATCTGATGTCATTGAATATACTTGTACATGTTGGGAGTGATGCTTTCACTTGTTCCTATTTTGAACATTTTTTTTTCATTGTGAGTCATGTTTTGTTGAGGATTTAAGCGAGGTATTGCTGCTTGTGTTCTGAACTGTTTCTTTTTCTTCTGAAACTTCAATGATTTTCCTGTATCCACAGAGAAGTTGTCAATTTCAGGGAGATGCTCGCCCTTTTGAATTCTCTATATTCATTGAATGGAGGAATATGCTGATCTTTACGCAATATTATAGTCCTGCATCCACAGAAAAATTGTTAGTTTTTAAAACAAACTGATCTGTGTTGACTTCTTCAATCACTTGCTCCTTGTCTTTGCTATCTTCAGGTGATCACTTCGATCTCTTACTTCTCGATAGACATAAGATGAAATTATACAAAATATTTGACATATTAAATTTTTTTTAAGGAAAAAGTATTTTTTGAGAATCAATTTGGAAAAGGTCACTGTCAAATGTCATGTCATGCATAACTTAAGTGAATGTCCATGGTTCAAAACTTTTGACTTTCAAATGTCATGTCATGCATAGCTTAAGTGAATGTCCTTGGTTCAAAACTTTTGACATGTCCGATGGCTTGTTCTGGAGAATTCCAAGATCCTTAAAGCTTTGGATATTTATGACATAGCCTTCTCAAAATCTGTTATAATTGAGAAGTTTTGCAGCTGGCTCTGAAATCTAATAGTGCCAGAGATTGCTGATGTTGACTATGAACTTTAACGATGCCACAGATCATTTGAAGTTAACTTTAAACTTCTAATTATGCTCGAAATATTCACAATTAACTATAAGATTCTAATGATGATTGAAGATATTTTTGAACCCATCCTAAAAAATTTCTGTCCTAGTGAGATGTCTTGGAGTATCTCAAATTGTTCATATATGACTTGAAGAATTTTTAAGATCCTCTCAAAAATTCTGTCCCAGTTGCAACTCTAAATGTATCTCCAGTTTTGACGTGTTGGAGAGATCCTCTTCTTGAGAATTTTTAAGTCCCTCTCAAAAATTTTGTCCAGTTTCTATTGTAAAGGAAAATAAAAATCTTACGAGAGGTATGATGAGTCCACGATTTGGACTTATTTAGGGATTTATTTGGATAGATTTAGTGTCCTTAAATGCTTATTTTGTGCCAATAACTGATGTAAAATCCTTGTTTTGTGGGTATTTGGATTGAGGAACAAAGCATGGACACTAATGGGCAAAAAGGAAGGCAGCTGAAAGAACGAAGAAAAGAAGGACTGTTGATCACCTAATCTACTGGGTGAGTCACCGAGTCTCTATTACATCGCCTGATGTTCCAGTGTGCCAAGCCCTAAAGGAGAAAATCAAGTCGCAAGAGAAAGAAGTAGTCGGCGTGTCGCCGAACTGTTCCGCGATGCAGTATTGGATCTCCCAAAGTTACAGAACTTGAGGATATTGAAGGCCAAAGCAAACAGGCGATGGAACTGAACAAAGGGCGGATCGATGAGTTGATTGGTGAGCCCGACTTACTGTGCCGAATGACCCTTTGCAACATATTTTGGTGACTATAAATACTTTTTCAAACATTATGTTTAGTATCAAATTTTATTCTGAACATTCACTAGAGTAATTTTTGAGTTTTGAACTAAGAGTTTGGAGACAAACTTTTCCTTAGCTTTGAAGAATTGAAGTTTTCCATTTTTGAGAAATTGGAATTGGGTTTTTGAGATTCTTCAAATTTGGACCTTTGTAAAGACGAAATTAATCTTACCCAGTTGATGAAAACATAATTTGGTAACAATTTCTATCTTTTTATGATGTCTAGCTAAAACCCCAATTCTTGGGGTGTGATTATGTGATTATGGGTGATTTAGCTGCTGGGTATTGCTAATTGTTAGTGTAAATGTTGTTTAGAAGTGATTTCATTCAGTAATTGTGGTTTAAATTAAAGGGTTGTAGTTGCAAATGTAGTCCTACTTTCGTGTTTTTGGCTTGCTCGAGAGAGAGGTTTTAAAACCAAGATTACTGAATTGATGGTCTGTGGGTATTGGGTTGTCATAGGTTCAGCTCGAGAGAGTGAATCCTAAACCTTTTTCCACACATTCAGCTTGAGAAAGTGAATGGACTAAAGCGTAGGTTGTTCTTAATTGATTGCTTGTTGGTGTTCGAGAGAAACCAACTTGATTCAGGGTAAATTATTCGAGAGAAAGTTTATCCCCACTAAAGTCTAGCTTATTCACTAATTTACAGCTATTTACTAACAATTGCAATTACCCATTTATCTACCTTAGCCTATAATCTAATCACATCCCAAGAACCCGTCTCATTACTTGTTAATTCGTGATATTTACTATTATTGTAGCTGCTAGTTAAAATCAAAACCCCCCTATTATTTGATACTTGTGTCAAACCTTAATTTGAAATATGTTTTTATTCATAAATATCTATTCCTATGGTTGACTTGAACATATTCGTACTTGTCTATTGATTCTCAAACACGTACCACTCCCTGTGGGATTCGACCCCAACTCATCTAGTTGGGTTATATTACTGACTAACGATCGTTGGTACTTAGTATTGGAAGAAGTATCTTGATACGTGAAATCAAGGTATGACCGAACCGTTATGGTGCCTACGTATCCCGTTGAGGTAGGAATCTGGTTAAATGTAATTCCCCCTCTCGAGGATTAACAAAAATAGAAAATTTTGATAAGGAAAAGACCGAGGCTGACAATGGCCGCTTACGTATCTCATTCTTGGGAATTTAGGTCGAATGTAGTTCAAGTACAAAGGGAATATTGAAAATGGATAAATGGGTGACCCAGGTCGACATAGACCACCTATGCATCTCATTCATGAGAATTCAGGTCAGACGTAGTTCATTACAAAGGATAATTTTCTAACCATAAAACATAAGATGATTACAAGCAAGTGATGCAATTACAAGGCAAGATATAAAAGAAACTCTGAGCCTTCAAACATAGTATCTTTGATAGCACCTGAGTCGACTGACGACTCATGAGATAAATTTCTACGCACAATCGCGACATGTCATCAATCAAATGCATCAGTGTTTTGTCTAAGAAAATTAATGAGTTCTCCTTCCTGTGCTTTGGTCAAATAGATGTTGATTCGTGTTTCTTTGACACATTCATCCTTTTCTTGATTAACAACTTCTGTATCATCTAGATTCAAATTATCCTAATTCTCGAACCATCTCAATTATTTGGCAATATATTCAAATATCACGATCTTCTCATCATACTCCTAGAACACATAGTCATCTACCTCATTTATTCATTCAGCTTGTGACATGACATAATCTTGACAAATTTTTAAGAAAATCTTTTTACTGAAAACAAGTGAAATAAATTTTTGCAATAGAAGATGCTTTCATTGAAAACAAGGAAATACAAACTTTGGCCATGACTATGGGCCATTTTGCATTTTTTGAAATATTACGAGGGAAATTAAAATATGATTAGGAAAAATGACATGAAAGGTGGGTACCGGGCCTTATCCAGACTACCACCGATTTTAGAAATAGCATAAGATTCATTTTTGTCTATCAAGATGAGCGAGGATCAAGAGTGGAGTGGAGGTCCAATTAAGAACTTCCCGCATTGGCTTGACATCTTGTATGTCTGATGTCTCGATCAATTCCTCCAGCACAATGTCAGCTTTTTCAAGAAGATCCCTAGTTCCTTCTTCAAGAATGTCATAATTGGCATATTCCTTTACTAGAAAGGACTGATACAAATGAGGCAAAGATTTTGGTGGAACATGATTAACCTCCTTCCTATTCTGACCATCTTCTGCCACTAAAGCAAAAGCTTGATGTGGCGCTATGACCACAAATTTGGATTTCTCAATTATGCACAGTGAAGCTACAACTTTCTCAAGGCTATTAAGGTTGGTTGGGACTACAACTTTATCCACACACCAATTTTCTTTGAGCTCGATAATGTTAATGGTAAACCCTTGACGATTCGGCAGTGAATTACTATTGGCATTGGTAGTCATAGTTTGGAGAGTGACAACCTTTTGATCAATCAAGTCTTGAATTTTATGCTTCAAGTTGATGCAATCCTCAGTACTATGTCCAGCACCTCCTAAATGGTAAACACAACGGTGATTGAACCTGTAATGTCTGGAATTGGCATTGACATTTTTTGGATCAGTTATTTGTCTCAGACCAGCTGCTTTCAATCTCTCAAAAAGTTGGGTTCGACTTTCAACCAAATGAGTAAAGACTCGAGAAGGTTTCTTCTCACATTTTGGATGAGGAAGATTGTAATTGTTTTGCGGAGGTGGAGGTACTTGATGATAAAGTTGAGGATTTTGGTGAGTAGGTGCCGGCGTTTGGAAATTTGGGTATTGTGGAGTTTGGTAGATATGAGGGGAATTTTGATAATTTGGCGATGTAGCTTGGTAACTTGATTGAACATTTGGTTAATTTGGCAGTAGAGCTTGGTAATTTGGATAAATTGGTGGTGGTGGTAATTTGGATAATTTGGTGGTGGAGCTTGGTAATTTTGTTGGATGGGGTAAGGATTTTGCAGAGCAAAAGGGTAGGTTTTGGATGGTAAAGGATTTCAAATAATGAGACCGGTGTGCCTCTTTGATTTTTGGCTCGATTCAAATTAGATAGAGGAAACATCTTCCCTCTTCCTCCTCAATGGTCCCGAGGATTCATCTTGGGGAGTTATTCAAACGATTTATCCGGTCTTGAGACTGTCTTCAATAGCTTCACCAATTTTGACTATCTCACTGAACTTCCCTCCTAAAATGAACATCCTGTTGTAGTACTTCGTCTCTTGAATGCGCATGAAGACTTCAATGATCTCTTTCTCGGTCAGGGGCTGCCTAACCCTTGCAGCCTCTTTTCTTCAATGGTAGGCATATTCTCGACAACTTTCACAAGACTTCTGTTTGATTCTCTCCAAAGAGTATCGCTCAGGAATGAATTCTACATTTAACCAAACCTTTCAATGAAGTCCTTAGCCAAAGCGTTCCAACTTGGCCATTGCTTCATTTCTTGAGAAATAAACCATTCAAAAGCTTCTCCTTTCAGGCTTCGACTAAAGATCCGCATTAACAAAACCTCATCTTTTAAAACCTCCACAAATTGGTCGCAATAAGCCCTCAAATTAGCATAAGGATTTTCAGCTCCACTAAAAGTGTCAAATCTTGGTACTTTAAAACCTTCCGGGAGCTCTAAATGTGAATGAATGCACAAATCTTTATAATTCAACCCAAAAATATCTGGGGTGCATTGAAAATCTTTCACTACATTCGTAACTTCCTCTTTGATGCTTTGCTCAGTCTTGCCCTTTATGACCTTCCACTCATTCTCCTCCTTCTCATAATGATCGAGTTCAACATGTGTGGTAAATGGATGGTATGATTCTAATGATGTTGGAATATGAAAAGCAATTTGTAGAGGTATGGGTTGAGTAGCAGATGAACTTTGAACAATTTGAGGAGGAATTTGATCAATGGGAGGAAAATTCTGGAGATTGTCAGTATTTGGATTTTGAGGATTAGGTAGCTTTTGGTGTTAGTAGCTAGCATGATGTAGGTTAGGGGTGGTTAGGTCAATGATGGGGCGAGGGGGTTTGGAATCGTAGGATGAATTGTTTGGAAAATGTTCATATGTTGGATTTGAAGTAGGAAAATTGAATGGAGGCCTTTTGTTGCTTGGAGTAGGAGTGTTGGCAATGATAGCCAGATTTGTCAAATCCCAAGTCATCCATTCAGCCCTCATTTCAACAATTTGTTGGAATAATTGCGCAATCAGCTTGTTCTGTTCAGCAATGATAGGGTCATTCACAGTGAATTTGGTCAAATCAGTATTCTCAATATTTTCAACCATGTTTCCTTTGCCTTTTAAAAAGCTTTGGTCAAAAAAGGAATCTTTGGACCTTGTGAAGTATGAATGTTCTGCCATTTTCTCAATACAAATCAGTTTTGAATACCTGACAAAGAAGAATAACTCAAAAGATAAACATGTTAGTCTATGTAGATGATAAATAATACAAAATATCACACACATGACTGCAAACACTTAAGAGTTGCTTTTCTTGAAGATAAATTAACTAGCCCACAGATATAGAAAAGTAGTAAATAAACAAAAATTTGTCTATTTGATTTTGGGATTGGTGAATCAGAGAAATCAACTTTCGTGGAGCCGAGGTCCTTTTGTATCTGTAATTGACATATTTTTGATTTTCGATTGAAATGAAACTCTAATTTTCTTGGAAGAGTGGAAAATATAGATTTTTTCAAAGATGGGGACCAAGCCTTGAAAGGTTGCCTATGTATCTCACATAGGAGAATTCAGGTCCCACGCAGTTCGACCGGCCTAAGTTTTTTTTTTTATTTGAGATGAAAATTTGATATTTTGTTGAGAAGAGAGAGTTTTAAAAATTGAATTTTGAATTTTGTTGGGAAACTAAAGACTCGAGAAGTATTTGGAACGCACTTTTGATAGTGACTTAGTATTTGTGCTTAAGGGTATCTAGAAAATTTCCAAAAGAGTAGGCTAGAACATCTTCAAACAAAGCAACATATTCACATGAGCAGTTATAACACATAAATAGGTATTGTGCGTTTTAAACATATATGTGACCCTTTTGTACCAAGGGTAGACCTAACGATTTGAAAGATATATAGCGTCATATTTAAACATTCCATTGCCTTAAAACCCGAATTTATACAAATTTTATGAGTAAACTGAATGGGGTTACATAATAGGAAAAAGGGATACAAATAATCAATCCCACACAGGGGTACAATCCTAAACTATGCTTCCATGAAAGGTCTTTCGTCCTTGATTACTTGTCATCTCCAGATGTCCACGCTTTTGGATGTAATGATAACTTGATCTTTCTTCGACTCGAACAAACTATTAAACTCTCTATCCCAAGATACAATGGTTTGTCAAACGGCGTATACATTCTTCAAATGTGAACACATAAGTATGATTGTCCATTTAAGCCGTGGACCGTTTTGGACTCAAGGTGGTCTTTCTAATGGACCCAATACACCTAGGGTGTTGGTTCGTCTTAGTTCAATGCGCTAAATTGAGGGATTTGATTTCGCTCTACGCTATTGACTAAGAGTGGGGTTAATTTGAAGTGGACTGGTGACCCGAGTAGACAACTTGGGTTGGGGAAATTAGCAACTGTTGACCATCTAGTGGACAACTACATTCGCCAGGGTACCCTGAGAAACAGTTTGGTTAACGAACGACCGCAGCCCGCATAATTGCCCTTTATGGGTATCTCAGAAGAAAAAAGTGTCGTTTGACGCAATATGATATGCATGTAATGGTAGTTAATATCATAATTTTAAAGAAAATAAGGCACATATGAGGCAAAACAATTCAAAAAATATAACAAATAATCAAAAAATTCAAGTCATTATGGTTAGAACCTAATTAAATCCCTAATGGAGTCGCCATTTCTGCTATGTTGTAATTTTACCATATTTAGAAAAATCACTTTTTGAAATTGTCTAAGTATAAGACAATTTAAGAAAAACACTTAGAAAAAAGTCGCTACTTAGTTTTTTAAAGAAATTAAGAAAATTTAATTTAAAAAAAACTCACACAGATTAAGTCTTTCAAAATTTAGAGAAAAAGGGTATGAGGTTCTCATTCACACTTCAAGAAGGTTTTTAAAGCATTTGAAGTGTCCTACAACCTTACTAAATATATTTTTGATTAACTTTGAAACGAACAAACAACTAAAGAAAGATTATTTTACTTTATTTTGTTTATTTATACTTCTTTTATTTTTATTTCATTTAAGTATAAATATGTAATATTTTCTTTTAAATAATCACTTGAAATGAAAAGAACTTAAGCGATCAAAATAATTTAGTAAATCTTGTCAAAAATAAGGATTAAAACATTTGAAATAATCTAAGAAGTGATTTTAAACAACGAGACTAAGTAGACAAGTAATTAAATAAAGGTTCAAAAATGTTACTCGTTAGGGGATTTAACTAAATTTAAACCAAAACAAATAAAGGTAGAGTAAATAAAAACAAACAATAAATAATCATAATTAAATAATTAGGAGAGTAAAGGGGAAGATGAATTTGGGCCCCTTTTTGGGCCAAACTTGATGTTGCTTTTGGGCTTCGACTCAATACCCATTTTTGTATACATCTGTTGTATATCAGTGTGTACAGGCTACATTTCTGTCTTGTTTCAGCTTTCTGAAACTTGTATTTTGGCTTCCCAGCAGCTTGAACAAAATGGGGTTGACCAAAAGACAGACCTCAACTCAAAGAAATGCAAGAAATGAGTCCAAAGAGAATTCGGATTGGTATCACATGTAAAAACAACAAATGAAAAATGAATTAGCATTTGCGGAGGGAAAGAATAAGAAGATTAATATTACTCTCTAAAGCATGTAACATATCAGCAATTAAATCTTCTAAAGAACAACCCAATAAATAAAATTGACATTTTGAGCATTTGCTAGCTCGAAAATAAAGAGTAAGAACATTTAGTCCAATGAACTGATTAAAAATGAACAAATTAATTAAGAGAAAGAAGCATATGATAATCTATGCATAAATTTAAAGAACACGACTTAGATATAGAGCTAAGAAACAAAATCCCAACATCAAACTCATACATACTAGATTCAAGTATCAAATATCCTACCATAAGGAAGAAATCAAAATAGGACTATACTAATTAATGAGCTTCTTAATCTTAACGAAATAAAATAATCAACTTGAATATAAACTAAATAATTCAAAATATAAATTATTATATAACTAAACTATTTAATTAAAACAAAATCTTTTTGATATGATTTTCAAATATTCATAAAATATACTAATTATATACATAATTATGTAAAACATATATATTATTTAAAATTTATGAAAAGTGGCAAAAATATTTAAAATAACTTACAAACTATATTATTATTTTTTTTTTTGAAATTTTATAAAACTAATTATTTTAAATCGTTTGAAATTAAAGAAGCTCGATGATTAATTTACATTGGAGAGGGCCAAAATTGGTGTCAACAATTTTATATTATATTATATATTTATATTGTATTAAAATAAGGCCTCTTCACATTGGATGCTTATGACTTTTTCAAAGAGTTGTGACTTTTTCGATGAGTTGTGATCTTTCTGAAGAGTTGTGACTTTTCTGAAGGGTTGTGACTTTTATGATAAGACACAAAAAGCACATGCCCATACTACTCTTTGTAACATCTTGCTTTAGAAAGAACTAGAAAATAGAAAGAAACCGTTTTTGGAAATAATTAAATTTGGAAAGTTTGACCTAGTTAAGTATGAGTTTTGGGTCAACTTCAAACGACCATAACTCCTAGATCAGGATGAGTGAGGTGTGCTAAATGATATCATAGGAAATATCTTTGAATTATCTTTCCAATGCCTCCGAGTTTGCACGATTTCAAGTTCGTATGAGGGAGATATGCCTATTTGAAGTTAAGTTGTCCAAATAAGGAAAGTCAAAGCCGAATTTTAGAAGCATTATGGTCTTTTCACTACCCAATTAATTAAATTTGTTTTCGGTAATTAAATTGGGGTCTCAACTGATTGGATTCAGTTTACACTATTGAAAATAAGTTAGGGTTTTGAGAGAAGAGAAGAGAAGAGGACAAAAGAGAAGAAGAAGCAAGGAATCCAAATTCTTGAAGAATTGCTTGTGGATTTCGCTAAGGGGTGATCCCTACGAGGTATGTGAGATCACATAGCATTGGGTTAGTTCACCTACACACCAATCATGATTTTATTCAGCGAAATTATGTTCTTGAAAGTATAGAAATTGAAATCTTGATGGATTTGTTTGAAGTTTCTATTGGGTTCTTGATTGTTGAAGTTGTTGAGAAGTTCTTGATTGAGATTCATGAAATTAGATGTCGTTTTGAGTAGATTCTTGCATATTTTGATTATGTAGTCGAATCTAAGTGTTTGTGGAAAGACCCAATTGATTCTAGAGGGTTTAGAGTTGAAAAACAACCAAGAGAATTCGTTAAAAACTGGGGAACGGGGGTGGGGCGCCGCACCACTCAGAGCGCCCCACATCAGAGTCTGTAGTTAGGGCCCTGGGGCCCCGCGCCAGCCAATGCACCCCAACCCAAACTCTGTAGTTTAAGCTCTGGTGCCCTGGGCCACTCAGAGTGCCAGGGACGCCAGGTTCTCTACCCTTTCCCACTTCTTTTCATTTAAGTTCCCTTGAAATGTACCTATGTTTCCTAGTTGATTTCTACACTCTAAGGTACGTATAAAAAACATGAAATCATCCATAACATGAGATCATGAGCCTTGAATCCATAATTCAATTCAAGAAAAGTTAAGAGTCAAGTCAAGAGAAGTTGATAGAGTTTTCCAAAAGTCTTTTACATATGTTTTAACTTATTTTAAAACTTGAGTTTTGAGTTGAGTAAAGAGTAAAGAGTAAAGATTGAAGTTCATTTCTTCAAAAGAGTATATGGGAACTATGTATTCCCAAAAACTAAATTGTTTTCACATTTAAACAAGAGAGGAAACTTTGATTTCCAAAAGAGCCTTTGAGCTAGTTTTTCAGTAAAGAGTAAATGCTTTCACAATTAAGCAAGAGAGGAAACTTTGATTTCCAAGAAGAGCCTTTGAGCTAAGTTTTGAGCAATTATCAACCACAGATTGAAGTAATGTTTTTAAACACAAGCTAGTATTATATTTTGGGAGTAGTATTGAACACCGATATGGGAGAGAGTGCAGACAACTCCCAGCCCCCATAAACCATGTAGCCATCATAGGTAGAAAAGAGTAATACTTTTTAGATGATTCCTTAGTGCTTTTTAGCATAGACTAGTGGATCCACTGGCAGTGTGAGACAAAATGATGTATTATCACAATAGCTCTTACGTGATGGTTGTCGGTTAGAGAAACTCCCACATAAGTATTTTGTATTCTTATATACATTCTAGAGTTTATATTGTATCTTTGCATAAATATAGATTTACTATTGTATTTCTAAATACACAGAGTTATTATCCATGTTTTAAAAGCTTTTCTCTATACTGCATTCATATTATTGCTTCATATTGAAATTAGTTAAGTTGAGCCCAGGTATGTTCTTTCTGTTCCTTTCAAGCTTATGTCTTGTTTTAGTGTTCCCCTTGCATGCTCGTACATTCAATGTACTGATGTCATTTGTCCTGCATCGTTGTTATGATGCAGATACAGTTGACCAAGATCAACATCCAGCGCATCGTTGATTTTAGTTGAGCTTCAAAGTTTGTTGGTGAGCCTCCTTGCTTCCGGAGGATCCCCTTTGTATTGCTTTTCAGTAATTTTTGTTCATTAGGATGTTGTGGGTCTTGTCCCGACATTCATCTCAGTTTTAAAGGCTTCATAGATAGACAGTTAATTAGTTCATTTGTCACTATCTTGTTATTGACTTATGTTTTGAGACTTGAGTTGTCATCTTGGCTAGTTGAATGTTTCTTTTAAGACAATCTAAGTTTATTTCATCAGTTTAGCATTTGAGACTATTTCTTGTGTTTAAGTCTTCCGCTGAGTAGTAAGTTAGGTCAAGGGTTCGCTTGGGGCCAACAATGGTTCTTGAGTGCCGCCAGTCCCGCCCAGGGTGTAGGCTCGGGGTGTGACAATTAAGATATGTTTCGATTATGATTAAGCTAATGCAAATGAGAATTTTGACTGTGGTTATTAAACAATTTTTTTTAAAGATTTTAATATGTAGTTTATCTTTCTACTCATATTTGGTTGACTCCGATTTGATATTTTATTAATATTTTTTCCATTATTATATTTTATTGATATATTTTTCCTATTTATTGTTGTATTTTTATTTAAATATTTATTTATTAAAGTTAGATCTTTGAATCTTATTCAAGTCAATGTTTGTTTTTTTTTTTTATTAATACATGTGAATGATTTAAATTTACTTTAAATTTTAAATTATTTCGATATCCAATTAATATTATTCCTAATTATAATTAGAATTTATGTTAAGAACATTATGATATTTTTCTTTATAGTTAGATTTTAGATTTATTATTGTTAATGCAAATGAGCATTTTGATTTTGCTTATTATACAAAAAAAAAATTTAAATTTTTGGTGTATAGTAAATCTTTTTTCTAAATATGTTCATATTTTCTACTTCAAGTTGATATTTCATTATTATAATTTCCGTTTATAGTGTTGTATTTCATTAGCATATTTTCCTATTGAAGTTAGATTTTTTATTCTTGTTCAAGTCAATGTCTATTTAATGTTAATATATGTGAATGATTTAACTTTATTGTAATATTTTAAATTATTGAATTTGCAATTTATATTATTTATAATTATGATAAGTTGTTTTTATTGTCTATCGAGACTTAATTAATTTATGTAAGAACATCAAGATATTTTTCTATTGTGATTTAGTTTTAGATTTACTTTCTGTCAATGCAAATGAATATTTTGATGCGTATTTGTCTTTCTACTAATTATATTCATATAAGCTAACTCTAATTTGATATTCTACTAATATATTTTTCTTTTTCATTAATGTAATATATTGATATTTTTTATCTTAGTATTTTATTAAAATATTTCCTATTAAAGTTTAATTTTTTTGAATTTTATTCAAGTCAATGAGTATTTGATGTTAATACATGTAAAATAATTCAAATTTATTTTGAATTGCAAATTAATTTAGTTTATAATTTATAACATTCCTAACTATAATCAGTTATTTTTATTGTCTTTTTGAACTTAATTATTTTAAAGAAGAATATTAAAATAATTTTTTATTTTATAGTTAAGCTTTAGATTTATTTCCCTTAATGCAAATTAGAACTTTGATTTTCCTAATTATACGAAAATTCAAAAAAGAAAAAGAAAAATGATGTATAGTTTATCTTTTTTCTATTCATATTTTGAAACTTCACTTGATATTTCATTAATATAATTTCCTTTTATATTATTGTATTTCATTAATATATTTTCCTTTTGTATTATTATATTTCATTGATATATTTTCCTATTAAAGTTAGATTTCAAATTTTATTCAAGTCAATGTCTATTTAATGTTAATGCATGTGAACGATTTAATTTTATTGTAAGATTTAATTATTTAATTTGCAATTTATATTATTTCTAATTATAATCAATTATGTCTACCTAGGCTTGATTAATTTATGTAAAAATACTAAGTATTTTTCCATTATCATTAAGCTTTAAATTTATTTTTATTAATGTAAATTAATTTTGATTTTGCTTATTATCCAAAAAAAAAATGTTTAAAAAAGGTTTGATGTGTAATTTATATTTTTACCAATAATATTAATATTTGCTAACTCCAATTTGATATTCATAAATATATTATTAATATTATTATTGTTGTTGTTGTTCTTATTGCATTTTATTAAAATATTTTTCTATTAAAGTTAGATTTTTGGATATTATTAAAGTTAATGTCTATTTGATGTTAATGCATGTGAATAATTTATATTAATTTTAAATTTTAAATTATTTTGGCCTCTAATTTATATTAATTCTAATTATAGTCAGTTATTTTTTATTGTCTATGTCACGACCCAAACCGAGTCGTGAGTGGCACCCACACTTAACCTCCTAGGTGGGCGAACCAATGAATTCAACCCCAACTTATATTTATCATTCAGCTTACAAAATACTAACCATAATGCAAAAGCTTAAATCTTATTAGTGTAAGAAACACAAATCCATTATAGTCTACTATATGTCATCCCCAAAACCTGAAAGTCATCACATCAAGGACATCTAATCTCCAAACACTAAGTCTAAGAGTATCAAAGACACCGAAATAAATGAAATAAAGTAATTTGTGTCCGAAAACTAAGGACATCAAATCATGACCGAGAAAATCCAACACAAGCTCGAATGAATAGCTCACCCTTGAACCTGATATGCTAAGACTGGCTAGAGCTGAGGGCGAGTCAAAGTCGTTGGTACACTCACTACACTCCATAAAAGGTAAACAAAGAAAAATACAAGTATGACTCAGTACAGGGCAACATATACTGAGTAGATATCATCGGCCAACTCAAAATAGTAACTAATATGCAATGAATAATAGTATAAAATCAACTATAACACTTAGCAGGTTGCAAGCAACAAACAACATGAACTAGTGTCAACAACACTAAAGTAAGTACGTAATCAATCAACAATATCAAGATCACACATGAGGACTCATGCCTCCAAACCAAGCTATTTTGGGAATTGAGTTTTTTGAGATTGAGTACATTCAGTTAATTCAATATGTTTTCCTCTTTAATGTTATCGTGTTGGAACATGCCACTCGGATCCAATTATACCGTGTCGGAACGTGACACTCCGATCCAAGAATATCGTGTCGGAACGTGACACTCCGATTCAATAATACCGTGTCTGATCCAATAATACCGTGTCGAAACATGACACTCCGATCCAATAATATCATTAATTTATTATTTATTATCACCACTTTTCAATTCATTAACAATATTTCATCAAGCCTTCTTTATTCAAGACATCACTTCGATAGAGAGGGTTCAAGATTATAAATTCCACAGTCTCAGGATTTCAGACCAATCACAAACCACATAACCAAGCTACACAATCACACCATCAACTCATCAAGTACATAGAGAACTTCACAACTATTAAGAGTCTAACTATCAAATAGAATAAACCATAACCTACCTCCACTGAAGAACTGAAGTCAAGCAAGCTACTTCTCCAATACTTTTCCTTTCCTCAATGCCTCCAAACCTTTCCAATCTGTCAAGTATATATGCATAATTTGTAAGTTAATGAGTCTATAAACACTCATATTATTCTATGTCTAGCCTAGACCCAAAAACTCAACTAATTCTATAATCAATATCCTAAAATTCAAACCTAGGAGTAAGCCTTAATGCCTCCAATTATCATTAACTTTAAAGGTATTTATGTAACATAATACACTGATATTTAAGCACCTAACTTAATATGTTAAAACTTGACTCATAGCAAGATAACTATAGAAAGAAATTGAAATTTAAGGTTAAGTTCTACTTCCAGTAACCTCAACCGCGAAAAGCAAAACAAATTATAAAACGATTTGGACCCCAGAACCCAATATTCAATTCATGTGATCAACTTTGATCCTTTAGGAAATTTGTCTGACTTGACAGTTATCCAATCCCTCTTCTCCACTTAAAATCATTCTTTAGTGAGAATAGATTATAATTCTTATACAAGCAACCCTTCCCAATTCCAATTAACACAATATTTGACTTGTACTCTTTATTAACTACCAAAATTTATCTCCAATATAATAAAGAAAGAAGTCACGTGTAGCACATTAACACTTGAAGAAACAATAATTTCCAGGGACTATACAATACTACCCATCCCACCAATAAGCATGCACCATTCCAATGGTAACTATAATCCCTTATAAATTATTTAAGGCGATTGAAGCTACCTGTGATCGGTCTTCTTCGGTAGACGCCGCAGGTATTGTTCTCTCTCGTCTACTCTTCTTTCGTTTACAGATTATTTTTTTACCCTAATTATTATACAAGACCAATTATAAAAGTGTAAAAGTGATCTATTATTAATTTTTAATGTTATTTTATTTAACCACCAACTCAATAAACTATTAAAACTAACTCACTAATTTCATAATTATAATCACGAATAGTCTAAAATACCCATTTTGATTCTATCGAAAGAGCCTTTTATGAAACAAAAAGCTCTAGTACTCAAAACGACTAAATGGGTCGTTACAGTCTATTTAGACTTGACTAATTTATGAAAGAACATTAATATATGTTCCTATTTAAGCTTTAGATTTAAAAAGATTTCCGATTATACTCATATTTTCCAACTTCAACTTAATAAATTTCATGAGTATATGAAAATATTTACATATTTAACTTAATATATTATATTTTAATAATGTATATATACAAAATATATTTAAGGCATAAAATTTAATGAACTTCCTAATTTTCTATATGATAAAAAAATTATTTGACTAAAAAATCAGTTTTTGCGGTATATAAATATGCGTGATGTCATTTTTTCATAAGTATCATTTGCTGAAAAACATTTAATCAACTATCTTTTCATCAAACTCCTTATGAATTTAGACATGGAGGGAAAGAAGACTAAAGGCCGTCAAAAGATACCAATGAAAAAAAAATAGAAAATAAGGTTGCCTTGCTTACCACATTTTCAAAGCGTCGGGAGGGTTTGTATAAAAAAGCTAGTGAACTCGTTACAGAATGCGATGTTGACATTGGAATAATGATGGTTTTCATGCAATTGTTTCTCGTTTTCAGAATCCTGATATGCAATTAAGCCAAGGTATTCGTCTAGATACGATTATTGCTTGAATAAAGTAAATCAACTCAAAAATAGGCTTGAAGAACTTGATGTTGTAGAAGATGCAAGGATTGCTCGAACAACTTTTTATGACCAAATGGCAGAAGTAGGACAAAAAGGTTGGTGGGAGTCAATTGAGCAGCTCAATGTAGATGGAGTGACCATATTTGAATCTTGGTTGAGTGACACTAGTTCCAAAATGCGCCATCATTCGAACCAATTAGAAAATGGAGCTCCATCCTCATTGGGACGTGAATCTTTTGGAGTGTGAAGTCTGAAAAAAATGAAATTATAGTTGAATCATGCTAGGTTATCACTTATAGATATATTGGTGAAGACTCTAGTAAGTTCAAATTTATATTATTAAGGTAATTTTTTATTATTATTATTTCAATGATGCTACAATCATGTATTGCTATGAGTTTCTTTAATAATTTCTGATATGGTTGGCCTGAATATTACTTAATGAGAAAAAGCTGCTTCATATGTTGGTCTGAAATATAATATATTGGATACAATAACACTTATATGCATTACATCAATAAATTGTTATTGATTTTTTCTTCTCAATTGATTTAGGGTTAGAAACCAAATATTTTTCATCTAATAGCTTTTGATATACGACATATGATTATAGTATACCATGATGCACAAAGATGAATTCCGCAAAGTAGATTGAGATTTATGTCATTTTTTCTAATATAAAGGGGAGAGAATAAGTATGTACGAAATACGTTACTCCCTCTGTCCCAATTTATGTGACTCACTTTCCTTTTTGGTCAGTCCCAAAAAGAATGACACATTTCTTTATTTGGTAAATATTTAATGACATTATCCTTATTTTACCCTTCTTGAATCTCATTATTTCAATAGTTGCACTCTTTTAATTTAAAGAAAAAGTTATTGAAATGCAGTAAAGTACAAATACTTTTCTCTTTTTCTGACAGTCAGCAGTAATTTTAAACACTTTTTTCAATACTTTGTCATAACCTTTTCTTTCTTTTCACCACTTTATCATTTTCTTTCTTTCTTTTACACTATTGATAGAATTGTGAAGTATGTTAATGTAATTTTATTTTTATTTTTAAAAATTAAAGAATGTACAATCAAAAGTTGTCCTCACTTAAAATTTTTTTGATGAATGTTTCTTATTTTTTCTTTAGTTCAGATTTACAATAAATATAAAATGAAAATTTTCAAATAGAAACTTCAAGAAGTAAAATTTTCTTACATTTATCAAAATGAAAATTTTATTTCAACATGTTGAATTTACAATGTCCCAACAAAAACATTAAACTATTCCAAAAGTAAATTACACTTTGCTAGATTTTAACAGAAACATTAAACTATCCAAAAATTAAATTAAATTTGCAAAGTTCTAATATAAACATCAAAATGTATAGAAACACAAGTTGTTTTAATACTTATAATCCCATCACTGTTGAAGTAGAGTTAAAGCTTGATTAACAACATCAACATCACAACGAACTTGAAGTGGGAGATCATTTTCTCTTTCGAGTCTTTCTTTGTTCATATGAGGCACTTTGTAGTAATTGCCACCGCTATCTCTCATCACTTCATTCATACAACATTGCAAAGTCAAAAATACATGATTGAGTCGTTCTACTTTCATTTCATTGAAGGATTTTTCAACAACCTCCACTAATTCATCAACATTTGAAGGAGCATTTTGATATTGAAGAGATTGAATTGCTCTAAAAAATCCAAGGTCCAAAACGTTAAGATCAGGACTATTAGGGGGTTGAAAGCATAACTTAATATCAAATCTATCCCGTTGAGCGGCTTCCATGAATTCCAAATCATCAACACCAATATGCGGTCTTGCATTATCTTGTTGGATGAAAATGGGTGCACTTGACGTTGAAGCTGGCCATTTTGATTGAATGGCTGGAAGAACTTTCTCTATCAAACAAGCTCTTGTGATATCTTTAGTCACCGATAAAATTGGTTTTGTTTCGATAGTTCCTGTTGTCCAATTTTTGCTATTCCGTTTGGCTGGTTCCTTAACTACAAACGAAAAAATTCCTATTTTTCCCGAAAATAACTCAACTCCATTAGCGTCAAATCTAGGACGTGCAACAACTGCCATAAACATAATTTTTGTGGTAAAAGTTTTACTTTTGCAAGAACGATACGGATTAGACTCTTCTTCTTCGGGAAGAAGATAATACCTTTCAAATTTTTTCGATAAGTAAAACCATTTTTCATCGATATGGACATAATTAAACATTTCTATAAACAAGGGATTTGAGTGAAGTGTACTCTGATCAATCATTGAGAGGCAAAATCAAAGTCTCGCCTTTTTGTTTTCTTCGTTCAAGTGCGGTTTGATGGCATTGGTGTGTGGCCTAATTGCACCTTCTTTCACACGTTGAAAAATTGTTGATTTTTCCATATTATTGCAAAAGAATGAGATTGAATATTT
This sequence comes from Solanum pinnatisectum, assembly GCA_035578085.1. Classification (NCBI taxonomy): domain Eukaryota; kingdom Viridiplantae; phylum Streptophyta; class Magnoliopsida; order Solanales; family Solanaceae; genus Solanum; species Solanum pinnatisectum. The sequence continues at coordinate 38,633,011 of CM069079.1, read as the reverse complement.
GTTCGACGACATAGTGGAATTTCTTTGAATTTGTTGATATCGACTTGTATGCATTTTCTCCTAACTCTGCCTACAAGATTAGTAGAAACATTTAACGTGTCACCATTAACAACACATAATCTAGCTTGTCTCCAAATACGATCAATGGTACTTCTTGATATGTTGAACAAAATATTTGTTTCCTTTACAGAACCATGTTTAAGTTTTCCATTCTTACTTTCTTTCAAAAGCCAATCCGCAATTGCTCGACGCTCGTTCAGATTCAATCGCCTTTTTATGGTAATTGCATCTTATGAAAATTCAACACTCATTTTAAGATTAATAATTGGAAAAAATGTAAAAGGAAGAATTGAAAAATTAAAGATGAAGTATCTCTACTTATATGGAGTCCATTAGCTAATATTTAAAAATTTGGTAAAAAAATTGGCGCTAGAAACTAAAAATTTTGATCTTTTCCCACAATTTTTTTTTTATGTTATCAATTTTTTGAAACTACAATTAAAATCATGAAAAAAAACTACTTTTACCTACAATGGCAAAAACTCAATCATTTTGGAGTCTATTTTCTTCATTGAAAGACTAAGGGAGAGGGAATGGAGAATGCAGCAGAAAAAGAGAGAGAAATAAATATATTGGACTCTTTTGGATTTACATTAATGACTGATAGTGACATTAACTTATGAGTAGAGAGAAAAGTCATAAACTTTTCTATTCGATGTTAGATGTAGTATTTTTTATTTGACAATTTAGACTTATTAATAAGGGTATTTTCGGAACATTGTAGAGTCTTTCCATTTTTCTTAAAGTTTGTGCCAAGCCAAAGTACCTCATATAAAATGGGACGGAGGGAGTATTAATTATCATTAGTATTGTCACTCTACGAGTCTACACCCTGAATGTGGCCCGAAACTCTGAATTATTTTTGGTCCCAAACTAACCCTTGACTTGTCTTATTGCTATATTGTAGACTGTAACAACTATGTGAAAACTATTTAAAAAATGGACATACAACTATTGTAGAAAATAACTCCAATACTTTATAAATAAGTCTAAAATAAGAGATGTTTGTAAAAAAAAATGAAAGTATAACTCAACTAACTCGTCTATGAAGCCTTTAATAACAAAAGATAGACGTCGAGATAAGACTTATCTCTACCTGAATATTCAATGCCAACAATAAAAAAAATAGAATTGTTTCATGTTAATTAAGTCTCTTAAATGTGTTATGACCCAATTCACCAAGGGCCGTGCGGGCACCTACTCTAACACCTAGATAGGAGAACCCTTATTCCCAATTTAAAACATTCAATGAGGAAGTGAACAATTATAAACTAATCACCTTATTTAAATATATGAATACTCACATTTTGTTAAAACTAAAATACCTTTATAAGGAAAATACATTGATCCCTTCCCCAAGAAACTAGTCTAAATATGTATAAGAGCTTCTAAAGAGAACTATTTATGAAAGAAAATAAGGCATAACTTCCACCATGGCAAAAAAGAAGTGAAAGCTGTCGGAGATCCTTATCATCTTCACCTAAGAAACATCATTGAATCCTGCAACCAAACTATGCCAAGCGGCATAACAAAAGTAGTATCAGTACAAACAACACAATTGGTAGGCATCATCGATCGGCCCAAATCCACTACGTAATACCATAAAATAATCAAGAAAATCTGAAACTTGGATATTAAATTAGAATCCCGATCCACCAAGTCACCACTTTTACTACAAATAGGTTTAGCTTGGAATTCATACACTCTATCTCAAGTCACTCCACCTCCTTTCGATCACAACTCCCCCATCTTGGACATTCCACCCTCATATCAGATCATAGATTAATCCTTTCTATCACATAAGTGATAGAGATTTCTCGAATACAAGATCATTAATAACTCTACTAACTAGTCTACTATTCCCCCTCAATCTGTTATGCCAATAACTTAGCTTTAATAACACTCTAGTTTTAAAAAAAATATGCATAAGCAACCCCAATTTAATAAAGCAAGTAACTACAATTTTAATCACAATTATAAGATAGTATGAACTCACAGTCTTACCCGGACCACCAAGAATTCCTAATCATTTATCTACAAGGGTTAACATGCAAATCCGGTCTACACAAAGAACACCTGGCATTTTAAATACATTAATCAGCCGGAAACTCAAGGACCAACATGTGACACATATAACACAATAAAAAACTTGTTCCTCTCATAGAACCTACATACAACTATTAGTGCAACATCATGGTACTCAAGCCAACCATTGTTAGTGTACCGACTTATTACTCGAGTCAATTGAATGATATTTCATATCAGGCGCAGTACCAGAGCCAACCGTTAGAAAATATACACCGGTATGGTACCCAAGTCAATCAACAATAACACATACCATGCACAATCACAACAAAACGAGCAACCACAATTGAAGCCACAAATAAATTAAACAGGTTCATTGCATGAGATTTATCAACATGATGTTATTTTGTACTCACCCTTTATGTTTTTCCCACATGTATTGCACAAGTAATACTACAAGTAGTTAATATACACACATTACATAACTTGTAAAAATAAACAATCATCACCCACCCGAAGGGATCCCTTCTCCATATTTCTTAATCAAACTCTAATCACCCGCAATTACCTTCCCAAGGATAACATCAGCAACATTATAAGTTCATCAATAACTAATCAAGTCCATAATCAACCTAAACCACTGTTAAACATTCCTTTAACCATCCAGATTCTATATCCAAGATCCTATGCATGAAATCTCAATAATTCACAATATATAATATAAGCGAAGATAGTTCTTCTACTGAGTTAAAAAACATAGCCTACCTGGGCATTAAGAAGCTATTTAAAGAACTTGAACCCAACTTTCTGGCTCCACAAGGCGATCCCTGATGATGGGTGGTGATCCTACTTGGCTAGAAATCTCTCCACTCCATTGTTCTCTTGCTTAAAGGGGATTAGCAGGGGTTTTTAGGATAACTTCAACTAAGAAGGGAGATGTTAACTAGAAGAATCCACTCTTGCTTAGTTTTGCCCCTTTCTGGCCCGGTATACCCGCTAACCTACCACGTAGTAGTTCCTCTATAGATAAAATAACTCCTTTATGGTAGGATGACGTCAGCCCAACTCAATTTTTAGATTTCACAATTTTATCGTGCCACCTCTATTTTAATTTGGTGACATATTTCAAAATATTTTGATACTCCGCATGAGGTGCCTTTGAATAACGAAGGATCATATCATTAATATATATATATATATCAATTTACCCCTCGTTCATCTCCAAATGATTATCTAGGTCAAAGGGAAGAGAAGCTGGTCATGGAAATCATCACTTAATTTGTCAAGCTCAAGAAAAGTCTAGACCTTACACGAGTTAAACAAAAACCCCCCGTTCTACGCATAACATGTCAGGAAATCAATGACCAAAACAACAACACAAATTTCCCCGTCCGTAGTACGTTACCCCACTATGTTGGTTATGATGCCTCTATGGCGGCTCATCGCGTTTCATAAAAAATAAGAGAAAGAGGAATGATTTTCTCTCCCATTTCTCATTTTCACTCTCTCAAACTTCCTATTCTCTCCCTGATCACTTCGTTTTGAAAGTCAAAGCTAAGGTAAATATTGCGCTCTCAACTTGTCTTACTTTATTTTACGCGGAATAACTTCTACATGCTAGAAATTGATAGGGTATAATAGGTAAGTGGGTTGATATTTGAATTTAAAAAATGTTGGTTGTGATTGTTGAAATTGTTGAAGCATGGGCTTCCCTTTAACGTATACAATACATTTATAGCGTTTTAGGCTGAAGGATTATAATGAATAGGAAAAAAAATGGGTCAGAATTGGTGGGGAAAGTTGAAGGGTTGTTCTTGGTTGGGAACTTTATTTTGGGCAAGATTTTGGATTTAGAAGTCCCAAATCTTTGCATATTTAGGCAATATCACTTTACAAACACTGATTTGTAGTAATTTTGAAAGAAACAATATTTTAGGCCAAGGGGCGCTATTGACGCACCCTTTTGGAGGTTGGCACGATGAAAGCCACTATATAAGCCATGCTTCTACTATAGCGAAAGCTTTTGTAGTGGGGTAAATCCCGCTATAGCCTCCCCACTATTGAAGGAAACAACCCTCTACAGCGGGAGGTTGCGGACAATAGCCTCCTAGCTGACCCAAAAGGTAGATTTTTCTCTCAAAAATTCTTTTCCATGTACTGAATGAGCTTTGATCCCTCTATTCTTACATTATCCAGTTTCTATGAATACAATGGTTGTCAACACTGAAGAAAGTCTGCCATTTGTTAGGTTTCCCAATGGCGTTAGTCGGGAGAGGTACCAAGAGATTATGGGGGAATAAAGTGTCACGCCCCGAGCCTACACCCTGGACGTGGCCTTCATTAGAGCCATTGCTGGCCCCAAGTGAACCCTTGGTCTGGCTCAAGTCTCAGCGGAAGACTTACCAAACATAAGATAAACTCAAATATAAAGGTTTAACTCAAATGTCTCAAATAATTAACTTAAAACCTTTAAAAATATTCAAACTGGCCACAAGGGCAAATCAAGTCCAAAATATTAATAATAGAAAATGAAACAAACTTCTCAACTACTAATATCTATCTATGAAGCCTCTAAATGACAAAGATGGAAGTCAGGACAAGACCTATGACATCTTAACAAAATTGAAAAGTACATGGAATCCTCCGGAAGCAAAGAGGCTTACCAAAGCTAACTTGAACTGTTGTGGTATCAACGAAGCGACTGTTGATGACCCTGATATCATGTATCTGCATCATAAAATGATGCAGGACAAATGACATCAGTACATTGAAAGTACGAGCATGTAAGGGGAACACTGAACATAACATAAAAGCTTGAACTTGGAAAGAAGGAAACATACTCACCTCAACTCTACTCAACTCAACCTCAACGCATGGATACTCAACTCAATACAGTATAAAAACAAAAATAAAGATGAAATTTGTATAAAGCATTTAATATAGTAGATAACAACTCCATGTATTTAAAAATATAATAATAAATCTTATTTTGGAGATTCTCTAACCGACAACCATCACTATGAGCTACGTGATGATACAATATCTCACCCAAACTGCTAGGACTGTCCTATACCTTGCCAGAGTATAAGACATCCTCAACTAAGTGGATCCACTAATATAAGCTTAAAATGCAATAAGGAAATCATCTAAAAAGTATGAACCTTTCTACCCACGTTGGCTACATGGTTTCTGAGAGCTTTGAGTTGTTTGAACTCGTCTTCATATCGGTGCTCAATACTACTCCCAATAATATAACTCAGCTCATATGTTTGAAACATTTCCTCATCCTCAAACTTTGAGATTACTCAAAAGATTTCTCTTAAAAGAGATAGTACTCAGAAGTCCTCATGAACTTATCTGGAAATCAATGTTTCCTCTCATTTTAAATGTAAAAACATTTATTCTTGGCAATACTTATTCCCCATACATTTATTCTTAAAATTGAAACTCAACTCTCCTCATCCTCATACTCAAAGTACTCAAGTCTTAAAACAAGTTTTAAAAGATTGTAAAAGACTTCTCAAAATGACTCGAAAGAACTCTCATGACTTTACTCTTAACTCTACCTTGAATTTGAATTATGAATTCAAGGATTATGATTCATGTTATGAAGGATCTCTCGATGTTTAAATTTAGTTTAGAATAGTTAGATGTCAAGCCTCGAGCCTATACCCTGGGCGGGACTGCCACTTGAGAACCATTTCTGTCCCCAAGCGAACCCTTGACCTGGCTTAACTTATAGAGGAAGACTTAAATCATTAATACAAGGATTCTTTTTTTTTTCAGGTTAACTAGCATATTTCATTAAAAACCAAATTGTTCAATACAAAACAAGCAGTATTAGACTAACTGCTTACTCATCAACACTCCTACTCTTCTAATTTATAATGAACTATACAATCAAACTATATACAGATTAGTGAGATCTACTACAAATTGGCCACTAGTTATGGATAGATAGGAAGGTGTTGCAATGCACATTGCCATGTTGCTCTAGTTTGTCCCTTAATATGCATATGCATCACAACTTCCTTTAATAAATTCTCAGCTTCCACCTTGCCATGTTGAAATCTGATTCTATTCCGCTCTCTCCAGATGATGTACACTAGCATTCCAAAAACACTACACACTATTTGGGTTCATCTCGACTTCTTTTTGGCCATTAGACATACCCATCGCACTTATGTCTCCCAATCTTGAATGTCCCTAGGATAACCCAGCCATATACATAGTCTTCTCCACAAGTCCTTGGTAACCTGACAATCAAAGTACAAGTGAATAAAAGTTTCATATGTCAATACACAGTAAGCATATTCACGAGGAATTTGGATCCCAAACTTTTCAAGTCTGTCCACAGTTGCTAGTCTTTTGTGTATCTCTAGCCATACAATAAACTTAAATCTTGGATGAATACTAGGATGTAATGTTATACCCTTCCAATGGACTTTAGGATACCGGGGCATCAATCCTTTGTACATCATATGTATGGAATATTTCTCTCTAAGTTGGGTGATTGCAAAAGCATTGTTCAAAGCACCATGACTTACTTGCCCCTGCAGAATCCTGTTTCTGGCTGCCAATATCTTCCTCACAACCCAAGAAGCACTCTTAGGTATTTTGACTATTTCAATGTGCTGCCTTTTTATAAAATAAGTGTATACCCACCTGATCCATAAACATTCTTTGCTCCTAGCTATGTTCCACAAGTGTTTCAGTATTGCTGCTCTATTCCAAAGGCACAAGTCCATGATATTAAAACCCCCAGTTGCATGAGGCTTACATATAGTCTCCCAAGACACTAATGCTTTCTTGGATACAGTTACAGATCCAGTCCACAAAAATGTTCTACAAATCTGCTCTATGCTCTTCATAACTTTCTTGGGAATTAAGAAAATCTGAGACCAATAGGCTTGTACCCCAAATAAAACTGATTTGATCAATTGCACCCTCCCAGCACATGAGAGTAACTTTGCAGACCAACATGTTACTTTTGCAACAATTTTATCTATCAGGGGTAAGAACTGATTAACATTAAGTTTTTTGGATGCTAGAGGGACTCCCAGGTATTTGAAAGGTAGTACACCTGCAGCATAATCCAAGTTCTTTTAGCAATTCTTCATTAGTGTGGTCAGAAACTCCAGCTATATATAATGAACTCTTCTCCAAATTTGACTGCAAACTTGAAGCCTTAGAGAATCACAGGAAAGTTTCATCCAATAATTTAACCGAGATAAGGTTTTCCCTACAATACATCAATAAATCATCTGCAAAGCATATATGAACATTGTTCAATTTCCTGCATCTTGGATGAAAATTGAAGTTGCCATTCATACTCAGTTGGTTCAGCTCTCTTCCCAAATACTTCATAGCCAAAAACAAAGAGATATGGAGACATAGGATCCCCTTGTCTAATACCTTTTTTGGCTTTAAAAGGCGTAGTCAAACCCCCATTAAGTATCAAAGAGTAGGAAACTGTAGAAACACAAGTCATGATCCAGTGAATAAATTTCGCAGGAAATCTCATGTTTATGAGCAGCTTCTTAAGAAAACTCCACTCTAAAGTGTCATAAGCTTTTCTCAAGTCAACTTTAAGAACACACCTAGGTAATATCCATTTCTTAGAATAACATTTAAATATCTCATGACTAAACAAGACATTGTAAATGATACTCCTCCCTTCAACAAATGCAGATTGTGAACACCCCACAAGCCCTCCAATCACCTTCTTAAGTCTTCTGGTCAATATCTTGGAAATGATTTTATATAAGGTTGTGCAGCAAGCTATGGGCCTAAAGTCCTTAACCTTTGTAGGAGATGGAATTTTGGGGATTAGAGTGATGGTAGTGGTATTTATTGCAGGAAAGAGTACCCCATTATGAAAGAATTGTTTCATAATATAGACAATCTTATCCTTCATAATCTCCTACTTCTCAGTGAAAAATTCAATAGGGAATCCATCTACCCCAGGAGCTTTTTCCTTGGGCATGGATTTAATAGTATCTATGATCTCCATCTGAGTCACCTCTCTTATAAGCTCCTTCTGTTTTTGAACAGTAATACATTCTCTAGCTCGAACAACCAAAGTGTCCACACAAGATAGTTCATCAACACATTCACCCATCAAACATGAGAAAACAGAAGTAAATTCATTTTCAATAGCTCGAGGGTTAGTCAGTTTGATATTGCTTCAGTGTAAATAGAAGTAATGGTATTCTGGCTACTTCTTATTTTCCATTGCGCATGAAAATACTTAGAGTTTCCATCACCACTTTTCACCCAAAGAGCCCTAGTATAATACAAGGATTCAATGCATCTCTACTCAACTGTTTAATAGATAACTTAGAACGTTTAAAGATCAAACATTCAACTTGGCCAAAGCGGCAACTCAAGTCTTAACATAAGTAATAACAATGTAAAGACAACAAAACTACTAACTGTCTACGAAGCCTCTAAAACAAAGAGGGATGTCTGGACAAGACCCCCGATGTCATGACTCAGGGGTACCCCCTAGACGTAACATGGTGTACTCAACCCTGAAGGGGTCTCATACAAGCCCTTAGCATTATCGTAAACATAGGTAATAGAAATATCACAAAAAAATTTAAAACTTTTACAATCGAAGTTCTTTCTTTAATATTCAAAAATAAGAGTCTAATATTATATCAATGAACCATCTACTACAATAGAATCACAAATAAGGTCATAGCCTTTTACAATAAAGTCTCTAAGTAGAACATATGAAAGGAAACTAGAAAGAGTGTCTTTTGTCCTTGAACCATGAGGACTCACCAAGGCAAGGAGAGAATAGATCCAAGCCTTCAACCAAAGAGAAGCAACCTCAACGACCGGAACCTATACTCATAGAGAAAGATAGAAAATATGGGTTAGCGCAATTAATGTACTAAGTATGGAAGCCATGCATAGAAAATCCTTAAAACATTCATAAAAGGGACATTTAGTTGAAACCATGCATTTATCAAGTTTAAAAGCCATCATGCACATTTATGAAGAAACATAAATCAAACCATATCATAAGAAACTCAAAGCTATACTAGTGCAATGCAAAGGCAAGATCCTATAACCCTACCAAATGCTAAGTACCACTTTTAGATCACCAACATCATACATATCTTAACTTGACCTTATCATTTGCCAACGAATATAGACAATGAGATATTCATATTCATAACTTGTAGCAGGTAAAGTCATCCTTAAAAACAATACATATCATACGTGCATAATTCATAAGTAATCATAGCATAAAAGAACCTTTACCACAACCACTCTTGAAGCCTACTTGTGCAATACACAAATGGAGTCCCTTACCCCACTTATACTAAGTAGTACCTCTTAAGAAGCCATAGTTATAGTTCATATTCTTGTCATATTCATATTCTTATCATATAGGGAAATATAGCCTTAACCGACATAGACCATGTGAGCGACATGGAATCTGATGTCTTACCCCCACACCGAAAAGAGGTGTCCTACTTGCCTAAGGTAGAACTAACATATTATCTTTTAGGTGGATCCACTAGCAAAGACATATGTGGGCACATAGTTATGGGATAGGGAGATTGCTACTAGAAACCCGAACTACTAACATGAAGGTTTCCATCTCATGAGACTACTATATTGGGAACCCGGACTACTAGCGTGAAGGAACCCATCTCATACTCATATCCACTCGGTGCTAAGCATAATTCCCTTTAACTTCATATTAAGTCTTTACTTAAGTTCATGTTCATGAAAGAATGCACTAGACACTCAAACCAACATGGTATCATAATAGCTCATATATTCATTAGGTGAGAATGCCTTTTCAACCTTAAAATCATAAACATGTGAGTAAACCTTTCACATCATATTCATAGTGTGTTCATGAGAATTGTCTTTCATTCAACACAACAATACTATCATAATCATAAGCATATCATACATAGTCATGTGTAAGGTAGGGGAGAATGACCTTTCAACAATACCACATTTACACAATCATCATAGGATCTTCACTTTCTAAGTGACTCATAAGTTCATACCCAATTCTCATACAAATGTACAAACCCTCATACTTTTGCCCTTCAAGGGCCATGAATCACCATCAACCCAAACATATACAATTAATACATTATATAATGGTAATTTCATGATTCAATACCTAATTCAACATAAACATAATCAATTGACATACTACTAGTATCAACCAACCCACATCATCAATTCATAATTTATCAATATGGGGGAATCATGGGTACATAGGGGATTTTCATCATAATTCAACAAAACTCCATCAATCCAACCATAATTCATCATAACCAACCATAATCAACCATAAATAAACAATTGAAAACGTTTTGGAAGAAGACCTATGACTTAGATTGAAAACCCTAGGTTTGGGGGAAATTGGAAATCTTGAAAACCAACTTTTGAGGGGACTCTATGGGTAGAGACTAACCATAGATGAAAAGAAACCATACCTTGATTAGAAATCCCCAAGAAATTTGAGGAAGAACCTTTGAAATCTATCAACCCTAGCTTCAATAGCTCCTTCCTTCTTCATTGAGTTTAGAGAGAGAAATCTTGAGAGAAAGATAACTTTTAGTTTTGATTTGGGTGTTTGTGAAAAATGACTTAGACTTTGGGATTTTGACTAAAAAACAACTTATATACTACCCCTAAAAATACCCAAAACAACCCCACTTTAATTGGATTAAAAAGAAATTGACTTAATTATCCCTCACTTAAGGAACCTGTCCAGGCACCACGAGGGACCTTCACGAGCCGTGGTGAGGACCAGACCCATGGTGAGGACCAGACCCGTGGTTCTGCTCGTGAGGGTGAGGTAGTGGCTAGGATTTTGGAGCACAGGGATCCCTCGCCTAAGGCATCTTCACGAGCCCCTTCACGAGTCGTGGTGTTGACCACAATCTGTGGTCACACTCGTGAAGGGTGAGGCAGTAGCTAGGCCACTTCGTGCCCCCAAGACACCATGCCCAAGTCTTGTTCACGAAGGGCTCCATGAGTTGTGGTCCCTTTCGTGAAGTTGAGGCAGTGGCTAGGACTTTTGGTCGCCACTTTTCCATGGCCAAGGTAGCTTTTCGAGCCACCTTTACGAGCCGTGGTGTGGACCATGATCCGTGGTTCCACTCGTGAAGGTGGGGCAATGTGCTCCAAGCTAGGGGTAGCTTTGTCTTGGCCCCTTTGCCTTGGCACTTGCCCCATAGCCTTGTCCCTTGTAGCCCTCATTTCAACCCTAATTGGTTTTCTAGTATATGGGGAGTCATTTTATGATTTCTAACCCTTACGTTAGGCTCTAGTTTAACCTACTATTTTCCAGGGTGTTACATTATCTCCCCCTTGGGAACATTTATCCTCGAATGACAATTTAGACACCTTACAGAAATAAAGACTCAAGACTAGCAGCCCATCATGCATGAAACATCTAATAATGTACAACTCAAAGGAGGAAACATCAACTCCACCTTAAGACATAATCATGCAACACAAGTAGGTAGGAACTACATCCACAACCCATTATGCACAAAATTCATCATTTCTTATAAACATAACCCATTATGCACAAAATTCATCATTTCTTATAGACATAGGAGGAATTATGTTCTCCAACTCAAAGCAACCTCAACACAACATTATGGAGCCAATATGCCATTTGATCATAAGCATAACTAAGAATGTTCATCAAACCATCTCATGAAGTCAAATACACACTCATCATACTAAAAATGCATATCAATCATGAGGAGCATATGAATCATGAAAACTCAATTTATGCTAAATATGAATTCTCCCAAGAACATGCATATCATAAGGAAATATCATGAAGGACACATATAGTACATATGACTCCTAAAACAAAAAAATCAAGAGAACTACTTACCTCACGCTTGGATAGGAGTAGGAGGATAAAGATGAGGATAACGGGACATTATATTGGCCTCGACTTCCCATGTAGCACCCTCAACTAAGTGATTCCTCCATAAAACCTTTACCGAAGCTACTTCTTTGTTTCTCAGCCTCTTAGCTTACCGATCTAAAATCTCTACCAGAACCTCTTCATAAGAAAGACTCTCATCAACTCCCAAACCCTCTATAAGAATGACGGATACCGGATCACCAATGCACTTCTTAAGCATGGAAACATGAAATACCAGGTGAATCAGAGCCAATTCATTTGGCAAGTCTAATTAATAGGTGCCCTTCCTAATACGTTTCAAGATTTGATATGGGCCCACATACCGGGGACGAAGCTTCCCCTTCTTACCAAACCTCATCACACCTTTCATTGGTGAGATTTTCAAGTATAACCAATCCTCTATTTCAAACTCTAGATCCCTTATTCTAACGTCGGCATAAGACTTTTGCCGGCTTTGGGCCGTCCTCAACCTCTCTCTAATGAGTCAAACTTTTTTAATGGCCTCATAAACTAATTCGGGACCAATTAGAGCAAATTCACCTACTTCAAACCAACCAATCGGAGATCTACACCTCCTATCATATAGTGCTTCAAACTGAGCCATGGCAATACTTGAGTGGTAACAATTATTGTAGGCAAACTCTATCAATTATAGATGGTCATCTTAAATACCTTGAAAATCTATGATACACGCCCTCAACATATCCTCTAAGATTTGAATGGTGCGTTCCGCTTGACCATCCGTTTGAGGATGAAAAGTGGTACTAAGCTTAACATTGGTACCAAGCCCTTTTTGGAAAGCCTTCCAAAAGTGTGAAGTAAATTGAGTACCCCGTGCAACTTCACCATCTCCTTGATATACAATTTGGCATAATCTTCCTCTGAAAATGAAACCTTGATGGGAATAAAGTGGGCGGATTTCATCATCCTATCAACAATGACCCAAATAGAATCATGTTGCCTCCTAGTGCGAGGCAAACCCACAACAAAGTCCATATTCACATCCTCCCACTTCCAAGTGGGAATATCTATATCTTGGGACAAACCTCCGGGTCTTTGATGTTCGGCCTTAACTTATTGGCAATTCGGATATTTGGCTACAAAACCCACTATATCCTTCTTCATGTCGTTCCACCAATAGACTTCCTGTAGATCACGGTACATCTTGATGGCTCCCAGATGAATAGAATACCACAAACCATGAGCCTCTTCTAAAATTTTCTCCCTCAAGACATCAACATCCATAACATATAATCTGCCTTGGTACCTAAGCACCCCATCTTCATGTTGGGAGCCTCAATGGATTTGTTGAGTACCGACTCTTTCAACTCTATCAATATGGGATCAAGACCTTGTTTAGACTTCATATCCACCACAAAGGATGATTAGAAACCATGATGGACCATGATACCACTCTTGGTGGAATCCACTAGTTGGACACCTAACCGGGCCAACCTATGTACATCACGAACTAACTCCTTCTTCTCATCCTCTATATGAGCCACGCTACCTATAGACAATCGACTTAGGACATCCGCAACTACATTAGCCTTGTCGGGGTGGTAAAGGACACTCATATCATAATCCTTTAGAAGTTCTAACCACCTTCTTTGTCAGAGATTCAAGTTTTTTTGGGTAAACACATATTGAAGACTCTTGTGATCGGTGAAAACATCTACATGGACCCATATAGGTAGTGCCTCAATATTTTCAAGGCAAACACCATCGCCACTAATTCGAGATCATGAGTAGGATAATTCTTTTCATGTACCTTGAGTTGCCTCGAAGCGTAGGAAATCACTTTACCATGTTGCATAAGGACACATCCCAAACCCACTCGAGAAGCGTCACAATATACAATAAATCCCTTGGTACCCTTCGAAAAGGTCAACACCAGAGCGGAAGTAACTTTATCTTTCAATTCTTGGAAGCTTTTCTCACAAGCCTCCGACCAAACAAACTTAGCTTTTTTTTGAGTCAAGGCCGTCAACAGAGAAGCAATGGAGGAAAAACCCTCAACAAACCTCCTATAGTAACCGGCCAAACCCAAAAAGCTTTTAATATCGGTAGGAGTTAGAGGTCTAGGCCAACCCTTGACCGCATCCATCTTCTTAGGATCTACCTCAATACCCTTGCTTGACACAATATGACCAAGGAAGGCTATAGATCTTAGCCAAAACTCACACTTACTAAACTTCGCATACAATTGGTGGTCTTTAAGGACTTGCAATACAATCCTCAAATGGTTCATGTGCTCATTTTCACTCCTTGAATAGATCAAAATATCGTCAATAAACACTATCACGAACATATAAGGGTAGTGTTTAAACACCCTATTCATTAGGTCCATGAATGCCGCCGGGGTATTTGTCAACCCAAACGACATAACCACAAATTCATTGTGACTGTACCGGGTCCTAAAGGCCGTCTTAGGAATATCAACCCCTCTTACGCTTAGTTGATGGTAACCTGAACGAAGATCTATTTTTGGAGAAATAGTTAGCCCCTTGAAGTTGATCAAACAAATCGTCAATCCTAGGAAGAGGATACTTCTATAGTCACCTTGTTCAATTGGCAGTAGTCAATACACATTCTAAGGGACCCGTCCTTCTTCCTAACAAACAACCCCAGAGCACTCCATGGAGATATACTCGGTTGAATAAAGCCTTTGTCTAACAAATCCTTGAGTTGTTCCTTCAATTCTTTCAACTCAGCCGAAGCCATTCTATACTGAGGAATGGATATAGGTTGTGTATCCGGCATGAGATTAATGCCAAAGTCTATTTCCCATTCGAGAGGAATGCCGGGCAAGTCATCGGGAAAGACTTTCGAAAACTCACTCACCACGGGGACCGACTCTAACGAAGGGGCTTTAGACTCAACACCCTTAACCCTAACAATATGGTAAATACACCCCTTGGAGATCATTTTCCTAGCTTTAAGACAAGAAACAAATTGACCTCTAAGGGATAGAATATCCCCCCTTCCACTCTAAAGTAGACTTATTTGGAAATTGGAACTTTACTACCCAAGTCCTACAATCAATAGAGGCATAACATGTATGGAACCAATCCATACCCAAAATTACATCAAAATCTAACATGTCTAACTCCACTAAATAAACCAAGGTAACTTTACGGGAAAAAGAAATAAGACAACTCCTATAGACTCTTTTTGCCACTACCGAGTCACCAATCGGGGTAGATATCGAAAAAGGTTCTTCTAACACATCGGGGAGTATTTTAAATTTCATCTCCACAAAAGGGGTAACAAATGACAAAGTGGAACCGGGGTCTAACAATGCATAAACATCAATGGAAAAGACTGCAACATACCCGTTACTACGTTCATGGAACTCTCTTGGTCACCTCGGGATTGAAGAGCATAGAAGCGATTCTTCTAGGGAGCATCAGAATTTGATCCGCTAGGAGGGACTTGCTTGCCCTCTATTCCTTAAGCCCTTTGCATGGCACAATCTATCTTCATATGGACGTTCTTCCCACAACTATAGCAACCATTCGTTCCAACTAGGCACTTGCCATCATGCTTTTTTCCACACTTTGCACAATTAGGTCTATCAACATAAGTACCACCACTATTACCTCCTTATGGCTTAGGGTTAGACACCCTATCTTTGTTGACCCTTGGAGTGCTAGAGGAGCCTTGGTTGGAAAAAATTGTCTTGAACCTTGGTCTACCTTGGCTCTCAAATTTACCCTTGGAAGAATTCCCATCATCGGTCCTTGCCTTCTTCACTTCCCTATTCACTTGCTTGAGATTTTGTTCCTCAATATGTTCGGCATGAACCATAAGATGTGAAATATTCATACTTGGGATGAGTATTGCCGAATGACATTCATTGACTACCATGCAAGATATCCCCATAACAAATTTATTCATATTTGCCCTAGAGTCCGCTACCAAGGTTGGAGCATATTTAGACAATTGGGTGGATTTAAGGACATATTGCTTAACACTCAAACCCCCTTGTCTAAGATTTATGAACTCTTGCATCTTTCGTTCCCTCAACTCTAAGCGAAAGAACCTATCAAGGAATACCGACTTGAACAATTCCCAATCTACCGGGCCCGCTTCAACGGGTCTTTCACCCTTCCATTGCTCATACCATAATTGAGCCACATCCTTCAATTGGTAAGCGGGGCTAGTTCCACCTTCTCTTGTAGAGACACCTCCATAGCATCAAACACTTAAAGATCTCATCTATAAACCCTTGTGGGTCTTCTTCCATTTTGGAACCAAAGAACATAAGAGGGTTCATTCTTGTGAAATCATTTATCCTTGAAGCGGTTGTACTTACATTGGGGTTCACATGAGGCATAGCATCCCTATTGACTTGGGCCGTCACGACTTGGTTCAATACTTGGAGAGCTGACCTTATTTCCACATTTGTCATAACCCCTACATCATAGTTATAGTTCATATTCATGTCATATTCATATTCTTATCATATAGGGAAATATAGCGTTAATCGACATAGACCATGTGAGCTATATGGAATCCGGTGTCTTACCCCCACACCAAAAAGAGGTGTCCTACTTGCCTAAGGTAAAACTAACATATTAGCTTTTAGGTGGATCCACTAGCAAAGACCTATGAGGGCACATAGTTATAGGATAGGGAGATTGATACTAGAAACCCGGACTACTAACGTGAAGGTTTCCATCTCATGAGAAAACTATATTGGAACCCAGACTACTAGCGTGAAGGAACCCATCTCATACTCATATCCATTCGGTGCTAAGCATAATTCCCTTTAACTACTTATTAAGTCTTTACTTAAGTTCATGTTCATGAAAGAATGCACTAGACACTCAAACCAACATGGTATCATAATAGCTCATATATTCATTAGGTGAGAATGTCCTTTCAACCTTATAATCATCAACATATGAGTAAACCTGTCATATCATATTCATAGTGTGTTCATGAGAATAACCTTTCATTCAACACAACAATACTATCATAGTCATAACCATACCATACATAGTCATGTGTAAGGTAGGGGAGAATGACCTTTCAACAATACCACATTTACACAATCATCATAGGATCTTCACTTTCTAAGTGACTCATAAGTTCATACACAATTCTCATACAAATGTACAAACCCTCATACTTTTGCCCTTCAAGGGCAATGAATCACCATCAACCCAAGCATATACAATTACTACATAATATAATAGTAATTTCATGATTCAATAACTAATTCAACATAAACATAATCAATTGATATACTGCTAATATCAACCAACCCATATCATCAATTCATAATTTATCAATATGGGGGAATCATGGGTACATGGGGGATTTCATCATAATTCAACAAAACTCCATCAATCCAACCATAATTCATCATAACCAACCATAATCAACCATAAATAATCAATTGAAAATGTTTTGGAAGAAGACCTATGACTTAGATTGAAAACCCTGGGTTTGGGGGAAATTGGAAACTAACCATAGATGAAAACAAGCCATACCTTGATTAGAAATCCCAAGAAATTTGAAGAGGAACCTTTGAAATCCACCAACCCTAGCTCCAATGGCTCCTTCCTTCTTCTTTGAGTTTAGAGAGAGAAATATTGAGATAAAGAGAACTTTTAGTTTTGATTTGGGTGTTTGTGAAAAATTACTTAGACTTCGGGATTTTGACTTAAAAACAACTTATATACTACCCCTAAAAATACCCAAAACAACCCCACTTTAATTGGATTAAAAAGGAATTGACTTAATTATCCCTCACTTAAGGAACCCGTCCAGGCACCACGAGGGACCTTCACGAGCCATGGTGAGGACCATGACCCGTGGTCCTGCTCGTAAGGGTGAGACAGTGGCTAGGATTTTGGAACAACAAGCTCCTTCGCCTAAGGTATCTTCACGAGTCCCTTCATGAGTCGGGTGTTGACCACGATCCGAGGTCACACTCATGAAGGGTGAGGCAGAAGCTAGGCCACTTTGTGCCCCTAAGCTACCATGCCCTAGTCTTCTTCACAAAGGGATCTACAAGTTGTGGTAAAAACCACGAGCCGTGGTCCCTTCCGTGAAGTTGAGGCAGTGGCTAGGACTTTTGGTCGCCACTTTCCATGGCCAAAGAAGCTTCACAAGCCACCTTTACGAGCCATGGTGTGGACTATGATTCATGGTTCCACTCATAAAAGTGGGGCAGTGTGCTCTAAGTTAGGGGCAGCCTTGGCTTGGCCCCTTTGCCTTGGCACTTGCCCCTTGGCCTTGTCCCTTGTTGCCCTCATTTCAACCCTAATTGGTCTTCTAGTATACGGGTAGTCATTTTATGATTTTTAACCCTTAAGTTAGGCTCTAGTTTAACCTATTATTTTCTGGGGTGCTACACCCGATCATCCTAACAACTGCATTGAACAAAACAATAAGACAAGACATAACCAAAGGGATCCTCCGGAAAGCAAGGAGGCTCACCAACTGACTCTAAGTGCTCAACTGGATCAATGAGGTGCTAGATGTTGATCCTGGTTACCTGTGTCTGCATCACAAAATGATGCAAGCCGAATGAAGGTAGTACATTGAATGTACGAGTATGCGAGGGGAAAACTAAATATGACATAAGCTTGAAAAGAATCTGAAAGGAACACTTACCTTGGCTTTACTCAACTCATGAATACTCAACTCAAATGCAAAGTAAAAACAACAATAAGGGTGCAGTTTATACAAAGCATTTAAAACAGTAGGTAGCAACTCAATTTGTTAAAGAATTACGATAAAACTCAGTTTACATATAAAGTAATATAATATTGTGGTAGTTTCTCTAACCAACAACCACCACTATGAGCCTAAGTGATGAAACATCGTCTCGCCCATGCTGCCAGAACTGTCCTATACTTTGCCGTCATATAGAACGCCTCAACTAAGTGGATCCACTAGTCTATGCTAAAAAGCTCTAAGGAATCATCTAAAATGTATGATCCTTTCTACCCATGATGGCTACATGGTTTATGGAGACTTGAGTTATTATAAACTCGCGTCCCAATATTGGTGCTTAATAATACTCCCAAAATATACTCAGCTCATATGATTTAAAAACAAACTCTTTCTGTGATTTGAGATAATTACTCAAAAACTAGCTCAAATGCTCTCTTGGAAATCGATGTTTCCTTTCTTGTTCAAATGTGAAAACATTTTAACTCTTGGGAATATTTAGTTCCCGTATAATCTTGCAAGAAATGAACTTTACTATTAATTTTTACTCAACTCAAAGCTTAAGTCTTAAAATAAAGTTAAAACGCTTGTAAAAGACTTTTGGAAAATTCTATGAACTTCTGTTGACTGAACTCTTAACCTCTTGACTTGACTCTCAAATTTTCTTGAATTGAATTATGGATTCAAGGTTTATAATCTCATGTTTCTGGATGATTTCATGATGTTTAGACGTACCTTAGAGTATAGAAATCGACTAGAAAACATAAGTACGTTGCTAAGGAACTAGTACAGAAAGAAGTTGGAAAAGGTGGAAGAACTGTCGTCCCTGGCACTCTAAGAGGCGTGGGGCGCCAGCCCTAAAATTTCAGAAGCTGAATTGGGGCGCTCTAGCTGGCGCGGCACCCCAGAGGTCAAAATTCAGAGTGTTTTGGGGTGCGCTAAGAGGCGCGGTGCCCCATCCCCTTCCCCAGATTTTTGACAAATTTTCTTCTTTGTTTTTCAACTCTAAACCCTTTAAATTCAATTGGTTCTTTCCCCAAACACTTAAAATTGACTATATGCTCAAAATACATAAGATTCTATACGAAATCACACCTAATTGCATGAATCACACTCAAGAAACTTCAGCAACAAGAACCCATAAGATTTCAAACGAATTATCATCAAGAACTCATAATATTTGCTTTCAAAACAACACAACTTCACCAAATTAAATCATGACTGGCACGTGAGTGAACTAACCCAACACTATATGATCTCACATACCTCGTAGGATTGAATCCTTGGTGAAATCCACAACCAAACTCGCACGATCTTAACGAATCTTGAACTTTCTTCTCCTTTCTCCTCTTTTCTCCAAGCCCTAACGTGTTTTGGTAAATGCGTAAAATGATCTAATTCTGATTAGCCCTAAATAAACTCATAAAAATGAAATAAAATAATTGGGTAAGGAAAAGACCAAACTACCATTCCAAAATCTGGTTTTGACTTTCCTTATCTAGATAGCCCAAATTCAAATGGACATATCTCAGTCATACGAACTTGGAATTGTGCAAACTCGGCAGCATTGGAAAGATAATCCAAAGATATTTCCTACAGTATATTGTAGCACACCTAACACATCCTGATCTAGGAGTTATGATCGTTTGAAGTTGACCAAAAACTCAAACTTAACATAACTTAACCAATTTTCCAGATTTTTCATTTTTTCCAAAAAAGACTCTTTCTAATTCTAGTTCTTTCAAATAGCAAGATGTTACATTATATTCAGAAAGGAGTAAAGGTAAATTTTAAAAGAACTTAGACAGAATAAACTATGACAAAAGGGTGGAGGCAGGAGGCGCTGGCGCACTATTAGCGCGGGGTGCCACCCCTGAACTTCAGAGGCCTCATTCTAGCTCACTTCTCGCGCATCACCCCACCCTTTCCCTAGAACAATCTGACAATTTTTTCTTCTCTTTTTCTGACCCAAATTTTCCCATAATTGAATGGTTCCTTCCAAACTCTCTTAGATTCGAATACCCAACATAAGTTCAAAAAAATCTACTAAAAACAACCCTCAAACTCAGAACACTTATCTCAAGAACTCATCAAACTCATCGTAAATGATTTAAGAACAAAACTTCAAGAAAACTCATCAAGAACTCAAATCATTCAACCTCAAGTCTATTGGCCCATCATCAAGGGAATCACTAGCCTCTACTTCACTGCAGACACCAGGAGCTGGCTGCCACTAGTGGCTCAAGGATTTTTCCATCGGGCAATCTTACTGTCTTGACTTATCCTAGTCACTAGTGGTGGCATTCAGCCAGATGTGAGGCACAAATAGTGACCAAGTGGAATGATTTTTATTTGGGCAACAAAAAGGTGCCTTTTAGTAGGACTGGTGACCGTGTTATACAAGTGAGAGGTGTCATTGATAGTGTTGATGAGGAGATGCACATGAACCCCCTTTTTCCACCCTCTTCGAATGAAACCAAATGCTGCCAAGGGTAAGAAAAGTCAAAATATGGATGATGAGGGAAACAACCAGGCTTCAATAGGTAAGGGGAACAAGGAGGATGATGGTGATAATATCCCCACCGCCCAAACCCAACACCAGCTCTCTAAAAGCCACGTGGATGAGGACTTGATCGCCATATAGAGATAAGTGGGAGTTTCCTAGCCAGAGCATCATCCTCAATCCCTACTACCCATAAGAATAAAAGGCTCCACTGACAACTGGCTTAGGAAAGGAAGAAGAACATAGTTCGAGAGTGTCTGATAGCTTGAATATGGATGACCATCAAGGTCATTTTCACATTAATCGCCATGAGAAAGAGCTCCATACACTTACACAAGAGGATTTCATGGAATTCCCTCTTCAGACAGAGGCATGTACTACTAAGCGAGCCTCGGAGGATATTGAGGATGCTTATTAGGATCCACCCCTTTGGATACGTTAAAACTTATTTTGGACTTGCCATGTTTGGGTACAAAGACATTTTCTTTTTCTTTCTTTCTTGTTTTAGAGCATACAAATATTGGTTCTAATCTCTTAATCATGGGTATATGAACATTATGGTTGTTTTTGTTAAATTTATACTATTTCCGTATTGGTATGACTTAAAAACAAGTGACTTAAAATATCCTAGGAATGAAAGACAAACTAGGGGAAAATGGAGTAGGGATTTTTTCCTGCTATAGCATCTGCCACTATGGTGGGAAAATTCCCACCACAACAGGAGGGCTGTTGTGGATGAGTCCTGCCATGAAGGCTCTAAAGACTAGAGATTTTAATAAAATTCCTAGGTGCCTTATACCCCAATATCGATTAACAATTCCAACGTTTGAAAACACGACATTGCCTTGAAAATATCCTAGAATCATTCCCAACAATGCATAAGAATAACGTAGCACCACATCATTATGAAACTAGTATTGAATTACACCAGAACTCGTTCATCACATCATATTCCTACTATTATACCAGAATAATCTTTTCTCATATAGTTTCGAACCTATCATGACTATCTTGAAATCAGAGCTTTCCTATAGTCATAATTCATCCTCCCCCTTACCACTTTTATCAATGTAAGTCCATGAAAAATTCTTAACACAAAAACGTTCAGTTAATCACACAGAAATTTATCACTAAACCACTAGACATAATCAAGTTATGACTTTCAACCGTCCACAATCTCATAGAAATACAGGCAATTACACCTCACACAATTTAAGTCATTTAGGCAATACCCTACACACAATAACAATCATCAAGCTTTAACACTAAATTAAATCAGGTTGATTCCATTATATTCACATAATGGATGAGCACTGACTGACCATCCATGAATTTACATGACCTTTAAGGTCGGATAGCAATTGGAACCTTCTGGTTCAAATTCTTCTTTGTCTGTGTCCCTTCATTTGCGACGACGACATCTAGTTTACTTTGTTGAGACACCAAATGAATCTGGAGGTACCAATTGGACTCAACCCATGCCAAAAGAGATAGACCGCATGAAAAGAGTGAAGAAATGAGACAACTTCCTAGAATGTTTCATAGCTTTCCAACGGTTATATGTGGATGTCAACATCCTAATCTATATGACTCTATTCAACATTTTCTCTTGTATTGGGAGACCAGTAATTGGGTCTCTGATACCAAATTTTCACGACCTAACCCACAGGTCGTGGGTGGACCTCTTCTAACACCTCGATAGAAGAATTCTTACTTCCAATTTAAAATAGGGAAAAGGACAAATATACCCCCGAACTTTTGAAAATGGTATGTCAATACCCTTCGTCATACTTTTCATTTATCAAAGCCCTTGCCGTCCAATAATCAGTACACATTTACCCCTCCCACTAACGGAGCAATTATTGTGTACACGTGGCACAATCCTACACCACAACCCGAGTTGACCAAATTTTTAACCCAAATTTCAAAACCTACCCATAACCCATTTAACCCACCCAATTTACCCACAAATAAACTCTCTAAAATCCTAAAGAAAAATGAAAATTCTTATCGAATTCATCAAGACCCTAATAGTATATCCTTGTGAACATTAACATTATTTTTAATCTTTTTCACATTTTGATAATCCACATACGGCACCGTCGGCAACGGGCGGTGGAGGTAGTGGCAGAGGTCGATACCCACCCCATTTATTATTACTGTGAGGATGATAATAAGGAGGATACTAATTTTTATAGATTACAAATCTAGTACCATAACTGGACTGACTGAAATTAAAATGGTAGTTCGAATAGGAAAGAGGCAGGTAGTTGGGTGGGGGAGGAGGAGTTAGTAAAGGATAAGGGTTTCGGGAAGGGGGAGGTGCTGTAGAAGCTGTAGGTAAGGAGTAGGTTGGGTGGGGAGGTGGTGTGGGAAGGGAAGGGAAGGGTTGCTCTAAGACGGCAGCGGTGGCCGCGGAGGAGAGTGGTGGAGGTGATGATTTTGATGCATTTTACTCCATGAAATTCTCATATTTTTTCTTCATTGTAGGAACTAGAGCAACAGTAGAAAAAGAATTTCAAGAAATCAACAGAAGAATTAGAGAAGAAGAATTACAGAAAAGAATAATGAAAAATGTGGGACCCACGTTGTTAAGGGAAAGTGATTAGTATGTTAAGTTGTTGAAAAAATAATTTCAAAAATTAAGTTTTACAAAAACAATACATTAACTAAGAGGAGTATTACAATAAAATTCTTATTATAATCATATTTTTTAAAACGTGGGTAAAGTTTAACATAAATAAATAAACTTTAGGATTTTAAAGAGTTTATTTGTGGGTAAATTAGGTTGGTTAATTGGGTTATGGGCGGGTTTTTGAAATTTGGGTAAAAAAATTGATCAACCGGGTTGTGGCATAGGATTACGACACGTGTACACAATCAATGCTCCGTTAGTGGGAGGGGTAAATGTGTACTGATTATTGAACGGCAAGGGCTTTGATGAACAAAAAGTATGATGAAGGGTATTGACATACCATTTTCGAAAGTTCGGGGGTATATTTGTCCTTTTTCCCTTTAAAATATGCAATATGAAAGTGAAAAACTATAAATTAATCACCCTATTTAAATATAGAAATACTCACAATTTGTCAACACCAAAATACATTTGTAAAGAAAATACATTGATCCCTCCCTTAAGGAACTAGTCTAAGCAAATACAAGAGCTTCTAAAAAGTACAATTTATGAAAGAAAATAAGACATAACTACCACTCTGAGGAAAGAGGAGTGAAAGTTGTTAGCACCAAATTTGGTGTCAACACTATTTTTGGTGTAATCAACTCCAACCCACTGCACCAAATTTTACACAAAAAAGGAATATTTTTCTCTCTCTTCATTATTATATTATTATTATTTCTTATTTCATTTATATTTTCTTATTTCATAAAAAAAATTCTTTTTAAAACATTCACGTTATATAATTCATATTATTTCCTTTTATAATCGTTAATATAAAATTATTTTGTACCATAATTTTTTAAATAATATAAATTGCTAGAAAATATTATACATTATACATAATAATGGATAATACAAATAATAGTGAAATCATTAATGAAATACAATTAAATAAACATTACATAATTGAAAAAAATTATTTTAAATTCTACATAAATATTCAACTTTCAAGATCACTACGATGCTCCCACAAATGCTCTATTAATGCATTACATAGTTCAAAATGAGCTTCTTTGTCCTTTTTTTTTTTTATATCGAGCTAGAAATTGATAATTTTCATCTATTGTCATTTCTACGGTCGGAGTTGGACCTCCCGACGTATCTTGAATTGGTGCATTAAGATCACGCTCATCCTCAATTATCATGTTGTGCATTATAATACATGAAGTTAATATATCATATAGCACTTCTTTTCTCCAAAAACGTGAGGGTCCTGCGATAATTGCAAAACAAGATTGCAAAACTATGTATTTTATATTTCAATTTTGATGTATGTCAATTACTACTTTGTTGAATGTTTATTATTTTTGGTTATTTTAGTACATTGTATTATTCGTTTAAAATTTATATGTTTGCATTTTTAATTTTTGTGAAGGTTAATTGTAGTATATCCAATTATAACTTATAGCAGAATTAACATAAATTTAATTTTAAAAAAAGGTCATATATAGAAAAATTAATTTATAAAAAAGCTAAATTTTATATCTAAAATTAATATTATAAAAATATTACATAAAAAATAATTAAATATACAAGAGATTTAATTACAACATACAATTTATATAATATTTTATTAGAAGTTTGTATAATGAAATAATATTAAAATATTCAAAAAGTGGATTGGTGTGATGAATAGTGTTACACCACACACACCAAATTTGGTGTAAAAATTGGTGTGGGTTGGAGCTCAAAACACCAAATTTAGGATTTGGTGTTGGGTTGCAGATGGTCTAAGAAACATCATTGAATCTTTCAACCAACCTATGCCATGTGACATAGAAAGCGTAGTATCCGTACAAGCAACCCGACTAGTAGGCATCATCGATTAACCTGAATACGCCACATAATATCATAAAATAATCAAGAAAACCTGAAACTTGAAAATAAAATTAGAATCTCGATCCACCAAGTCACCACTCTTTCTTTAAGTAGATTTACCTGGGAATCCATACACTCTATGCCAAGTCACCCCACCTCCTTTCGCTGCCAAGTCCCCCCATCTAGGTCATTCCACTCTCATATCAAATCATAGTCTAATCTTTTCTATCACATAAAGATTTCCCGAATACAAGATCATTACTGACTTTGCTAACTAGTCTACTAGTCCCACTCAAGCTCCCATGCCAAAACCTTGGCCTTAACAACACTTCAATTATACAAAATGTGAATAAGCAACCCCAATTTAGCAAAGTAGGTAAATACAATTCTAGTTCCACTTATAAGATAGCATGAACTCCCAGCCCCTACCCAAGCTTAACACTTGCCTGAAACATGTCCCACATGATCACCATATCACAACTAGTCATACCCGATTCATCACATTGTTTCAGTAACCCGGACCACCAAGGATCCCTAATCTTTTATCTACAACACTTAACATGCAAACTTGGTCTACAGAAAGACTATCCCAGCATTTTAAATACATCAACCCAGACACTCAGGGAACAACATATGAAAAATATAGCATAGTAAATAAACTCGGTCCTCTCATGAAACCTGCATACAACTATTAGTGTACCGACGTTGTACCCGACCAACTATTGTTAATGTACCAACGTGGTACCTGAGCCAACTAAATGATATTTTGTACCAGAAGTGGTATCTAAGACAACCGTTAGTAACCTATACTGGTGTGGTATCCGATCCAATCAACAATCACAAACAACATACACAAGCACAACACAATGAACAATCACACTTGAAGCCAGAACTAATTTAATCAGATTCATTACATGAGATTTATTAGCATGATGTCATTTCACATTCATCCTTTATATTTTTCCCATATGCATTGCAAAGTAATAATACAAGCAGTTAATATGCACACATACAAAATTTGGAAAATTAAACAATCATTATCCATCTGAAGGGATCCTTTCTTAATATTTTCTAATAAAACTCCGATCACCCACAATTACCTTCCCAAGGATCACACCAAGCAACATCATAAGTTCAACAATGACTATTCAAGTCCATAACTAATAAAGCTATTAACATACAATTATAACATAGCTGGAACTTTCGGTCCTCACCCTGAGTTGATATGCATACACAATATGGACAACCATTGACAACATTTAACATTAATTTCAAATCATGCTCTCTCCTTTTTCCTAATCATATATCATGTATGCAATAGCGAAGCAGTTGACAAGCACATATGACATAAACGAGAAACAAACAACCCTCATTTACCTCAAATCAAGCCTTGGAAGCTATATTGAACCGAGTCTTCCCCTTATTATGAATTTTGAGTTGTTCTTGGTCTAAAACAATAACAAAAGAACACAATCAATAAATAATGGCATAAAAATACCCGGATTATACTCAAATTCTAATCTCATGCTATTCTCGTGATCATTCCACCCCAACTAGGATTTTTCCACCATTAACTTAAGCCAAATCCTCCCCTAAAGTCACCAAACAAGGATTCTTCCACCATTAACTCAAGCCAAACCCTCCCCTAAAGTCACCCAACAAGGATTCTAGCCTAAGAATCGAAATACCTAGGTATGTGACTGATTGACTTATCTTTATCAATGAAAGTGATGGGAATTGGTTGAAATTCACCCTAGGTCACTCTTTCTCTTCCCAAAATATGTTTTGTAGAATAATGAGCGATTTAGGGGAAAATTATGATAAAATGCAAATCACCAACCAATAGCGGAAATTAATTCCCTGGCTATATTGGTGTGACACCCGCTATAGTAGTTTGTACGAGATGAAAACTCGAAATACTCCCCAAAAGTCTCCATTTCGCAACACACCTTCAAACCTTGACATTCTAACTAATCCGTTCATACCCAATTTGATGTCAGGAGTTCTACCTACTCAAAACTGATTTATAAAAGTCCTATGGATTCCATAATGTCTTAGCTAATAAAAAACCAACTCAAGCTTAAGACATTTCACCTGAACCTTTCCCGGATCTTCCTAGACCTCACCTTGCCTATAGTTCATTTGATATTGGTCTAGCGTAGAATTTTCAAACCACTAATCTAAAAGTTTTCTTACCCAATTTCTTTATTCAATGGTTTACCCGTAACTAACGGAAGGATCGTTAAATTTATAGATATTTTTAAGTTGTTAATTATTTTGATTTATAGTACTTTTTACGTAATTTTCACACAATATATGTTACTCCTTTTGTCCCAATTTCGGGTTCAACCAAATTTTTTATAAGTTTTTAGATATTTAAGTTGATAATAATTGTGATTTATAGTATTTTTTAACATAATTTTTAGATAATATATGTTACTCTTTTTGTCCCAATTTATGTATGAAGATGGAATTTCAAGAGCCAATCAATATTTAATAAAGTTTTAGATATTTACGTTGTTATTATTGTGATTTATAGTATATTTTATGTAATTTTAAGATAATAGATGTTACTCCCTTTGTCCCAATTGATGTGACATATATAGATTAAGAAAATATAATAATATAAATTAAGAAAAATAGATAATATAGTAAATCTATGTGGAGCCTATATCTATTGTCATTTATGTTTGAAATGAAAGCTGAAGGTTCGGTTTACCCACTAATCACTATTATAGAAAAGATAAACGATTGATGTAGCCTTTTTGTCCATAAAGAAAAATGATACACACAATATAACATTAAGTCCTTAAACGATAAAACTGTCCTTAAGTGAAAAAAGACGAGATTTTTATGCTTGATTTTAAAATTTGAATTGGTAGTTCTTTTTTTTCTTTTTTTTTTAAATATTAAACAGATTTTTTGTAAAACTTTTATTTGCTGATTTTTTTAAAAATGCCAATGTGGGACAAATTTGGTTTTTTTATTGTGAAGTTTCAATTGTTTTAAATTAGTTTATTTATTAATATTTTAATCAATTTTTAGAGTTTGTGTATGAGCATTGAGTGGGAAGGTAATGAGAAGTTTTTAAAATGCCTATTAATATTCCCGTTTTATTTAAATAAATAACTTAAAGTTTTTTTAATTTTTAATTTTAAGACAGATCATTTCAATTTTTTTAATTTTTAATTTTATCTTTATCTGTAATTTTTAAATTGATTATATCATGTTAATTTAAAGTAATTTTTTAATAAATTGTTATTATTTTGTAATTTTAGTTTCTAATTTAATATTATTACAAAGTACAAATAATTAATTTTAATTAATAAAAATTATTGCTTTTTTTTTTTGCGATGCTGACATGTGGAGCTATCTCCTCTTCTATCATATATAAATAAAATAAACTAGTTTAATATGATTAAAAATTACAAATTATAAATAGTAATTTTTAATTATAAAAAATTACTATTTTTTTGCGGTGCTGATATGTGGCACAGACAGAGAAATACTTGATTTGCATTTTAGTATAATAATAAAAAGATACTACATACACTAGTATATTTGAGGTTTGTGAGAAAGAATGTGTATAAATATGTTAACTTAGTAAAGAACCTTACATGTGTCCTAAGCCAATATAATAATACTCCCGTCAAAATTGGTACAAAGTAGGACAGATTTAATTCCAAGGTGGCAACTACACATTTTTAACTTCATTATAAAAATCAATTTTCCAGCCACCATTTTACTACTATAAGAATATATATGGCATCAATCAGTATGTTTTATTTTTTATTTTTTTGACTGAGCTGAATTGTTTTGACTTCAACAGATAATAGTAAACAAAAGTTGCTCAAAAAAAGATCCCATTTAATTTCTTGGCTATAAAAGAGCATATGTAATACAACACTGAAGAATCATCAAACACACAAATTAACTCTTCCAAAATGCAATTCTTGAGCTTGGCTTCCATCTTCCTTTTTCTATCTTTTCTGTTTTTGTTAAGGAAATGGAAAAACTCGAATAGCCAATCGAAAAAATTGCCTCCAGGTCCATGGAAACTTCCTTTACTAGGAAGTATGCTTCATATGGCTGGTGGACTTCCACACCATGTCCTTAGAGATTTATCCAAAAAATATGGACCACTTATGCATCTTCAACTTGGTGAAGTCTCTGCAGTTGTAGTTACTTCTCCTGATATGGCGAAAGAAGTACTAAAAACTCATGACATCGCTTTCGCCTCTAGGCCTAAACTTTTGGCCCCGGAAATTGTTTGTTACAACAGGTCTGACATTGCCTTTTGCCCCTACGGAGATTACTGGAGACAAATGCGTAAAATTTGTGTCTTGGAATTGTTAAGTGCCAAGAATGTCCGGTCATATGGCTCGATTAGGCGTGATGAAGTTGATCGTCTTGTTAATTTTATCCGGTCATCTTCGGGTGAGCCGGTTAATTTTACTGAAAGGTTGTTTTTGTTCACAAGTTCAATGACATGTAGATCAGCGTTTGGGAAAGTGTTCAAAGAACAGGACAAATTTATACAACTAATCAAAGAAGTGATTGGGTTAGCAGGAGGATTTGATGTGGCTGATATCTTCCCATCATTGAAGTTTCTCCATGTGCTTAGTGGAATGAAGGGTAAAATAATGAATGCTCATCATAAGGTAGATGCAATTGTTGAAGATGTCATCAATGAGCACAAGAAGAACATTGCAATGGGGAAAACTAATGGTGCATTAGGTGGTGAAGATCTAATTGATGTTCTTATAAGACTTATGAATGATGGAGGCCTTCAATTTCCGATCACCAACGACAACATCAAAGCTATTATTTTTGTAAGTACTATTGCATATCATACATTTTTGTTTGTACATATGATCAATCACCACAAATAACTTATTTTGTTCCTATGTGCAGGACATGTTTGCTGCAGGAACAGAGACTTCATCGTCAACACTTGTGTGGGCGATGGTGCAAATGATGAAAAATCCAAGTGTATTCGCCAAAGCTCAAGCAGAAGTGCGAGAAGCCTTTAAAGACAAAGACACGTTCGATGAGAATGATGTAGAGGAGCTGAAATACTTAAAGTTAGTTATTAAAGAGACTCTAAGACTCCATCCACCAGTTCCACTTTTGGTCCCAAGAGAATGTAGGGAAGAGACGGATATAAACGGTTGCACTATTCCTGTGAAGACCAAAGTCATGGTTAATGTTTGGGCATTGGGAAGAGATCCGAAATATTGGGATGATGCAGAAAGCTTTAAGCCAGAGAGATTTGAGCAGTGCTCTGTCGACTTTGTTGGTAACAATTTTGAGTATCTTCCCTTTGGCGGTGGGAGAAGGATTTGTCCCGGGATATCATTTGGCTTAGCTAATGTTTATTTGCCGTTGGCTCAATTGTTATATCACTTCGACTGGAAACTCCCTATCGGAATGGAGCCAAAAGACTTGAACTTGACTGAATTGGTTGGAGTAACTGCTGCCAGAAAAGATGACCTTATTTTGGTTGCCACTCCTTATGAACCACCTCGACAATGATTTTCAACATTTTCTTTTTTAAAGAGTAATTTCCTTCTGAGCCCAATTATTATTATCCTATTTTTCTTTTGGAGTTTCCAGCTTTATCTACTGCTAATACATGTATCTTGATCAAATAACATCTTTTGTTTATTTCAAATTTTGCTGATGATTATTTGCCTTCCTATAGAGTAGAATGAACAAATTTGAAAGCATGTCACATGTTTTAGTGTCTTTCAGGATATATTATATTGCTATTAAATTTCTCAGGGAAAGAAGGGCCACTAGGCCCTAGGGATGACAAATGGAGCGGCGTGGGGCGGATGCAGTGTAAATGCACAACAACTTTGTCCCGCCCCTCCCATCCCAGCATATACTTTTGTTTTGCCCCCACCCCGCATAAGCCTCCAACATTTTTTTGCTTCTAACAGTATCAATTTTTCATGACAGACATACAGGTGAACATATAAATGTAAATTTTAAAAACTTTTGTTGCTATTCAATAGATAAACGTAGGTAGAGCACCTTCATTCTCTTCCTCCCCAGAACTTCCCCTCTATCACCAGTGGCGGAGTCAGAAAATTTAATAAGGAGGTTCAAAATCTGAGAAGTAAACACACGAACTAGTGAAAGAGGGTTCGACATCTATTATACATACCTAAAAAATAATTTTAACCATGTATAAATAATAATTTTAACCATGTATAAATAGTAATATTTTTCGCCGAGAGGGGTCGGATGACCCACTCATTATATGCTGCCTCCGCCCCTGTCTATCACTCCGCCCCGACACCAGCACCAGTAGCAGCGCTGCAGAATCAAAGAAAGGACCAAATAGAGAATTACAAAATCAAAACAGAACAATTCACCACAGCACCAGCAGCAGCACTGTAGAAACAGAGCCAACTTGAGATAAAAAAAAGAAGAAGATACATGCATTCTCTACTTTTTCTATAATACATGTCAGTAGCATCTTATAAATGTTTCTTTTATAAGATAAGATACATCAAATGTCAGAGCCAACTTGAGCACACTTCAAAGCCATCAGAGGCGTATTCAGAATTTCGGAAGGATGGATGCACTATTACGAAAAAATGCACCTAAGATATAAATTGGATCTATTTGACCTTTTACGTTATTGAACCGTTAAATTTTAAAAATTATAGGTTCAACATATATAATACTACTAGTTTTAAATATTGATATACACATTTGATTTAATTATATAAAAATTTTACAGTCCTATTTTTTTTTTTTTTAGGAATTTTCAATGCACCACACTTGAAAATTTTGAAAGACTAAAGCAAAAAAACAAAAAAAAATTGATTGAAACGCCAAAAGTGTTACCGATAACCACTTGGAGAAGTGTTATTAAAAAAATAGATGTAAGATTTAAATTTTTATCTTTGCTTAGAGAGGTACACCCAATCATCATTATATTATTATAGGCTACTTTTAACATGGGTTCACACCTCTATATTTAAATATTTTTTAAAAAATATAACACTATTATAAATGATCTAGAGTGGGGAGCATAGGTTCCCGTGAACCCATGGAACCCCCTCTTGACACGCCTCTGAAAGCCATAGTAGAGTTACAGCTTTGTAGAACCAGAAATTATGGCTCGAATTGTACATTTATATCAAGAAAATTCAGTTAATAAATATAAAGAATGTATCTCAAACCAAGAAAGCAAAAATAATTGTAGTACATAAACCATAAAACTTAAAATCCTAGATCCGCCTCTAACTACTTATTCGATTGTTTTAGGACGAAACTTAATTCCTTCAACAATGAGCCCACTTAATTTGTACTCAAGACGTCTAATCTCAATCAATCTTTCTACAACAGGACCATCACTACTTTCCTTGCTATTAAAATTTCCCAATTCTATTTCCGTTCATCCGTCTCCTCTCAGTTTGGAAAATCTTACAAGTCTCACAGTGTTGGTTTGTTCTTGAGTCGCATTTTCACTCTTATAATTAACAAACATAATAGTTGAATTACTATATTCAAGTCCATGGTACATATCTACCAATTTGAACACCAAATAAGCAGCATAATATGTCTTTGTGGCGACAATATTTTTGTTCCTATTCTTCCTCAAATATCCAACCATCATGCAAAGCCAATACATACCACTTCTGAGAATCTACAAAAAGTATTGTTAGAGACCTTTCTAAAGATAATTCTATTAATAAAAAAACTTAATGATATATAGATCTTTCTCTCCTTAGTAGGTACCAGATGCAAATTCGAATTAGTGGGCTTTGGGTGCCGTATGGTTGAACTAATTAAAATCCAATAACTTTTAAGATATTGAGTTATCTATAGTACTATCTATGCAATTTAACTTGTTATACCAGAATTTCCTTTTAGCAATCAAATTAGTGTTGTCAAGAACCTATGTGCCGTTTGAGTTCGCATAATATAAAAACCAATATTGGTTGGGGGAGTTAACTTTCAAAGGCGCGAACCAACTTTGTAGAGGAATCTTTACCATCTTTGTTGTGTGCTTATTGACCCTCATTGATTAATAAGAAAAAATTAAGGAGTTTATAGGCTTTAGTGAGATCTCTCACCTAATAAACTTTCTTCAAGGGTTGGACCGTCTTATTCAGTCTATAATAATAGGTATTAGACTGGGTTGGTTAATGCTTGAGGCCGCAACTCAAAATAATGGATTGGTAGAGAGCCAAGAGTGGTGGCTTGGACCAAGGAGGGGTGCTAGCTGTGACCAACCGATAAGAGTGGTGGTTTGGATCCAAAAGAAGTGTCCTTTGGGAATTGTTGGGCATAATTGGTTGCTCATGACAACTTGAATTTTATTATTGCTAAGTAAGGACCAACTTCGGTCTTACAACTCTTAACACTCAATTTTTCTTTTGCACTCACTCTTTTCTTGAGTACATATTTTTCTTACTTTTTTCGTGAGCACACACTCTTTATCAGAGTACGCAGACATACAACTCTAACCACTTCTATTTATAGGTGGTGATGAAAGGATCTAGTATGAAGGTAATTTTTTAGAACTATACCTTCCACTTATTTCTAGAATGTTTTTAGACTTGCACTCAAGAACTCTAAATCTCGAGTTCTTCCTTCAATTCTCTACACATCTTGATTATTCTAGATTCTCTTTGAAATATCTTACATTTTAATTAAGTTGGTGATTATTTTTTAACACTCACCTTCCACACCAACTTAATTTATTCTTTGCATCCATTTTGAGTGAGCCATTATGAACCTCTCCTTCCTTTGAACTTCTCCACTTACTACTCTTTGAAGAATTCAAGGTAGCAATCTTCTTGATCTGGACCACCTCTGCTAAAGTTGCATCTATATACTTGGTGTTTGGGTGTTTCAGTCATGTAAAACTCTTTAATTGTGGTTGTGGTGCTTCTTTGACTTCTTTTTGCAATATGGCAGGAGTTTCATAAGCTCCAGTTTGCATTGACCTGTTATTTTGTGGAGATACCCATGGTGTAGGTGATTGGGTTTTCCTCTTGCCTATTGGTTAATTTCTATCTTATTCCCTCATTTTTCTTCTTTCAGCTTATCTTACAACTTTTGCTCAAGTGAAGTCAATTCTAGTTGGGAGACTTCCCTGGACCACCATGCTGATGCTTCATCAAATACCACATTTCTCGACATTTATGTCTGATTAGTGGTAGGGCCACGACAACTTCACCCCTTAATTTGTTCATATTAACTAATAAAGATGTAACAACCGACATTTCTATCCAACTTGCTGCAGAGATGATCTAGCACGAGCATAGAGGACTTAAATCCAATATCTTGAAAGTGACTTAAATTAGGTATCGCCTTCCTCCCTTGAACTTCTCTACTCACTACTCATTAAATCTTCTTCGAAGGTGGTATTCACCTTTGCTAATGCTGCACCCATGTTCTTGGTGTTTGGACATTTAAGTCATGTAAACCTCCTTAGTTGTGGTTGTGGTGCTTCTAGTTCTTGGACTTCTTCTTGCAACAGGTCTAGAGTTTCAAAGGCTCAAGTTTTCCATGTATATTTCTTGTTTTGTGTGTACGTGGAGATAACTCTTGTGCAGGTTATTTGTGTTTTTGATAGAATGTATGGGTCCACAAACAGTCATTGGATTAGGTCCCCTGACAGAAAATAAATGCAGAAAGAAACCAACACAAGATAAAACAGACATAACAGGTTTACATGAAAACCCCTTAGCTAAAGGGAGGAGAAAACCACGACCTATACTCACATGATTTTCAACCCAACTCCATTTAACTATAAAAGGAGTGAAGATTCAGATTACAAATTCTTGTAACCTATGAATTAAAACTCTTTAATCCCTTCCCCCTTAAAGTAGCAACTCTACTACCAGTAACTACGAAGCAATACCTCTATTTCCCTAATATGATGACTTTTAAAAATATATTAGTCAACAAACATATGTCTTCGCTAATATGATGAAAAAATAATTATTTTTTTAAAACTAGTATATTTTAATTAATAATAAAAACTAAAAATATAAGATTTGTATGAACATCATAAAATACATGTTTGACAAAAAAAGATTGATAGTATAAATATAATGTCATAAACTATGAAAATATTTGACAAAAAGATAATATATCAAGTCTAACTAAAAAATAAATGACTGGCAATGTGAAATATCAAGCCAATACTACTAAAATAAATGAAACTGAAAATATAACACAAGTCTAAATTCAAAATAAAAAAATTAATATAATATTTTTATGTCACATTTTAACATAACGTACATAAATATGATTTGAAGAATAGAAAAACGTAAATTTATAACCTTATTCAAGAATAAATTCTACTTTAATTTAAAAACTAAGAATACTAACAAAATTATGCTAATGAAAAAAATAAACATAAAATAAATAAATAATACAATAAATCACATGAAATCACAAGAAATAAATGTTTAGAATGAGAAGGAAATAAATTAAAAAAGAATTTTAAATAATAGAACTAAAAATAAAAATAATAAATTAAAAAGTAATAAATTTGTAATTACATCATGTAATTACCAGCAGTTCACAGCCCCACCTTGAGAATTGGAAGGTATATGTTACACCGACGCTTTAAGTTTAAGACGAGAAACAAGCCAAATAGGCAGCCCCATCGGCTATTTGACTCCCTTAGGGGAAATCTTGTGTTTTTCTTTTTTTTGTTTAACCTCAAACAATTAAAAGAAACACCCTTCCTTTCAATCTAATTTACGCTATTTCATCATTCAACATTCCTCTCTTCTTCTTCTTCTCCAAAACTGACGCAAGAAATCCAAGAGACGAGTCAAAGACTCAAGCCTAATATTCCCTCACTTTCGATCACTAGTTCTCTAAACGTTTGAGGTATGTAGAACTACTTCTCTTATCTATTTCTTCAAGTTTTATTACCCTCCAATTAGAATTAGTCTCAACAGGTCTAGGGTTGAAGGAAATTTTCCGTCTTTACCAATTAATAGCATTCTTTTTCACAAGTTGCTAGAAATCTATAAATGGCTCTCTAGTTCATGAATATCTTATAGGTGTTGTGAATTACATAATTCTGTTGTATGCTAAGTTTTCCAAGTGTTAATTCTCGCTAGATTCAGTGGCTTTCCTTGGTCATATCATTTCCAGTGAGGGGATCAATGTGTATTCTCAAAAGATTGAGGCCGTGAAGAATTGGCTGAGACCCACAACCCCAACTGAGATTAGGAGTTTCTTGGGCTTGGCTGGTTATTAGAAAAGATTCATGGAAGGTATTTCATCTATTGCCGCTCCATTGACAAAGCTGACCCAAAAGACAGCTAAGTTTCAGTGGTCTGAAGCATGCGAGAAAGCTTTCAAGAGTTGAGAATTTGGTTGACTTCTGCTTCTGTGTTGACCCAACCAGAGGGAACAAATGGTTTTGTTGTCTATTGTGATGCCTAGAGAGTAGGTATCGGGTGTGTTTTGATGCCTAACGGTAAGGTCATAGATTATGCCTCTAGAAAACTTAAGAACCATGAGAGGAACTATCTGACTCATTATCTTGAGTTGGCAGCACCAGTGTTCACCTTCAAGATTTGGCATCATTATCTCTATGGGGGTACATGTTAATTTTTTCACTGACCACAAGAGCTTGCAATATGTTTTTACTTAGAAGAAGTTGAAGACGTGGCTTGAGTTGCTTAAGGATTATGATTTGAGTTCGTTTTATCATCTTGGAAAAGCAAATATGGTTGCAGATGCACTTAGTAGGTTATTCATGGGGATTCTTGCTCATGTAGAGAAAAGAAAGAAAGGGCTTAAAAATGATATTTAGCGGCTTGCGAATCTAGGAGTCTGACTCATAGATTTTGAAAATGGTGGTGTAGTGGTTAAAAATACGTTTGAATCATCTTTGGTGTTGGAAGTTAAAGAGAAACAGTACAATGACCCCATTTTGTTACACCTAAAGAAGGAGGTTTGCAGCCAGAGGTTATGGCTTTTGAACAAGGGAGAGATAGTATTTTGAAGTATGAAAATATATTATGTGTTCCAATGTTGATGGGCTCCGAGAGAGGATTATGTCAAAAGTGCACCACTCTATGTATTTTTTTCATCCGAGCTCTACAAAGAGGTACCATGACTTAAGAGAAATTTAGTGGTGGAATAGCATGAAGAAAAATATTTCCAAATTTGTTGCTAAGTGTCCGAATTGCCAGCAGGTTAAAGTTGAACACCAAAGACCTGGTGGTTTGGCCCAAAATATAGCCCTTCTAGAGTGGAAGTGGGAGATGATAAATATGGACTTCGTAACAGGTCTACCACGTATTCACTGTCAACATGATTCAATTTGGGTAGTAGTTGACATGATGACTAAGTCAGCCCATTTCTTGCATGTTAAGGTGACAGATTCTGCCGAGGATTATGCTAGATTGTACATTCAGGAGATTATCAGGTTGCATGGGACCTCTGTGTCCAATATTTCGAACAGAGGCACCTAGTTCACTGCTCACTTTTGGAGGTCTTTCCAAAAAGGTTAGGGGACGCAAGTGAATCTCAGTATCGCTTTCCACATCAGACTGACTGATGGCCAAGTAGAGCGTACCGTCCAAACACTAGAGGACATGTTGAGGGCTTGTTATTTAGACTTCAAAGGTAATTGGGATGATCACTTACCTCTTATAGAGTTTTCTTATAATAATATCTATCACTCCAATATTCATATGGCATCGTTTGAGGCCTTCTATGGGTAGAGATGTCGATCTCCGATAGGTTGGTACGAAGTAGGTGAAGCTAAGTTTTCGGGACCAGATTTGGTTCACCAAGCTATGGAGAAGGTTAAGGTTATTCGGGAAAGGTTGAGGACTGCTCAGAGCTGCCAGAGTGTTTGGTTTGTTGTATTCAAAATAATAAATCTTAAGAACAACATATATGTTTACAAAAATACCCTTCATGAATGTGAAAAGTAATGTATTAAAAGTGTTTAAAGGGATATTTTTGTCATTTAGTCATTTTATCCCGAGATAAGTTATCCCTGGATAAGTTATTCCGGGATTACTATACCACCCAAGGGAAGGAATAACTTATCCCGATACTAATTATGAATCTTGGGATAAGTTATCCCAAACTTGCCAACCAAACAACAAATTAAATAACACTATAATTTAATCCCAAGACTATTTGAAGTTATCCTTCACACCAAACGACCCCTAAGGGTATACCGGGGCCTTGTCCCAGCAGATTTCTATCATTTAGTATAGGCTTCACAGATTTTTTTCAAATGTCAAACAATTGATCTTGCTTTCCAAAATATGATTTTATAACTTTTAGTTTAATACATCTATGTAGTCTAAATGTATTGTGAGGAACTTTCCTCTTTTAAGGGTTGGTGGTTATCTTCATATTTTCTTCCGCTTTGTTTAGTTTTTTTTCCAGTTTTATGCTCATGTGACATGCCAAAACGTTCACTCGTACTAGCAATAGTGTAGGGTGCATGCCACGTCCAAGGTCTCGACTTGGGGCGTGACAGTATGACTACCCCTTCCAATTACACCTAATTACTTGCTGACTAAGTAATTACATGCCAACCAAACATGACAGACAGTGTAATTACACCAAATTCAATTACCAAGGGACTTTCTAATCAGGCCCTAAGAGAATTTAAAATATAAAGAGGTAAAATTACAAAAAAAAACCAAGGAAATTCAACACATTGTGTATATGCACAATTTCTTTTACCTATCGACATGGTGTAATTTTCTAACTATAGGGTATAAATTGACAGCCCTCGGATCAAAGTGGCTCTGTCACGGGTTACAAATCTAGTGTTCGAGCTCCTGACGTTGTGGCCTTACCACTAAATTAGATTTAATAAAAGCCAAATTCATCAAAAGCAAGTCAAACACAAAAAAGAAGGGGGGGGGGGGGGGGATGAAGAAATCTTACCAATTTGCCTCCATCAAGAAGAATCGGAGAGTCGTAGAGACTGAAGTAAAGTTGTTTCTTGGAAGGAAAAACCATCAAAGATCCTGATCCAGAAATAGCTTGTTGATAATCAGATGGCACAAAAGTCTCCGAAATATTGTCAGATTCCGCAGCAGACAGGAATATCTGCGAGACGACTGAAGGCCTAGCTGCATCTTTCGGCGATGTTAGAGAGAGAATTTTTTATATGCAACCTTCAAGCAAATGATCCATCGGAAAAAACTCAATGTATTAAAGTTGTTGAGTTTTTGTACTATTTATATAGAAATAAAATGAAGATTACAAGATTTTGATAATATAGATTATGCTTAAATAAAATTGAAGAATAGAAATGAAAACTATTTAACAATTAATATGAGAAAAGGTCCAAAATAGTTCCTCAAGTTTGGCCTTCGATTCAAAATTATCCCTTATACATATACTTTTGTACACTAATGGTCCTTCAAGTATGTAAAACTAGTGCACTCTTAGAGTAACAACCCAAATACTTGGTGTGATGACACCTGTTTCATACCACCAAGACAGGTTCGACTAATCAAACTTCTATAAGGTAAATGCAGAAGTTATAACAAAATAAAGGACTAGACAATACATGCACATGTGGGAAAACGTAATATAACTCAAATACCCCCAAAACCCGGTGTCATGTGTACAAGCCTCTAAGTATTACAAAATATTCAAAAGAAATACAAGTCTGAATGTCTCTGTTTCTAGAATAGAACAAGGAAATAATGAAAGAGTAAGTGATTCTTCCGGGGAGACAAACAACTACCTCACGAACTCCAAAAGAAAGCCTCAGACGAAGATGAGAAGGGGTAATCAAAACGATTCGGACTTGTAACCTACTCAAGTGTAGAAAGCAAGGGAGTGAGTATTGTTGACACCCAATTTTGACTCTCTCTTTTTTCTAAGATTAATTTCTCTATGGTTTTTAGTCTTGACTATTTTTTTTTTTTTTACATATGTATAAATAAATTTGGCACCAGTAATAGATTTGAAGACATTTTATTTCTCTAATTAAAAAATACATATATACTCAAATTATTAAATAATATTTTATAATATTAATATAAGAAATCTCTACTAATTTACAACTCCAAACAATCTTTCCTACATTGTTGGTTATAGTTGTGGGATCTATAATAACACGTATGAAAAAATATTTAAGCTGCGACATATATTTATATAAGTTTAAATATTTTTTCCTACCATTCGTTCTAATAAAATGTTAGTATATTAACTTTTCTTTCGAAATCCAAATAGTTTTTGCTACACCATTATTTGAAGTTTCCCTTTCGTTTAGTAGCGGGCTATTGCTACGAGTATTTCGCAGAGTATAATATATGTAATATATGTATATGCACGTTTTTAGAAAATTAATCAAGACAAAAAAGAAAGGGGATTGTTAAATTAATTAAGTGGAAAAATTGTTTAAAGAATAGTATTATTTTAACCAATTTATTTATTTATTTTTTACCTAAACTAATTAAATATAACCCAACATACCCTATGTCTCTCTGGCTCATTAAGGACAAACTAGAGAACTTGATGAAACTTGCCGGATTTTGCTTCGGACCAACGATTCGGCGGCGATGTCACCATCTCAATCACATCCACGTCGCCTATTTCCCTTTCCCATGGATTTGCAAATCCCTGAAAAGCTCCTCCTTTACTGTTCGCCTGGGAAAAGAGGAGAAAACTCGATAACCACCAGATCGAAGCTCATACCCTTGGATTTTAGCCGCCAACGTCTCTATCCCCATCGTATCAATCTGAAAAGGTGAATTTGGATTATCAAGAATTCCATTGCTCCCTCTTTGTTCTCATCTCCATCTGCTTTAATAAATTTTTTTCTGATCTTCTTGGAATACCGTAAGTCGAAGACGTTGGAGTCGGAGTCGTTAGCTTGGAACTCGACATTTGACAACCTCAATCGCTACCCTACACTAGGTAAATCCTATCCCGACTTAGTTACAATAAGATCAATTCCATGAATTGTCAGTTGTGTGTACAGTTTATGGATTGGATGCTTAAGTGATTAATAGATTCGAAAATGTGAAGTGAATACGATCTCTGGTCGTTTGGTGATTTCCATATTAGATTATAAGTTTTTTTTTGGAGTTTGCAGCATGTGATTATTTTGAAATAACCTTTATGAGTGTTTGATGTTTTAAGTATGGAAGATGTACACTAACTTCAGTCCCAAAATCATGGTTGCCCTCTGTCTATAGTTGTTACATTTGTATCGGTGTTTTCTTTTAGAACACAATAATAGCTCTATTATATCTCTGTTTAGTCATTTTCACAAGGTAATTTTCAGCATACAACTCTTTTTTTATTTATTAAAACATGATAATTTAGGCTTCAGCTCTAGCTGGCATCATCTACATACCTCGAAATTGTCACATGTTCGTTTAAGTATGGAATATAACCTTTTTTAGCTAAATCCGGAGGGCTGCTCTGTTTTCAAATTGTCATAAAAATGCAAAAAAAAAAAAAAAAATCAGTTTCGAGTTCTTTGGTTCATTCACATTAAGCATGCGTAAAAGTGTTTCTGACTTGCGAAAAGTTGAGTTAAACTCTATAAAGTTGTGAGGTTTAAGTTCGGATGGATGCCCTTTTTGTGCTGTCTCTTGGGATGTTCTAACGTCGCAGTAGTTGTTTAGCTATTTCATGCTCAGTTTTCGTGTTTTGTTTACAAGATGCAAGCAGCCCTCACTTCCGAAAGTACAATCATGTGGTTATTATCGTAATACCTGATTAGGATATTGGCACACTTTTGTTACTGTCCTAACTATTTTCTGCGTCTGA
This sequence comes from Solanum pinnatisectum, assembly GCA_035578085.1. NCBI lineage: Eukaryota > Viridiplantae > Streptophyta > Magnoliopsida > Solanales > Solanaceae > Solanum > Solanum pinnatisectum. The sequence goes on along the minus strand of CM069079.1, from coordinate 38,590,534 downwards.
TCATATGTTTACAAGCGTTGGCTGCCTTTTATTTAACACAAAGATGCACTGAAAGGTCCTAAACCTCGTGCAGACTTGGTTGTTTATCACAGAATTGTTGTAATTTTATCTTGAAGGCTTAAGATGTAATTAGCTATTTGTTTGAGGTTCACTATTCCGTTTGTTTTCATTATGTACATATGGAGGTAATAACCTGAACATTTTTTTTTTTTAGTTTGAACACTCACTGCTAAGGTAATTAACTTCCCGAATAAATGCTATCAACTTTTATCCACTTGGTGTATAGACTAGCTTAAAAGTGATACTATTTTGAGATCTAAAATCAAGGTAAAAAGGGTTGCAGCCTTAATTTCAAGATAAACGATTTAGTAATTAGCTTACGAATATGATTTTTCTTTACGTCTTCCTCATGGTTCAAAGGATCTAGTCCTACTTGAAAATATGTTACCATCTGTTATCATCTCTTTAATTTTTAGACTATTTTTTTTTAAGATTTTTCAAGACAATGGGTTTTCATGTGTACATATCAATAAATGGGAAGCAGACTATGTTTGCGGGTTTCTTTCTTTAAATGACTTTTTTCTTGGTTCCTCTTTTGATACATGATTAAGCTACCTCAAAACTTTTTAAAACTAATTTGCAACAACATGGTAGATAGTTAACTTTAGAGTTAATATATGTGTTTAACCATGAGTACATGGTTTAAGATATGGTTTTGACTAAGTGCTCGCCTATTCAGACCATATATAATTTAGTATTATTTGTACCCTCTAATCTCTCCAAGTTTGTACCTTATTTGTTTACCAAAATGTGAACGGGTTGTATTGAAACGAATCATCATGTGCAATGAATCCCTATTTTGAGTACAATTTCTTATGATAAATATATATTTCCATTTATATTATTTGAGTCTGCTCACTGCTTTAAACATTGTTTGATCACTTAAATTGCAATCTTATCTTTTATCTCTTTTATTCCATGTACACTTGGTAGCTGGAGTTCTATTTTGGAACTCGTATCGTGACCCAAAATATTGGGTCAACAGCTATTAGGACTATCTTAGTGCTCAGGGTTTAAATCATCGGAAGCTTGTTCCTCCAATAGGAACTTATAGTATCTCTAGCTCCTTACCTTCCTCACTACTTTCTTATTCGCATTTATTTAACTTACTTTGTATTACTCTGAATGTGTTTTGTGTAGCTTTGATAAAAAAATTGATATATTTATTTGGTCTAAAATAATCTAAAGTTCATTTCATTCGGTCGATCTCTAGTTCATCTGGCACTTATAGATATAAAATAATGACATGTTTAACCATTTATTTATACTCATAAAGCAAACCTTTTTTTTTAATATAAAAAGCTAAATTTGATGCAAGTATAAGTTTAAAATATATGTATAAGTAAATACACCTCTTTAGGAATTAATTCAAAATGGCTTATAGCCTTGGTTTTTTTTGTCATCTTAATTGGAATTTTAAAAAATGGGTAATAATTCTAAACTAGAAAGTATCGCAAATAACTCACCCATTAAATTTCATCTTTTATTTAACTTGATATGACAATTTTATTATATTTTTTAATTCATCTTTCTAATTTTTATATTTGAGATTTCAGATTTTTGAAAAGAAAAACACAAGGTATATGTTACTATCATAAGGTAAAATACACATTATTTATTTCTCCCTTCTTTTCTACTTTTAATCATACATACACATTATTTTTACCATATTCACTTTCTCATTTATTTTTATTTATTTAGGAATTACATATAGTTACAGAAAAAAAAAATGAGTAAAATTTCACACATTTACTTCTACTATACATATGTCTATTTTTACATTATAATAAATAGGCTACTTAAATCTCATCCACTTTCAACAATCTTTTTACTTAATGAGCATAATGTCATGTGAGAGCTTAAAACTTTCATATATATTTTAATACTTACACGCCATATACTAATGTCATGTTATTAGTAATGCTTTACATATTTTAAAAGAGATGTGCATAATATAACACATTACCTTTTGTATATTTTAAACATATGTCTAATGTACCTTGTGTATTTCTCTTCTAAAAAGTTAACTAATAATCACTCCATTCCGAGCTCTTGAACTCCCAATATGCTCAAAATACCAAATGAACATGGTCTAAACAACAATATTTACACCAGAAATCATCAACTTAAATTTTCATTAAAAGATCCGTAACTTCTTTGTACGATAGAGACATGACACGATTCTTAAATAATGATGCATGTGCTCGTTCAATCAAAACTCAATTTTGTGTCCGTTTGCCTAGTTTTTTGCTGGGTAAATAATTATTTTATATGTCACGATAAAAGTACGATCTTGGCTTAGTGAAAATGCACCAAACTTTGCAGATCAATCCTATAATTCATTCTTAAACTTTTAGAAGTTTCAGAATAATTTTTTGATCTTTAAAACTAATTACGTAACCTTTTGGTTGACAAAAATTGCTCAAACACCATCAAAGCACCCATAAAACTTAGAAACTCGCACAGAACTCATCGGGAACCTCCCGAACACAAACCAAAATATGCTACTATCTTGGAAATGAAATTTCAGACTCAATAAATCATCAAACACCAAAACAAGGTCACCTTAACCCGATGTTGACCAAAAGTCAATTTTAACTTAAGAATCTCCAATTTTTAAATAAGGACATGAAACTCATCCAATAGCTTCGAAAATCGAACCAAACCTTCATCTAGCTAACAAAACTGTCGAAATTCCATTCTGAACTTGCTATCACCAAATGTTCACTTTGATCTTATTCTTTCAAATTTCAAAACACAAAATCTCTTCCAAAACTCATCTAAATGCCTCCGAACCTAAGCCAATAGTTCTACTAACCCAAAAGCCAGGTTCTAGAGCTGATGGTACTGAATAAATTTCATTTCAAGACTCGAAACTTAAAATATTAACTAAAATCAATTATTTGAACTTAAAAGCTTCAAAAACTCCAAAACTTTCTAAAAAAACTCATTTTTACGATCCAATTTCCAATTGACCTCATAAACTGCTACAACACAACTCAGGGCAACTTATCAAGAGGAAAAAAAATGGCAATTTTCTAGAAATTTTCAAAAATGACCTTCAGGATTCGAGATCAAACTAATTTATCTATATTCCATCATCTATCACTGAGTTATTTATTTAACATTGCCCTGGCAACAGGGGCGCGCATCCAGAGAGTAATATCTATAATTCAATCATAATTGTGTATTATTAACATAATGTCATTGTAGGAATCTATCCACTTTAAATCTTGGATCCGCCTTACATTCAACAGATTATCTAAACCAAATATAATTTGCTCTTGATATATGCCTCAAGAAGGGCCATATAAAGAAGTATTTGAATCAATACAAATGAGACCAAAATAAAAGACATTACATAGTAAGAGGAGGATCTTTCTCTTCTTCATTCAGGACGACACTCAATTCCTTGAATAATGAGGCCACCTTTTCTATCGAATCTCCATCAACGTTTCCTTCTTCTCCTGTATCGCTGAAAAGTTATCCATTTTTTAGTTCCATCCATCACCTCTTTCCAAGTGTAGCTTCACTCTAGGTCCTCGTCCTGAAAACCTAACAACTTTAGCTCGTTTCTCTATTTAAAGGTCATTCTTAAGAATCATTGAATCTAACAACTCCACTAGTAGTTTTAAGTTTATAAAAGTTATCTTCCGGTTTGAACACTAGATGAGCAACATATTTGGTTCTTTTCGACAATATTCAAGTTCCCATTTTGCCTCAAGTATCGAACCAATAAACCAAATTTAGTTTAGTCACTTCTGAGAATCTACAAAAAAATTTCACCATGCTTAATATCTATACTGAATAAAGTAATATCTTTCAAAAAACTTGAGTACGTTGAATGGGATCACGAAAATGTAAAGCCTGGAGTCTGGATGACATAATGGGAAATAAACTAGTGATCTCCATATATGGACTTGAGAAATTCTCCCTTCATGAACTAGCTTTTGGGGTCGAGTTAGGCCCAAGTGTCATATCTTTACACTTGGGCACCAAGTCGGGCATAGGCGTGAAGGGGTGTAAAGTGGGTAAAAGTCCCACATTGGTTAGGGAATGGACTGGTGGTCTCTTTATATGGACTTGCGGAATTCTCCCCTTATGAGCTAGCTTTTGGGATTGAGTTAGGCCCAGGTACCATATAAATACATGGTATTAGAGCCAGATCCATCTCCGTTTGGACTCTGGGTCCACACTCTAGTCGAGCATGGGCGTAAAAGGGGGTGTTAGAGTGGGTAAAAGTCCCACATTGGTTAAGGAACGAACTAGTGGTCTCGTTATATGGACCTGGAAAATCCCCCCCCCCCCCTCATGAGCTAGCTTTTGGGGTTGAGTTAGGCTTATGTGTCATATCTTTACATTAACTATTCCCAATACTCTGGTGTATCAGCCCATGCAATGCCAAGTTTTCGTGTTGTAACCATAAAACATTTCTTACCCGTCTTCTTATCCGACGAAAAACTCTGTTTGACAAATCAAATCAAACACAAAACATTAGGATTTAAAACAAACCAAAAAGGTTGAGAAAGGGGCCTACCCTATATAATGGATGGGTTAGGCTAGCCTATTCTTACTATGCCTGATTGGGCTCATAACGGACCAATTCCGCTCACTTGACATGACTAGCTACAATAGGGCGCACATTCCACCATACACACTGTGGTGGAGTCAAATTTCTTACTAAGCGGTGTCAAAATATAAAATGGTTAACACACGTAAAGTATAAGGGGAGTCAACATATAGTTTATATAATTGACACCCCTTAGCATAGAATGGCTTCACCACTACATGCATAGTACTCACGCATAGACCATATGTTGATTGATATCCAATACCCAAATTAGTTAGTTTGTCTTTTGAATAATATTGTTTTCCAAAGTTTTAGATATAGGGAACAAAAAAGGCTAATATATAACCATGGAACGAATTTGCCACTACATTTTAATTCAACATTAACAATTTAATAGCTCTTACACCAAAATACTTGGAATTCACAAAGAATAATAATAACAGAAAGTAGGCTTGTTCAAGTACAAATCTATATACAATAGTTTCAATAAAATATCTCTTGCCTTGTCACACCCCAAGCTACCACCGAGATGCAGACACAGGACCTAGGATCACAAGTGACCCCAAGCTAACCCTGCTGGCATAATCATGATGAGCATACTAAAGATAAACTGAGAAATAAAACTGTTGCGGAAGCTAATAATAAGTAAATCTGAAATGATGGGGAATAATCATATACTAAAACTGAATATCAAATTTGAGTGTTTAATACAAAAGAAATATCAAACTTAAATACTAAGATGAATCTAACTATGTTTAAAAATAGCCTCTAACTGACTAAAAGTGCTGGGACATGCCCCAGCTAAGTCTGGCAAAACTGAAACTAAAAGACTGAAATAATGAAAAGTTAATAACATGATAATTGTCCTCGAAGAATAAGGACTCACCACTGATGTTGTTGAACTGGAGATCGAGAACTGATCTAAGCGTGATGTCCTGCTGAGAATATGAACCTACATCAACGTCAGTACTTGAAAGGTACTGAGCATGCAAGATAGAGTAAAAGCTAAAATAAACATATAACTGAACAAACAATAAAGCAAGAGTATAATCTGAACATGATATAGATACTGAATACTGAGCTAACTGAATGTAATGACCAAATTTAAACATATTGATGCTGAATACTGATTATACTGAAATGTGGTCAATGCAATGGAGTCTAACTAAATTGTGGGAGCTACTAATAACCGATAATAACACCACATGAGCTAAATGTGGAGTCTGATGTATACGCTCCATCGAGAGGACCCAATACACCCGGCCAAAGGTGTAGAGGCATGCTGGAGTGATCAATAAAATGATGGCCACAGTGGGGACTTACAACCTACGTGGCTCTTAGTTCTGGGACTATATAGGTGACTGACCCTAGTCCAACTCGGTATTATGCTACTCCCAATAGATTAAATGAATAATCCATTCTCACTGAATTTCTGTAATATACTAGATAGCTCAAATTTGACATGCGAATTGAGAATGCACATTAATATATTGAAAGTAATGCATTCGAAAACTTAGGCATGTATATCTAAAATATTGAAATATTTAAGCTAGCATGTGTAATTCAAGAACTCAAGAACTACCAAGCTAGGGTTCTGAAATTCATACAAGAAACAAAGTAATAACATGATAATCTAATTGGGAACATATAAATAACTAATTCATGATAATCTGTTGAAGCTCTAGAAACCCTAGGTCTAGTTAATAATAGGGAATCAAGAATCTGACTGAATTCTAGGGACCTAATGGGCAAAGGAACCCACTAGTGAATCCATATCCCTGGTGACAAATTCCACGGAGAAATCTTTCGATTTCGGGGCTGGAACTGATGGAACCTTGCTGCATTCTTGAACTAGGGCTGCTCTCCTCTTTCTTTTCTAATTTTCTATGTTTTGATGAAAGATCCGACTTAGTAAGTTCTAGTTATGTGTCTAGGCTAAAATTGACCAAAACCACGTAGTTTAGGATTAAAGCGACGTAGTTTAAGGGTCCAACGAGATAAGAAAAGACCAAAATACCTCTGACTTAAGTTGCAAACGGGGCTGACACGGCCACCTTCACGGACCGTGAAAGGGACCACAGACCGTGAAGTGGGTCGTGGTCTTCACTTGGTGACTACTGAGCTGAGGGTTGGTCTCACGAGCCTTACCACGTCCCGTGTAAGAGGACACGGACCGTGAAGGTCCTCGTGGTCCTCACTTGGGCTGAGGTCTAGTGGCTCAGGATTTAGGGGGCTACTGGTTAGGTTTCACGGACGATCCCACGACCCATCTTCAGGACCACGGACCGTGAAGGTCCCCGTGGTCCTTACTTGGGTGAGAGGTGTCTGAGGGCTAGGTTAGGGAGGCTACTGCCTAGACATCACGGAAGCCACCATTGCCCATCATCAAGGCAACGGACCGTGAAGGTGCCCGTGGTCTGACGTCTAGGCCTGGTGACTTCCAAGTCATGACCACGGGCAGGTCAACGGACCGTGGACCCTATCACGGTCCTTGAATCCTGCCATGGTTCACAGCTACAGGTAGTTTTCTGCAAAAAAAAATTGGGTCTAGTTTTCGAGGTGTTACATGCCTGTACTTGATCTCGAGAAAAATTCATTATATTGTCTGTAGACCCCGGTTCACTAGTAATGGAGACAATGCATCACGTGTTGCCCCATTTCACTAGCAGTAGTTTCGTCATACATCTTTAGCAGGTAACATCTTTTTGTCTCATTTGGAAGTTGAATGCCTTAAGAGCGAAAGCAAATGTAAAGCCAAAAACAACGGTGTACTTGACAATCACAACTGCAACTATTGGAAGAAAATCATGCTTGAAGCTGAAGTAGTGTCTCAATAATTGTTCAACGTTCATCATCAATAGATTTATTCTGGAGATCTCCAAAATGTGACGCAACCAAAACATACAAGGTCAATGAAATAGGACAACACCAATAGTACCATCTCCACTATATGGTATAATGTTTTTTTTTTTTAATGAAAACAAAAAAAATATAGCGAATGTGTGATTTCCGAACTGTAAATCAGTTTTGATGCAACAAAGCATGGATGTTTCAAGAACTTACAGGTCGTGGAACAAAGAATCCTGAGAAAATATTCCATACACCATAGTGAAGAAGTCGATAATATGAGAAACACTTACATTTGGGGTAACAACAACGGTCATCATATCATAGAAAGTGAAGTACAAGAGAGTGAAAAACAGGATGGGCAAGTATCAAAAGAATGTTGTGACTGTCTATTAAAATCTAATAATAGCATACATAATGGCACCACAAAAAATAACTTACATAAAGACATAAGCGATTTCAATGAAAATCTACAAGATAGAAAAAATTAATTAAATTTAGACATTTCACCTAATTGTCAAGGTATGAACTTTTCCTACTATATAACGATAAAACCTATCAATCAAGGTCACTTAACTGATATAGAAGGGCAGAACTCTGTTACTTTAATATGACACAATTAGTTTTGTCTTCTACTGTTAGAGTGAATTACATTCAGTTACTTAAATGTGGCAATTTATAGTGGGAAATCTCAATGATCAAATGTGAAATTAACTCGAGATTGGCTTATAAGAAATTGAACTCTATGCTCACTTGTCCAAAGACATGGGCTATGGCATAATACATTCCAAGTTGTTGGATTGTAGCCATTGTTTTTTTACATACTCTAGGAATAATTGTGCACAAGAGAACTCAACTTAGTATTTGGTCGTATGAATTCGAAAAAGGAAAGCTCTCCTTCACTTAGACAACTTACCTCAAAGTATTTGATCAAATGGCAAGAATGGCTGCCCAATGGACCAATATATCCCTTGTCCTCCTCATTTCATTAGAAAAAGCTGCAAAGTAGTGTTTATATTAGTATTTGATGACAAAAGTCTAGAAAAACATTGAACAACTTGATTGAGTTAAAAAATAATAGATTCACCTCATCAAAGGCTTCAAAAATTGTTGAAAAGTGATTCAAAAGAAACTTGACCAAGTCTTCCGGAGTTTGTTAGCAAGCTTCCTTTATCTTAGCAAGTTAAAGGAAATTAGTAGCTAATTAGTAACTAGTGGGTTAGTGGACCTAGATTTTAGTGTTTTCAGTTTTTTGGTAAGCCTATTTATAGGCAGGTCTTGTTGCTTTTACTAATTAATCAGATTCAAAGAAGTTTGTAGTAACTTGTTATCTCTTTTGCTCTCTTTTTGTTCATTTTTCCTTTTAATTATCTTTTCCTTTCCAACAAATCTGGTATCAGAGCAAGGTTCCTTTTCGAAAGTCGAGTGAATTGTGAGGAAAAATGGCAGTAAATGGTATTTTATCATCTTTCCAGCAACTCATGCCAATTTTAGTGGTGAAAAGTACAAGTTTTGGAGTATCAAAATGAAAACTCTTTTCAAATGACTAGGAGTTTAAGAGTTGGTTGAAGTAGGCTTCGTGGATCAATCAGACTTTGATGAAGAGATGAAAAATTAAAGAGATAAAAAAGGATGCCAAAGCGCTATTCCTAATTCAGCAAGCAGTCCATGACACAATTTTTTTCAAGAATTGTAGCAACAACTACATCTTTGCAGGCATAGAAGATTTTGAAGAAGGAATTTCAAGGTTCAGCTAAGGTGATTACGATAAAATTGCAGACTTACCGTCATGACTTTGAAACTCTTTCTATGAAAATTAATGAATTTGTTCAAACTTATTTGTCTACTATTTCTTCTCTTGTTAATCAAATAAAGTCTTATGGTGAAATTATATCTGAAGAAATTGTTATCGAAACAGTTTTAAGGAGTCTTACTCCAAAGTTTGAACATATTTTTTCTGCGATTGAGGAATCTCATGACTTATCTGATTATACTTTGGATGAACTAATGTTTTCTTTGCAAGCTCATGAAGACAGACTCCTAAGGTCACATGAAAAAATGAAGAAAAGGCATTTCAAGTGAAGGGGGAGCCCACTCATCAGATAGATAAGCTAGAAAACTTTGCAAATCGTGGAAGAGGCAGAGGTGGTTTTCAAGGAAGAGGCCAAGGAAGAAACCAATATAGAGGAGGTTCAAATGAAGAGAAGCATACTAGGATGTTTATGTGCAACTACTGCAGAAAATCAAGTCATAAAGAAGCTTATTATTGGCAAAAGCAGAAGGATGACAATAACCAAGCAGGCTTTGTAGAGAAAAATGACGATGATAATAAGTTTTTCATGGCCGTTTACTGTGAAAAAGAAACTCCTAATGATTTCTAGTTTTTGGATAGTGGTTGTTCAAATTATATGTCTGGAACATGATCATTGTTCAAGGAGTTTGATGAGTCCAAAAACTCAGACGTAAGGCTAAGAGACAATAAAAACATTCAGGTTGAAGGCAGAGGTACTGTTAGCATTATGACCAGCCAAGGTAATGCTAAGATTTTAGAAGATGCGATGTTTGTTCCTAGTCTATCTCATAATTTGGGTAGCATTGGACAACTAATGACTAGCAGGTACTCAATTTTTTTTGTCGATGGTGTTTGCACTATTAAAAATAACAAATCTAGGAAAAACTTTCCTAAAGTTTCAATGGCTAACAATAAAATGTCTCCTTTAGAAGTTTCAATGGTTGAGAGTTGTACTATGGTAGCTAGTGGAGATAATGAAACTAGACTATGACATTTGCGTTATGGGCATTCAAATGTTAATGGATTGAAGTTATTGAGTCAAATGAAAATGGTTTTTGGGTTGCCAAAAGTTGAGAATCTTGATTTTTGTGAAAGTTGTGTTTATGGAAAACAAAGTAAAAAGTGTTTTCCTGTAGGCAAGTCTTGCAGAGCTTCTATTTGTCTTGAGTTAGTACATATTTATTTGTGCGGTCCTATGAGTGTGGAGTCCTTAGGGGGAAGTCCATACTTTCTACTTTTTATTGATTATTATAGTTGTATGAGTTGGATATATTTCTTGAATTTTAAATCTGAAATTTTTGATAATTTCAAGAAATTTAAATCTTTTGTTGAGAGGCAAAATGGATGTAGACTCAAAACTCTTTGGACATATAGATGTGGTGAGTTTATGTCAAAAGAATTCAGTTCCTTTTGTGAGGAAAATGGAATACACAGAGAACTCACATCACCTTATACACTAGAGCAAAATGGTGTAGGAGAACGAAAGAACCACACAATTGTCGAGATGGGCAAAAGCATGATGGAAGGTAGAGGTGTACTGAAGTGTTTTGGGTTGAAACTGTTGCCACTGCTGTCTATTTGGTAAATATTTCTCCCACTAAGACAGTGTTTAATCAAACACCATATAAAGCTTGGAGAGGTAACAAGTCCAAGGTAAACCACATACGTGTCTTTGGTTGTATAGTTTATGCCTTCATATATTCACAAGCTCGACGTAAGCTTGATGAAGAATGTGAAAATGTATTTTTGTATGATATAGCACACAATCCAAGGCTTAAGTTATATAATCCAGTGAGCGGGAAAATTAGGTCAATAGAAATGTTTTGTTTAATAAAGATGCAAGTTGGAACTTTAATTCCACAAATGAAACTTCAAACATTCAATTGTTGCCTTCTGGCGATAGTGTTGATCAAGAGTATGTTGTAGATCTTTTTTTGGTTGGTCCATCGACGACCTCATCGATTGCACCAGCAACTTCTGCAATACTAAAAAAACCTTTCGCTGAGCCAACTCCATTGAGAAGATCAACAAGAGTTAAGAAACAAAAACCTAGATATGCTAACAACACATCTTGTACTTTTCATTTACTTGTTTCAGATCCTACTTTCTTTGAAGATGCTGAAAAAGAGGATAAATGGTGCAAGGGTATGGAAGAGGAGTTGATGGCTATTCAAAAGAATCAAACATGGGACTTGGTAAATTTTCCACAAGGAAAGAAAGTCAATGGACTCAAATGGGTGTTTAGAAACAAGTATCATGTAGATGGCAGCATTCAAAAGCACAAGTCAAGGTTCATCACGAAGGGTTATTCCCAATAATAAGGTATTGACTTCGACAAAATTTTTTCTCCTATTGCCTGATTTGAAAAAGTGAGAACTTTCTTAGCCTTGGCTGCTAAATTAAATTCGCCAGTGTACTAATTTGATGTTAATCCGCCTTTATTAATGGTGATTTGGAAGAGGAAGTTTATGTCTCACAACCTGAAGGTTTAGTAGTTAATGGCAAAGAAGATAAGGTTTACAAGTTAAAAAGGCACTTTATGGCTTAAAACAAGCATCGCGGACATAGTACTTCAAAATTGATTCTTGTTTCCAAGAGAGTGGCTTCCAAAGGAGCAACAATAAGCCTACTCTTTATAAAAAAAGATGAGCCAAAAATGTTTTTCTAGTTGTATGTCTTTATGTTGACGATATGATATATATGGGTTCCAGTGAGTCTATCGTCCCTGAATTTAAAGACTACATGATGAAAAAGTTTTAGATGCATGATTTGGGTCTACTGCATTATTTTCTTGGTCTTGAGGTGAAACATGGAGTTGATGGCATATTTCTTTCACAAAGAAAATATGTAACAGATCTCTTGAAAAGTTTAATATGGTAAATTGCAATGTTGTCGCTACGCTAATGAATATTAATCAAAAGTTGTGTCGTGGTAATGGTTTTGAAATGATAAATGCGACTTATTTTAGAAGTTTGGTTGGTGGTCAAACTACTTGTCTCATACAAGGACAAACATTTCTTTCTCTGTTGGCGTCATATCAAGATTTATGCACAATCCAAGTAAACTTCACCCTGGAGCTGTGAAGAGAGTATTGAGATATATCGCAAGGACAACAGATCATGGAATTTGGTATTCTAAGGTAACAAATTTCACATTAATTGTCTTTACTAATAGTGACTACGCAGGCAACATTGATGATAGAAAGAGCACATATGGTTTCTTGTATAATCTTGGATCTGGAACAGTTTCATGGAGTTCAAAGAAACAGGAATTAGTGGCCTTATCAACTTCAAAGGCTGAATATATTGCAGTAACTTCTGCAGCTTGTCAAGAAGTTTGGTTAAGGAGACTTCTTGTTGATTTTAATCAGAAACCAACTGGTGCAATTGATATTTTTTGTGACAATAGATCTGCTATTACCATGTCAAAGAAGCCATCATTCCACACTAGAAAAAAAGCATATATATATTCTCTATCACATTATTCGAAGTCTTGTTTCTACTGGAGAAATTACTTTGAAGTCTTGTGATACAAATGAGCAAGCAACAGACATCTTCATGAAGTGACTTCCCCAAGCAAATCACGAGTTCTTCAGAGATCAACTTGGAGTTTGTAGTTTTGAATCAAGGGAGTGTTGAAAAGTGATTCAAAAGAAACTTGACCAAGTCTTCAAGAGTTTGTTAGTTAGTTTCCTTTATCTTAGCAAGTTTATATATTGTGGCAGATTAGTAACTAATTAGTAATTAGTGGATTAGTGGACCTAGATTTTAGTTTTTCCAGTTTTTTAGTAAGCCTATTTATAGGCAGGTCTTTTTGCTTTGATTAATTTATCAAATTCAAAGAAGTTTGCATTAACTTTTTATCTCTTTTGCTCTCTGTTTGTTCACTTTTCCTTTTGATTATCTTTTTCTTTCCAACAAAAATGATGACGGACGGTACAAACAGTGGTTCTTGCATCTAGCCCTGAGGTTGGTTCATTCATGAAAATGATAAAGGGGTTAGGCACTAGCTCCACTGCAATGGTCAACCTTTTGAGTTGTTCAGTTAAGAGACCATTGTCCCCTGGAAAACTAACTAAGGCTAATCTTTATGGTCCAAGCTCCACAAGATGCATGACTTCCTCAACAAAAATTTGTACGAGGATAAATAAATAGGAAATATTTACATGAATTCAACCTTTCCTGTCTTTTTGTCAACATCATGAGGTAAATACATCCAAGATGAGTATACTAAGGTGAATGAATGCCATTCTGCTCACAGTATCTAGATATACGTGCTAAATATGTCTTGTTTCTTAGGGTAGCCCAAAAGCTTGATGTCACCCTCGATATATGCCCCAGTCTTTCTTCCAGCAAATACATCAATCAATGTTTTTTCCTAGCACCACTTACTCCCAACAAATCTGCCAACACACTAGGCCTAAAAGCTCCACTTACGCCCTTAAGAAGTACAATTTATCTTCAGTAGCACTCTGAGCTTTCATTTTTTGCAAGTATCATGAAAGTAACATATCTGTTGAAAATGAAGGATTAGCATTGCTAATTGATCAATAACATTTCCTGGATAGGTAGTTACCTGAGGTGATGGAATACGTTTCACTATTGGAGTCTTCTTTCTCAGTGCTAGTCGTTTAGGCATCTTTAGTGTCTTCTGATATCATAGCTTGCAGCTTACCAAATGTTGTAGATAAACATTGAACATTTTTTGCCCATAGGGAAAAATAAATGGAGAAATCTAAGAGATACTCACATTTTAGGTAAGAGAATGCAACATTATAGTTGACCCCATGCCGAGTGATTCTACTGCAACAAAAACCTCCAGGTATGATGTTCCGAAAACATATGCATGTGATTTCACAAATTTGACTAGATAAATAAATATATGGCATTATACAGAACAATTACAATGGCAGTAGGAGCTGGCACAAATATGGTTGTTCATCTAACAAATCTTTGGAATATTTGATAATACATTCAATACCTTGTTTAAAAAAAACTTTGTTTATCAACTACGCATTATAAAACCAATTACTATTCTCTCTCCATATGTTCTTCGGGAAGGACAATATAGATAAGAATTATTCGAGTCAATCCAAATGTGACCAAAACAACAGGCATAGTAAGAGGAGGATCCTTCTCTTCTTTATTCTAGATGAAACTCAAATCCTTGAACAATGAGACCATTTTTTCAACTGCAATGCCTAATCTCCATCAATCACGCTTCAACATTTATGTATTCTCCTATATCATTGAAAAAAATCATTTTTTTAATTTCATCTATCCATCCCCTCTTTTCAAGGGTAACCTCGCTCTAGGTTCCCGTCCTAAAAATGGACAACTTTAGCTCACATCTCTACTTCATGGTTGCTCTCAGAATCAACAAATCTAAAAACTGCCTTAACATTTCTAAGTGCATAAAATTTATCTTCTAATGTTAACACTAGATAAGAAAAATAACTGGTTCTTTTCAACAATATTTGAGTTTCAATTTTGTCTAGGATATCAAGCTAACAGAACCAATTAAGTTTAGCCACTTCAGACGATCTACAAAAAAATTACACTTCCTCAGTAGTTATATTTAATAAAGTATTTTCTTTAAAATTTAGAGTACATAGAAAGGAACCGCAAAAATATAAAACTTGGAGTCCGGACGAGACAGACATTTCCAATACTCTGGTGTACCACCCCATATAATACTAAGTTCTCATGTTGCAATCATAAAACATTTATTCCCCATCTTCTTATACAGTGAAAACTCTATTTGACATATCAAATCACAGAAACAAAACATTAGGATTTAAAAACAAACCAAAAATGCTGAAAAAGGTACTAGACCACTCTTCCTGTGTTCGATTGGGATTATAACAGACCAACCGCGCTCACTTGAGAGGACTAGATACCTGAAAGTCGGTTAGATCCAGACCACCTAAGAACCCTTATGAATGGAACATGCCATTCATTGCCCTGTTCTTTTCAGGTCGGGTTGGGTCGGTCATGGATAGACCTTACCCACTACTTCCACTATACCACTTTTATCTACTACACAATCATAGAAATAGATTCCATTGCCATTAAGTCGATTATTCATCTATTCATGAAAATAACACATTCACAACTAAAATAAAAACTTTCGAAAGATTAGACACATTTGATAACTTAGTCATCACTGAATAAGATTATGGTCCTTCTGATATCTATTGGATGGAGTTAGGATTTTCACTAAGAGAATTCAAAATATAAAGAAAGTAAACAGACGAAAAAGTCAAGGAAATTCAAAACATAGTATATGTATACATAATTTCTTATACATATCTACATTATGTAGTTTTCCAGCAATAAGGTATAAATTGACACCCCTTGGATAAAAGTGGCTTGATCATGGGTGACAGAGTGTTCGCGCTCGTGAAGTTGTGATCTTACCATCAAATCATATTTTATAAAAAAACAAACTTATCATGAAAAAAAGACATACACAAAAAGGAGCGGGGAAAATGAAGAAATCATACCAATTTGCCTCTATCAAGAAAAATCAGAGAGTTATAGAGGTTGAAGTAAAGTTGTTTCTTGGAAGGAAAAACTATTAGAGAGCCTAATCTAGAAACAATTTGTTGATAATCAGATGTCAAAAATAATGTCTTCCATACAATGTCAGATTTTGCTGCAGACATGGAAGTTTGTGAGACACTCCTGGAAGTTGCATAATGAAAATTCTCTCGTTAACATCACTGAAAGATGTAGCTAGGTCTTCAGCTGTCTCACAAACATTCATGTCTGCAGCAGAATTCGACGTCATCTGGGAGATATTATTTTTTCCATCTTATTATCAACAATTTCTTTTCTTGATCAGGCTCTCTAATGGTTTTTCCTTTCAAGAAACAACTTTACTTCAACCTCTGTAACTCTCCGATTCTTCTTGATAGAGGCAAATTGGTATGATTTCTTCATCCCCCCACCCCCCTCCTTTTTGTGTTTGTCTTGTTTTTCATGAGAAGTTTGTTTTTTTTTATAAAATATGATTTAATGGTGAGATCACAACTATACGAGCTCAAACACTTTGTCACCCAACCAAGTCACTTTTATCCGAATAGTGTCAATTTATACCTTATTGCTGGACAATTACATTGTGTAGATCGGTAAAAGAAATTATGTGTATATATACATATACTATGTTTCGAATTTCCTTGGCTATTTCGTCTGTTTACTTTCTCTATATTTTGAACTATCTTAGTGAAAATTCTAACTCCATCCAATAGATAACAGAAGGACCACAATATTATCCAGTGATGACTGAGTGATCAAATGTGTGTCAGATCTTTCTAAAGTTTTTATTTTAGTTGTGAATGTGTTATTTTCGTCTTAATGTCAATGAAAAGAGTCATGTGTCTATGATTATGTAGTAGGTAAAGGTGGTACAGTGGAAGTCGTGTCTAGTGGGTAGGGTCTTCCCATGACCGACCCAACCCTACCTGAGAAGAACATGCCAATGAATGGCATGTTGCATTCATAAGGGTTGTTATGTGGTTTGGATCCAGCCCGACTTTTAGGTAGCTAGTCATGTCAAGTGAGTGTAGTTGTGATCCCAATCGGACACAGTAAGAGTAGTCTAGTGCCTTTTTTGGTCCTTTAAGTTTGTTTTTAAATCATAATGTTTTGTCTCTGTGTTTTGATCTCTCATATAGAGTTTTTAGTTGGATAAGAAGATAGGGAAGAAATGTTTTATGGTTGTAGCATGAGAATTTGGTATTATATGGGGTGGTACACCAACGTATTGGAAATGGTTGTCTCAACCAAACTACAAGTTTTATATATTTGCAGTTCCTTTAATTTTGAAAGAAATTACTTTATCAAATATAATTACTGAGGAAATGTAAATTTTTTGTAGATTCTCTGAAGTGGCTAAACTTAATAGAATCAGTTGGCTTGATATCCAAGGAAAAAGGAGAACTCGAATGTTGTCGAAAATAATTAGTTATATATTTCGCCTATCTAGTGTTCAAATGGGAAGATGGATTTTATGGCCACAGAAATGTTAAGGCAGTTGTTAGATTTGTGGATTCTGAGAGTGACCATGAAGCAGAGCAATGAGTTAAAGTTGTCCCTTTTTCAGGACAAGGACCTAGAGCGAGGCTACAATTGAAAAGAGGTGACGGATGGATGGAAATAAAAATGGGAAACTTTTTCAATGGTGTAGGAGAAGAAGGAGATGTTGAAGCACAATTGATAGAGTTCAGGCATCTCAGTTGGAAACAAGCCTTCATTGTTCAAGGAATTGAGTTTTGTCCAGAATGAAGAAGAAACACGTGAGCAAAATCGGCAAGATAGAAACTAATCTAGAGACAAGAGTTAACCAAAATCACCAACACCAGAGGTATCCCAACACACAAAAAGAGTGCATGGCAAGCTGGTGCCTGTGCCGCTCCAGGCAAGTTGCAAAAATAAGTCCAGTAAGCATCACAGCCACAACTAAGCAGATCTTCACTACTGAAATGCCAAACACCAAATATATAGATGCAACATTTGTAGATGTGGTCCAGATCAAGGCGAATACTACCTTTGAAGAAGATTCAGAGTATAGTAAGTGGATAAGTTCAAAGGAGTAAGAGGTTCATAAAGAACCTGGATATCAAGATGATTGCAAAGTCTCGATGATCCCTTAAAATAGACGTAAAGAATAAATTAAGTTGGTGTTGAGGGGGAGTGTTCATAAGTCATCACCAACTTAATTAATATGTATGATATTTCAAAAAAGAATCTAGTATATTAAAGACTTGTAGAGAATTGAACAAAAGTTCTAGAGTGCAACGTCTTATATCATTCAAGAAAGGGTAATTCTATAAATAGGTAAAAGGTGCATTCTATAAATAGAGGTAGTCATTTGAGTGTACAGAGTTATAAGACCAAAATTGATCTTTACTTAGCAATAACAATATTCAAGTTGTGAGCAACCAATTGTGCTCAATAATTATCAACAAACACTTCTTTTGGATCTAGGCCACCACTCTTATCGATTGGTTACAACTAGTACCCCTCCTTGGTCTAGGCCACCACTCTTGACACTCTATAAAGCTATTACTTCGAGTTGCAGCCTCAAGTGTTAATCAACCCTACTTTAATACTTATTATAATAGACTGAATAAGATAACCCAACCCTAAAAACTAATCTATTAAGTGGAAGAGCCCACTCAAGCCTACTAAATCGTTTATATTTTTTTTTGCTTAATTAATGAAAGTCAATTAGCATACAATAAAGATGGTAAAGATTCCTTGCAGTTAAGAAAAGGTGGTTCACCCTATTGAAAGGAGTCACCTTTAATAGGAAGCTTTAAACTCTTCCTACCAATAGTGGTCTTTATAAAGTGCATACTCAGATGGTGTGCAGCCTGCAGGTTCCGTTAAGGTTTTGCTGTAAAAAGAAAAATGTGCTATAGTAAGTTAAATTGCATAAATAGTACTATATATAACTCAATCTTTTAAAAATTATTATTATTAGTTGAATCGGCCGGTACCCAAGGCTCACTATAATTAGTGACTAATGTTTCATTTAATTCCAAACTTAGCATTACATTAACTTGTTTAGTATATGTATTTGTTGGGTATGTTAGCGTGGTTAGAATTCCACATTTGTTGGGGAACAGACCAATAGTTTTGCTTGCATAGACTTGGGCAGTTCTTCCCTCATGTGCTAGATTTTGAGATGTGAGTTAGGTCCATGATCTAATTTTACAGGGTTCAACTGACACCCGTAACTCTATTATGGCTTTGCCCCTGTGACAACGTAGTTGAAGTATGTTCAAGTTGGCTCGGACCTTAATATGGTTATTAAGAAAAAAAACTCTAGACTTCAATAGTGTTCATGTTGCTTTTATTTCCAAAGTTAGCACTACTATATTATTAATTTTCATAGTTTACATTTATCTGGTTGCCGAACTAATAACTCTATTATGGCTCCACCGTACCCCTGGAAGTTGTGATAATGTAGTTGAAGTGGGTTCAAATGGTTTTAGACATCAGAAAAAAAAACTCTAAGACTTTCTTAGTGATTTCTGTTGGTTTTATTTCCAAATCTTGCATCATATATTAGCTTGTTTAGTTTAGATGTATCTACTTAATGTTGATTCATTGTTTCCTTGAAAAAGATGTCTTGATAGATTGAAGTATGTTATTAGTTTTATTGCTTAGATGTTCTAGTTGAAAGCATAAAACATTCTGCCACAAAAAATAGCTTAGTTATATATATATATATATATATATATATATATATATATATATATATATATATATATATATATATATATATATATAAACACCGATAATTACATATAAATATTTTTTTCATAATGAGTTTATCTCGCAAGTATAAGATTTGTGCGCACTAAGCATTAGAAGTCCATTCAGTTCGTACTTTTTTTAGAACCCTTCTTATGTTGGCTTTCCAGATTCAAGCTCGAATAAATGAGGGGTCACAGTATGAATCCCACAATAAATATGTTATTGGGACGTGATCACCTCGTAATGCTAGCTTTGGAAATAAGAGCAACATAAATAACTAGAGAGTCAAGATTTTTTCTAATTACCATAATGTCATTACTAACTAAAGCACACTTCAAGCCAAAATAGAGTTTTGGATTTGGCAGAACCCACAACTTAGGCTTGAAATCCACATTTTTAAGACATTCAGTTAATAGGTATAAATAATGTATCTCAAATCCCATAAAACAAAAAAGAGATATAGTTCAAAACCCGTACAACTTAAAATTTCAGATCCGCCTCTGATGACCTGCATTTGATTATTTTGGGACGGAACTCTATTCCTTCAACAATGAGGCCACTTTTGTCACCATGACGTTTCATCTCAAGAAATCTTACTTCGACAGGACCATCACTATCTTCCTTGCTATTGAAATATCCCAGTTCTACTTCCATCCATCCATCTCCTCATAGTTTTGTTGATGTCACAAGTTTCACAGTGTTGGCTTATTTTTCAGTCTCAGTATCACTCTCATAATTAACAAACCTAATAAATGAATTAGAATATTCAAGTTCACATGACTTATTTCCCAATTTGAACACCAAATAATCAACATATTATGTCTTTGGCGACAACATTTTTGTTCCTTTTTTTCCACGAATATCCAATTGAGGTACAAAGTGAAGATATGCCACTTTCGAGAATCTGCAGAAGTATTGCAAGAAGCATTTGTAAGGATAATTTATAATTGTTTTAATGATATGTAAGGTGTATCTCCTTAGTAGGTCTACCAGATGCGAAGTTGAATTGACAAGATTTGGGTACCAGATGGTTGAACTAAAAAGATTTATATATTATTTATGCAATTTAACATGTTATAGCAGATTTTTCTTTTTACTATCAAAATATTTATAGGAACCTCACACTGTCCGAGATTGCACCGTATAAAGGTGACCTTCCAATACTTCTTCGACTGATCCTTAATTAGCATTAAATAATTTTCAAGGTATGAGCAACCAATTGTGCTCATAACTTGAAAATTATTAATGCTAATTAATGACCAGTCGAAGTAGTATTGAAGAGAGGTGATTAGACAAGACATGACTCAACTTCATATTACCGAGGACATAACCTTAGATAGAAAAGTGTGGAGGACACATACTGGGATACAATTTTAGTAGGTAGTGAAGTGTTGTCTTGCTTTTCGAGATTTTTGACTTGTTGGTGTTTTGTCGTTGTACTAGTTGTATTATTGTAGTTCTTGATTGTGATATCTATCATTTTATGTTGCTTAATATTTATTGCACTATTTTGTTGTTCTTCGTCCTTTCTTATAAGATTTTGCATTGCCCCCCCCCCCCACCTCCCCATTGCTATATCTTTTCCCATTGTTTTCTTCTTCCTTGTACTTGAATTTGTTGCACTTGAGTTGACGGTCTTTCAAAAATAACCTCTCTACCTCCTCAAAGTAGTGGTAAGGACTGTGTACACAAAACCCCACTTGTGGGATTTCACCGAGTATGTTGTTGTTATTGTTATAAGTACCAGTTTCGATCTTAAAACTCTTTAAACTCATTTTTTTCCTCTTGCACTCCTATTTTCTTAAGTACACTTCTCTCAATTCTTTCTTTAGTACACACTCTTTATTTGAGTACAAATACAACTCAAATGACCATCTTTTTTATCGACGTTGATGGAAGGATCTAGTGGATGCAATATTCTAGAACTCCACCTTCCACTTCTTTCTTAAATTCTTTTAGATTTTGCACTCTAGAACTTTCATTCTAAAGTTCTTCTTTCAATACAAATATTGAATATTCTAGATTCTTATTTGCAATATCTTAGATATTAGTAATTAAGTTGGTGATGGCCTTAACACCCCTCTCAGCACCAACTTAATTTATTCTTTGCATTCATTTTGAGTGATCCTCAAGACATTGCAATCATCTTGATGCCCAGGCACTTTATGAATCTCTTCCTCCTTTGAACTTCCCCACTCACTTCTCTTTTAATCTTCTTCGAAGGCAGTAGTATCCTTGATCTAGACCACTCTGTTGATGTTGCATCAGTATACTTGGTGTTTGGGAATTTCAATCATGTAGACCTCCGTTTTCACGGTTGTGGTGCTTCTTGGACTTCTTCTTGCAACATCACATAAGCTTCACATACTTCAGTTTTCCATGACCTCTTCTTCTTTTCTTGTGAGTGGAGATACCTCTGGTGTAGGTGATTTGAGTTTTCCTCTTTCCTCTTGGTTAGTTTCTATCCTTCTCCCCTGTTCTTTACTTTGAACTTGTCTTGTAGCTTTTGCTCAAGTGCTATTAAATGTAATAGGAATTAACTCTTTGGACCATCATGTTGATGCTTCATCAAATACCAGATTGCTTGACACATATTTCCTATTAGTAGTAGGGTCACAACACCTCCATCATTTTATTTGTTTGGCATAACCAATAAAGATGCAACCAAAAACCTTTTTATCAAACTTGTTGTGGAGATGATCTGACATGAGTACATAGCACACACATCCAATATCTTAAAGTGATTTACATTAGTTATAATCTTCTTGGGTTTCTTGAATGGTGAGATGAATTCCAATAGTCTTCATGCATTTTGCTCAAAACCTTGATGGTACATGCATACTATGAAACATACTTCTGCATATCCTTGTCGGGTGTCTATTTTCTCTTTCTCCTACTCCATTTTATGGTAACATATTTGGGAAAGTAAATTTTTGTGGTATCATCTTCTCTTATGGTAGTCATTGAAGTCATGTGACATGTATTCTCCCCTAATATCCATGCATAGACATTTGATTCTCCTTCCAATATTTCATTCTTCACAGTTTGTCGAAACTCTTTACACTTCTCAGATACTTCAAATTTCTCCTCTGATAGTAGTCATCAATGAAGGTTACCATGTATCAGTAAACACTACTAAAAGGTCAGTTTACCGGTTCAAACATGTCTAATTGCACCAACTCTAGTGGCTTCTTGTCTTGATACTTAGATTCCCCTTAGGAAAGTTTATGTGTTTTTTTTTTTGTATTGACATCCAACACATATAGTGTCTCCTTTAATGTCAAGCTAATAAAGACATTTCAATTTTGATTGTTGCATCATGATTTTAACTTGTTGTAGCTCAACTGCCCAGGACGTGCACTCCATAGATCTATTGTTTCATTACTCCAAGTCTTCTCTACATAAGTTGTCTCGGTTAACACTACATAGATTGACTCTAATTTTCTTTCCTCAATGAATGGAAAGCTTGTAATTAACTTTCAAGTTTCGATATACTTTTACATCATTGGTCCAAACATGATAATAATTTCTTCTTCATACCTTGAAACATGATATACATTTTGAAGTTGCACTTTTCTCGAGCTATGATGTGTCACAAATATTGTCTTGTCAATTATTTGATGTCACCACTACTCAACTTCCCTTATATTCACTCATGTTAATAAGCTTTTTATCATCTCTGATCATGTGTTTGCAGCATCCTGAATCAACAATCCAATTATTTTAATAATCGACCAATTTCTCATTTACAATTGCATGTGCAAGCTCCTTTTCCTTGTCAAAGTGAGAGGTGACAATATCTTCATGTTGATTGCTTGGTTTCTTTATTTGTATAAGAGGTCTCAAAATCCCAAGTTTCTTCTTCATCTTGCTTTTTTTGAGTAGAAGTTGTTATAACACCTTTAGCTATCTTGTAACAACAATCTCTAGCGTAATGTCCTTTGTTTTCGTAATTGTAGCACTTGTCCCTTTGCTAGTTGTTGAAACCTTGGTTGGCCTTCTTATTGGCTCTCTGGCTTCTTTGATGTTGATTCTTCTGGTCACCCCTGGTCGTACTTCTCTCTTTATCCCATTTTGGTAGCCTTGCCTTTTGTTGTACCGCATTATCAATCAAGGATCATTATTGTGCATCAGTTGTCTCACATTAATTAGAAAGAGAAATACAAAGGGATATAGGATAGCCTTTTCGATTGAGCCTTCTTGTTGAATCTATAACAACTCTACAATAATTTAACTTGATAAAGTAGGTAATAGGGCCCCCTCTCTCTAGTGGCTCTAGTGATTCCCTTGGCAGTAGCTGCGCAGCCCTCCTATGGCTGCTACGGCCATTAGACATCCTCCTCCAGAGGTAGTCCAACCTTCCCTAGCATGGCTTTATCTCGCTCAGTGAAGGTTCAGTATTAGCAGTAATGCAAGTTAAGGATTTAAACAAAGGGAGAGAATTTGGCAGAAAAGAGGATCGGAACATGGTAATGCACAAAAAGGCAACATCTAATACTTCTCTAGGTTGTAAGAAGAGGCACGATATTAGTAATGCTTCAAGAGCCTTATTATGTTCGAACAACTTTGATTCTTTGTTGAATGCTTCTGGAAAAGATGGTAATATTGTGGCCCCAACATTACATATTTCTAATCCTAAAGTAGCTAATTAAGATTATTCAAGAAAATCAGGATAACATGCCACTCAAATCCAATCCAGCAATCAAGCCACTCATGGCTACATTGAGCACCTCGGCTTATGAGGTCCCTTTCCAATATTTGGAGTCATTTGGTCATTATCAAGGTGAATCTGGACAGATACTACTGTCAACAGGGAATGGAGATGACGATTCGGTGTAAGGTATGCCATCTCACTCTCTCAAGCTAATTTCACAAATGATTTGATTATTTTGAGGAAAAACAAGGGGTGATGAGCGTTGTTAGGCGGGCTCCTTGGTTAATAAAAAAGAGCAGGTTTCACCACCTGCTTTGAATAGAAAATTAAGTCCAGAAGCTCTATATTTGTGCCTAAAAGTGTGATTGCAAAGAAGAACAAGTCAAAGGCCTTAGCATCAAGATTTAGTCCAACTAATGCTTATACAATTGATTTGGAAGAGGATTATCTGATGAAAACAAGCAATACAATATGCTAGCATATGCTTTGATAAAATGGCTAGGGAAGGGGATATCTCACCTAGGCAACAAGGAAGTGGAAGGAGCAAAAGCAAAGAGAAGACATATGGAAGACAACATAGTTAGAACGAGAAAGTGACTAAGAAGTTTGTTCCAAGGCACCTACTGACGTGACAGTCAAAGAAGAATCATATGGAAGTATCAATAGCTTCAACAAGATCCAATAAATCCATCAAGAAATGATGAACTATCAAGTGTTGTTGGACAAGGTTGAAGAAGAAGACAAGAGGAAAACACTTCAGGTTACTTTAGATGGGCAATCAATCTTTTTTAATTCATTCACTTGTCAAAGGAAGTTTGAGGCCGATAACTCAAACTTCTTAATTCTTGGTTGTTATATTTTTGCATTATTTAAGCATCCTCATTTGTAATATTATTAGAGTGTATTACGAACTCAGTGTTAATCACAAAATCCCAGTTCTCTCTAGCTCTTATTTTCTTCATGCTTGTTAGTTAGTAGAGGTTTGTTACCTCATTAGGACTGGTAAGGAAAGATTTAGCTCCCTTTGCTTGTACTTATCCCTATTGAGTTTTTTATTTTTAATAAAAGGTTGCTAAATTTTTTATAAAAAAATCTATTTGATACGTTATCATATCAAACTTGGTATGAAAATTACACATTGTTAATATGTTAACTTGATCTGATAGTGAATGTTATTCTTTATACATTGTACATGACATAAACTCTAATATAAACGCATTTCCTTAATTTTAGCAGTACAAACGAAGAGACAATCTTTATAATAATCAAGCAAATAACTAGACAATCTTTGAAATAAATGATTTAAAAGAGAGAAAGAAAGCAAATGCATTGCATAAAACATTTATAAGAAAGAGGAATGAAGTTGTAGATCAAATTAAGGAAATGATAAAGATATAAACCTGGAATTGGGGTGTGTCTTCCATCGCCAAGAGCCTATGTCATCACACGCAAGAATGTTAAGCTTTCTTGCCGTTATTATCATAAAACATTTTCCCCGCTATGCTTATCAAGAAAAAAAACTCTGAGAGAAAAAAAACATTAAACAATATCCTATATGTATAGTATTGTATTTATAATCTAATCAATCCAAATTCACACCTACATCAGATGTGAGAAAGTGCTTCCTATTATTTTTTGTTCCCAACTATTTTCAACTCACTTGTTTGGATGGTTGCTACACTATATAGTTTCATAATATATCACATTATATTGTTTTGATGATAATGTTTAGATAGATTTTATTAGTTTTTGTCATTATGTTATGTCACATATCACTGCTATTTGAAGGATAAACTTATAATTTTATAAAGAAAAATAGCATAAGTGATAGAGTTATTATAGATAAAGGTAGGAAAAAGGATTAAATAAGGATTATAAAGTAATGAACCAAGTCAAAATAAGAAAACAAAAATATTGTAATGACATGGTCATATCAAATTGATTGTTACATAAAATGATATTTTCATCGTTACATAATGATAAATTTAACGATAAGATACAAATAAAATTTAAATAATTAACAACCAAAACATTGGGTGGTCATTTCTCTCTACCTACTTGAGCTGCAGAGTTACCTGGTATATTAGTCGAGATAAATTAAAGGACGTCAAAAAGTTTAATTGAATCCCCTTTACTCGAAATTACGACGACACAAATATGGTAAAAATGATTTTTTTAAAAAATAATTATATATGAACCGTTAGATCCAAAATTCTAGTTTGGCAACAAAGTGGGTTCAAAGGTTGCTTTAGATTAAGAGTGTAAATCATGAGTGTAACACTCAATATATTTTAAATTCCCTTATATGAATTTCTAACTACACCATAATATTGTTTAATACTTGTGCTGGTGAGAGGCAAAAACATATATAGAGTATGAATACTGATCTCATATGAATCTAATACTTTTATATATATATACAACAGAACATAAATTTATATGTAAAAAGTCATGATAAATACAACAGATAGTAGATATGATGAACCACAACTTCAAAGAATATAATGATTTAAATGTTAATAACTGTTATACCCCATTTTAACTGAGTTAAAATAGTGTACAACATTTTGGTGATTTCCAAATTAATAACTAACTTAAGAAATCGCCTCCTAATTATTACGGTGAATTAGGGCACCTAAATTGATTAAAGTATTGTCTAAAGCTAACTCCATTTTAAGGTCTACTAAACATTAGATTCTAGGTTAGGGTTCAACTAATTTAAAGGGAAAGGGTTAGGCATCCTTTAAAATCCATTAAAAATGGTTAACCGACCGAACTTATTGATTAATTAGGCTAAGTTATAAACGTAAAATATTATTTATAAACGTCAAGTATTGAAAAAACCTTAGAGTCGATAAATGAAAAGATATTTCTTATGAAAATCTATATTGTTGGAAACGTTCAAAAACAACAAAATAGATTTTGTAAATATAAAACTTCTTTGAATACTTAAATTTCAAATATTACTACGTTAGTTAAATATTATTAAACAAAGGTATAAATCATTTGAAAAACTTAACAAATTGTAATTGTCTGAAGACAAAATGTACGAAAGATATAAAACTTTATAAAAAATGGTTGTACCTAAAGCTAAGGTAGTAAAAAACTAGTTACATTAACTTAACAAATCAAAGACAAATAAGCCAAGGAGATAATGTTGGTTTAAAAGTTAATTAGATTAAATACTAAAGGAAAAATACTTTGATGAGAAAAAAAAATATGGATTTGACAAACCAATTTCTTAGTCTTGAAATAACAATTAAAGAGCCCTGGTGTGACAAAAATCACTTCCTTTGTTTTTGGGTTAGTATTGCTAGTTGTGCAAAAAATATTTTTCTTAATCATAAAGCTAAAGCACTCCCCAAATCAAATTGCACACAAATACTCATGTTCACAAATAAAACTAGATAACTAAATCACATTTTAAAATACAAGATATGTAAAGTATGTAAGAATAACTCAGTGTCACAGTAGTAAGAAAATATTGGCAGCTTCTCTCCCCCTACTCCATTCTTTGTTCGGATTCGTTTGAGAGAGATCGAAAGACATGAATGAAGATAGACACAGTAGTAAGAAAATATTGCTGATCAATGAAACAAAAATAGGTTTAGGTTGGGCTGTAGATTTTACTTATGGGCTGCTCATTTTGAATAACCAAATTGGCTGAAATATTTTGGGGCCTTTTTCTTCTCTAAATTAATTCATTTGAGCTTCTAATTTAATAACTAGCGCAATATATATGATGTAAAAGGTTTAGTAAGTAAGAAACTTGAAATAAAATAACGACAATAAAGTAATAATAGTAATATTGATAATAAAAATATAATTTTAAAATAATGAAAATGATAATAAAAAGATGATAATCATAAAAATAATAATATTTAAAGTAATAATATAGATCATTACGATAACAATAGTGATAAATGGAAAAATAATAGTGAATTATAAAGTATTCAACTTAATAGTAATTTAGAAGCTCAATCAAATAAATTAGAAGAAAGGAGGGACAAAAGTTGGTGTCAACAATAACCTCAAAAATTGAATCCATAAATCTTAAATTCTGATTTTGCCTCTGGTAATCGAGAGGTAGCACGTACCTAATAAATAATTTAGGTTCACGCAACTAGCCCATATACCACCATTACTAAGAAAATCATGAAAAATAACCACATCAAAAAATGATATTTTACCAGTCTGTCATTATCAAGGAGAATGGGAGAATCACATATACTAAAAAAGAGCTCATTTTGTGTTTCAAATCGGAGGAAACTTTGATCTTTCAATTATTTCTTGATAATTAGAAGTTAAAAACCTTCCCCAAATTCATTAGATTTTGCAACAAATTTGAATCGTGTTGATAAAATTGTTGATCTTATTGCATCTGCTGGAGTTGTTTTTGAAATTATTTCAAAGATGCAACCTTCTGGCAACTTTTCAAAATAATTCATTGGTGCTATGGACTCGGAAAAGTTCATGTCAAAATTCTAATAAAAGTTTATACAGAGAAATAACCGAAGTTTTTTTGTTCCAAGCTTTATATAGGATTAAATTATCAAAAGAAAAAGAGATTTCAGGGATCTATACATTGTCAAATATAGTAATAAGTACAAATAAGCATATACAATTATGTTTTTTCCCTTTTTTTTTCAATTATATTAATAAGTAGAGATAAGCAAAGAGTCAAACTTATTCAAACAACAATAACCCCTACCACACCTCCATCCTAAACAAGTTTCACGTCGCTTCAATTATGTGTATATCAAGGCTAATATTATATTATATAAAATAAAAAATAAAAAGCACGAGAAGATCTTTATTTAATTCGGCGTGTAAGTGAGTGATTGGACTAAAAGACTCATAGAAAGTGTTGGACCTAAGTAAACGTATTGACATGACTGAAATGTTGTTGGTTTTGGAGCATTTTAATATTATAAAATGATAGTTAATATGCACATTCCATTTACATTGATTCTGCCGTTTCTGGCATTTTCATTTGGTGCACATTGATTTCATTTGGTGCACATTGATTCTGCCGTTTCTGGCATTTTCATTTGGTGCACATTATTGTGCCATTGTGTAACTCTACATCTGCCCGTTAGTGGCATTCTTCATTCTGCCTGTTAGTGGCATTTTTATTTCACTCTTTATTCCCCATTATTCTTGTAACCTATGTAACTCCTAAAACCATTTATCTTCACTATTTACCACTCCATTATCTTCCTATTTATTTCTAGGAAGACTTCTTCTACTATAAATAGTGGTGGTCTTCATTTGGTTTGAGATATATAACACACAAGAAAAAATAGAGTGCATAAAAGTTAGTCAAAAAAGAGAGTTCTTATTAGTTGAAGGGAGGTGTTCTTTTTGTGGAGCTTTGGACTCAACTCTTGTCCAGAGTTGTTGAGTTATATATTGTGATAAGGCTGTTGTATCCTAGAGGGGACAAGTCAAGAAGAACTCTCACTGGACCGTGAAAACATTTGTCAGATGGGCTTGAATCTCCTTAAAGAGAGCGAGATATCCACGCCTCAGCCTGAAGAGATTTATTTCTTCAATTTTAGTTTCAATTGTAATCTTGTATTTTTTGTTATCTTGTAAGTTTTTCACTAACAATTTTAAGGAGATTCATAGATGGCTACAATTGAAAAAACCGCGGATGTCAAGATGGGAGATCTTAACAAGCCATTTCGGTTCAATGGTAACCATTTCAAGAGATGGAAGGGTAAAGTACTTTTCTACTTAAGTCTTCTCAATGTTTCTTATGTGTTAACTGAGAAGAATCCTAATAAAGTTGATGACACCTCGATGGATGATGATGAACTTATTTCTCATCATGAGAAAGTGGAAAAGTATGATGGTGACTCCTATAAGTGTCGGTATTATCTTCTTAATTGTCTATCTGATAATTTTTATGATTATTATGATAGAACTTACTCTAGTGCAAAGAAAATTTGGAAAGCATTGCAGAGTAAGTATGATACCGAGGAGGCGGGAGCGAAAAAATATGCGGCTAGTAGATTTTTTCGTTTCCAAATGGTGGACAATAAATCAGTGGTCGATCAAGCTCAAGACTTTATAATGATTGTTGGAGAGCTTAGGTTGGAGGAGGAGAAAATTGGAGATAATCTTATTGTTTGTGGCATAGTAGATAAACTTCCACCTTCTTGGAAGGAATTTCAAAAAACGATGCGCCACAAACAAAAGGAAACCTCCCTTGAATCCTTGATAATGAAAATCCGTATGGAAGAAGAGGCAAGAGGCCAAGATGCACTTTTACAAACAGAAGAGAACAACATCACAACGAAGGTAAATTTAATTACTTCAAATAATGTTACTCCTGAATCTCACAAAAATACTTCTTTGAAGCCTAAGAAGAAAAAGTTCAAGAAAAATAATGGTAGACCTCCCAAGAAAAATAGTGGTGAAAATAACCAAGCACAAAATCAACAAGTTCAAGATAAGGGACCGTGCTTTGTTTGTGGCAAGAGTGGGCATATTGCTCGATTTTGCAGATTCTGAAAACGTGGTCCTAACCCTCAGGCAAACGTTACCGAAGAACCTTTTGTGGCGGTGATTACCGACATAAACATGGTTGAGAGTGTTGATGGATGGTGGGCTGATTCTGGTGCAAACCGTCATGTCTGTTATGACAAAGACTGGTTTAAAAAATATACTCATTTTGAGGAGCCCAAAACCATCATGCTTGGTGATTCACATACTACTCAAGTGCTTGGAACGGGAGATGTCGAATTGTGTTTTACTTCTGGAAGGGTATTAACTTTGAAAGATGTACTATATACTCCTTCTATGAGAAAAAATTTGATGTCTAGTTTTCTTCTTAATAAAGCAGGCTTTAAACAGATTATTGAATCTGATCAATATGTAATTGTGAAGAAGGGTATTTTTGTGGGAAAGGGGTATGCTTGTGATGGGATGTTCAAACTAAATGTTGAAATGAATAAAGTTTCTACTTCTGTTTATATGCTTTCTTCTACTAATTTTTGGCATGCTCGTTTGTGTCATATTAATGATCGTTATGTTGGAATCATGAGTAGTTTAGGATTAATCCCAATGATTAAAAAGAATTTTGAAAAATGTGAGGCTTGTAGTAAAGCCAAAATCACTAAAAGGCCTCATTATCAAGTTGAAAGAAAAACTGATTTGTTAGAATTAGTTCATACTGATATTTGTGAACTTGGTGGAATTTTAACTCGTGGAGGTAATAGATATTTTATCACTTTCATTGATGATTTTTCTAAGTTTACATATGTTTACTTGATGAAAAATAAAAGTGATGCTTTTGAAAATTTCAAAACTTATCTCCATGAGGTTGAAAATCAATTTGGAAGAAAAATAAAAAGAATTAGAAGTGATAGAGGCCGTGAATATGAGTCAAATGAGTTTAATTCTTTTGTTAGATCATTGGGAATAATTCATGAAACTACTCCTCCTTACTCTCCTTCATCTAATGGAGTAGCGGAAAAGAAAAATAGAACTTTGGTTGAATTGACTAATGCCATGCTTATTGAGTCACATGCACCTTTAAATTTTTGGAGTGAAGCTATTTTAACTGCTTGTTATGTGTTGAATCGTGTGCCTCATAAAAAGTCTAAATTGACACCTTTTGAATTGTGGAAAGGTTACAAGCCAAGTTTGGGATATCTAAGAGTTTGGGGTTGTCTAGCCTCTGTGAGGCTAATGGATCCCAAGATTACAAAGTTAGGTAAGAAAGTTACTACTTGTGCTTTTCTTGGTTATGCTTCAAATAGTACAGCCTATAGATTTTTTAATCTTGAAGATAATATTGTGATAGAATTGGGTGATGCTATTTTTCATGAAAATAAATTCCCTTTTGATTTTAAAAATAGTGGGGGTCAAAGGATTGAAAAAAATATTTTGTCACTACCTAGTTCTTCTACTTCTACTTTAAAAAATAAAGAAATTGATGATTTTGAGTTAAGAAGAAGTAAAAGAACTAGAGTAGAAAAAGATTTTGGTCCTGATTTTTATGTGTTTAATGTTGGAGATGACCCTCTCACTTTGAAAGAAGCATTATCTTCACATGATTCTATATTTTGGAAAGAGGCTGTAAATGATGAAATGGAATCACTGATTTCTAATAAAACTTGGAAGTTAGTTGATTTACCACCGGGTTGTAAAACTATTGGTTGCAAATGGGTCTTACGGAAAAAGTTGAAACCGGATGGATCTATCGATAAATATAAGGCTAGACTAGTTGCAAAAGGTTTTAAACAACTAGAAGGCCTAGAATTTTTTGATACTTTTTCACCGGTAACAAGAATTACATCCATAAGACTTTTAATTGCTATGGCTGCAATTTTTGATTTGCAAATTCATCAAATGGATGTAAAAACTGCTTTTTTAAATGGAGACCTAAATGAGAAAATTTATATGGAACAACCCGAGTCTTTTGTTGAAGCAGGCCAAGAAAGCAAAGTGTGTAAACTTACTAAATCCCTATATGGCTTGAAACAGGCACCAAAGCAATGGCATGAAAAATTTGATTCCTGCATGATTGAAAATGGTTTTAAAACAAATGAGTGTGATAAGTGCATATATCATAAGTCTTGGAATAATTCACATGTGATTATTTGCCTATATGTTGATGATTTGTTGATCTTTGGCTCTAACATGAATGTTATTGATGAAACTAAGAATATTCTTAGAAGCCATTTTGATATGAAAGATATTGGTGAGGCAAATTTTATTCTTGGAATAAAAATAACAAGAACATGTGATGAAATTTTTCTTGACCAGTCACATTATATTGAGAAAATTTTGAAAAAATATAACTTTCTTGATTGCAAGCATGTTGCTACTCCTTTTGATTCAAGTATTCACTTATTTCCTGTTGAAAGTGAAAATGATGTAATAAATCAAAAGGAATATGCTAGTATAATCGGAAGTTTGAGATATGTGACTGATTGCACTAGACCTGATATTGCATATGCAGTAGGAGTACTTGGCAGGTTTACAAGCAAGCCAGGTAATGAACATTGGCATGTTGTAACAAGAGTTATGAGATATTTAATTGGAATGAAAAATTGTGGTTTGTTCTATAAAAATTATCCTGCTGTACTTGAAGGCTTTTGTGATGCAGATTGGAACACTTTATCAGGTGATTCGTGTTCTACCACTGGTTATGTCTTTACTTTAGGTGGTGGTGCTATTTGTTGGAGATCAAAAAAGCAAACTATAATTGCTAACTCTACCATGGAGGCTGAACTAATTACTTTAGCTTCAGCTAGTGAGGAAGCGAATTGGTTAAGAGATTTGCTGTTTCAAATACCTTATTTTGAAAAATCAATTCCTCCTATTTAAATACATTGTGATAGCACCGCTGCGATTAGTAGAGTTCAAAACCGTTATTACAACGGTAAATCCAGACCTATAAGGAGGAAACACAGTAATGTAAGATCGTATTTGACAAATGGTACCATTAATGTTGATTATGTCAAATCTTGTGATAATCTTGCAGATCCTCTTACTAAGGCCTTAACGAGAGTGAAGGTCTGGAGCACATCGAGGGGGATGGGATTGAAGCATATAAATCCTTGAGTCATATATGAGGAAACCCAACCTGGGGACTAGAGATCCTATAACCAGGTTCAAAGGGAAAAACTAATCATATGATGATTTGTTGTGAAAAAAAATGCACTATCTTTTTATTCCCTCCCTATGATGTGAGTACATTGTTTCCTGTAGTGATTTGTGAAGGTTGAGTTGATAAAACTCTTAATGAATATTTGTAGCCCGTATGGGTAGAGTGTTAAACTTACAGGAGCACTCTCGATAGATTTCACCTATGTGAGTGTGGAAGTAGGTCGCTTCCTATGAGAATTGGTCTTATTCTCAAAAGCACTCATGAAACCGGGATAGCACATGGCCATAATGTGCTGGCTTTGAAGCTCATGTCAACACCTTAATTATTATGTGTGAGCAGTGATATTTTATTTCCCTTAAGCAGTCATAGTTCAAGTCTGAGACCACTACGACTCTGGAGTAAAAGTTATTGTTTCACTAAGTGGAGGTTCAATGCAGAGCACACCTTCATTATGCATAGTAGTCTTCCTTCAGCTGATATACTCTCTTTTCTAATATTATAATGAGTGGGGGATTGTTGGTTTTGGAGCATTTTAATATTATATTGATTCTGCCGTTTCTGGCATTTTCATTTGGTGCACATTGATTTCATTTGGTACACATTGATTCTGTCGTTTCTGGCATTTTCATTTGGTGCACATTATTGTGCCATTGTGTAACTCTACATCTGCCCGTTAGTGGCATTCTTCATTCTGCCTGTTAGTGGCATTTTTATTTCACTCTTTATTCCCCATTATTCTTGTAACCTATGTAACTCCTAAGACCATTTATCTTCACTATTTACCACTCCATTATCTTCTTATTTATTTCTAGGAAGACTTCTTCTACTATAAATAGTGGTGGTCTTCATTTGGTTTGAGATATATAACACACAAGAAAAAATAGAGTGCATAAAAGTTAGTCCAAAAAGAGAGTTCTTATTAGTTGAAGGGAGGTGTTCTTTTTGTGGAGCTTTGGACTCAACTCTTGTCCAGAGTTGTTGAGTTATATATTGTGATAAGGCTGTTGTATCTTGGAGGGGACAAGTCAAGAAGAACTACTGCTGGACCGGTGAAAACATTTGCTGCAGTGGGCTTGAATCTCCTTAAAGAGAGCGAGATATCCGCGCCTCAGCCTGAAGAGATTTATTTCTTCAATTTTAGTTTCAATTGTAATCTTGTATTTTTTGTTATCTTGTAAGTTTTTCACTAACAAATGTTATCTAAAGTCTAAAAAAATTGGTATCGCTTAGATAAAGAAACAAAAACTTCCATTTTGTGCCATATTTCTGAGACAACTTCTTAGTGATTTTAGGTCTACTTCGTGTCATTTTCACACCTTCATTCACTATGATTTCCTAGTGTAACAACTTAATTATTTTTTTATCTAACCATAATAAATTAGTACGATATGGTGTAAACATTGGATGCAAATAAATTGTTATCTAGTAGAGGTCAATGTAGAATATGACCAAACCATCTCATTTGTTTTATTTTTATTATGCGCTCGATTTATTCTTCACTATTTCAACATCAATTCCAATAGTATTTATATCTTTCAAAAAAACTTGTTGAAATATTTCTACAAGCAAATAGCCACAACACATCAATGTTTATATATCAAGAAAACACATAAGCTATATTATAGTATTGTACAATTTCTTCTTCATTTTGGTCTAAATTCAATTCCTTGAACAATAAGACCACCTTTTCCATTAAGTCGCGTAATCTTCATTAATCGCGCTTCAACATCTCCATCATCTCCCATATCGTTGAGAAAATTTCCAACTTCTATTTCCATCCATCCATCAACTCTTTTCTGTGGATGTTTCACAATATGTTGTTGAATATTGATTTAAATGTAATTAGAGGTTCCTATTTAGTTGGCAGAGTAACACGTTTGTTAGGACTCCTAGTTGAGATAAAGCATATCTTTTGTTAGTTGCTAATATTTAGCTTAGTGGATAAGGTTGGGGTTAAGTTAGTGGGTCATGGTTCTCTTAGGTGGTTGAGTCTTAATTCCTATTTAAAGTGTCCTATGTACTTGCTTTAAAAAATCTGAAATATAACGTGAAAGTTCTTTGCTACGTTGTTTCTTCTTTCTTTATTCTCCAACAAAATTGATATCAAGAGCCAGGTTAGGTCAAACTAAGAGAAAATCAGTAGCAAGAAGAAAGTGACGATTGAGGGCAGAGAATGGCTACCAATGGAGCATGTACCACATCTCAAACACTAATTCCCATCTTTAATGGGGATAAATACGAATTTTGGAGCATAAAGATGAAGACTTTGTTCAAGTCTCAAGAATTGTGGGATTTGGTGGAGAAGGGCTATGCTGAGGAAGATGAAGAACAAAGGTTACGAGAGAACAAAAAGAAGGACTCCAAGGCTCTGTTTTACATCCAGCAAGCAATGCATGACTCAATTTTTTCCAGAATTGTTGTTGCAGAAACCTCAAAGCAGGCATGGGACATTCTGAAAAAAGAATTTCACGGCTCGAAAAAGGGAATGAATGTTAAAATCCAATCACTCTGACGTGATTTCGAAAATTCATCCATGAAAAGTAGTGAATCTATGCAAGGCTACTTATCTAGGGTGAGTGCAATTGTTAATCATATGAAGGCATATGATGAAAAAATTACTGGTGAAATTATAATTTCTAAAGTTTTGAGAAGTCTTAATAAAAGATTTGATCATGTCATAGTTGCTATTGCGGAGTTCATTGCAAGCTCGTGAGGATACATTGAATGCTTCTCAAGAAAAGGGAGAAGAGAAGGCATTTCAGATCAAGGGGGAGTCTTCTTTCAAAGGCATATCGGAAGTTTCAAATGCCAGAGGATATGGAGGCAGAGGTAGTTTTCGTGGACGAAGTCATGGCAGAGGACGAGCTCAGTGTGGTAGTGAGCACTGGAAGTTCAAGAGCAATATTCAGTGCCGCTGTTGCAGAAAAATAGTGCACAAGGAAGCTGATTGCTGGACTAAACAGAAGGGATGAACAACAACATGCCAATTTCACTAAGCAACAACAAGAGGAGGGTAATTTGTTCATGGCTCGCTTCTCAATAGATGTTGGTTCAGATGACGTATGGAGCATTGATAGTGGTTGCTCCAACCATATTTCGAGCAGAAGGTCACTGTTCAAAGAACTTGATGAATAGGACAAGTCAGAAGTTCGTCTTGGAAAAGACAAGGCAATGACAGTCGACGGGAAAGGCACAATCGCTCTAAAAACTTCTCATGGTAATGTCAAACTTCTCCATGATGTGTGGTATGTTCCTTGTTTGGCCTATAACTTGTTGAGTGTTGGGCAACTGATGACTTGTTGATATTCTATTTTGTTTGATGACA
Source organism: Solanum pinnatisectum (assembly GCA_035578085.1). Lineage (NCBI taxonomy): Eukaryota > Viridiplantae > Streptophyta > Magnoliopsida > Solanales > Solanaceae > Solanum > Solanum pinnatisectum. Next base: position 38,553,393 of record CM069079.1, on the reverse strand, counting down.
ATTACTGTAGCATTCAAGATAAAAGTTCAGGACACAAATGACTCAAAATATAATGTTTCCTTTTGAAGTTTCTGATGTTAAGAGTTTTGCATTAATTACCAAATGCAATACGGAAGCTAATTTGTGGCATTTGTAGTATGGTCATTTGAATGTAAAGGGGTTACAATTATTAGGTCGTACAAATATGGTTCTTGGTTTGCCTAGAATTGATGCTCTTAAACTTTTTGAATGATGTGTGTATGAGAAGCAAAATTGAAATTCATTTTATATAGGCAAGTCTTGGAGGGCTTCTGTTTGTCTTGAATTGGTGCATGCTGATCTATGTGGTCCTATGAGTGTTAAGTCCTTAGGTGTAAGTCAATATTTTATGCTTTTTATGAATTATTATAGTCGAATGAGTTGGGTATATTTCTTAAATTCAAATCTAAAACATTCGAGAATTTCAAGAAATATAAGTCTTTTGTTGAAAGGCAAAGTGGTTGTAGAATCAAGACTCTTGGAAAAGATAGAGGTGGTGAATTTATATCAAATGAAATCAATACCTATTGCGACGAAAACGGTATTCACAGAGAGCTCACAACACCATATACTCTGGAGCAGAATGGTGTCGCCGAATGAAAGAATCGAACAATCATTGAAATGGGTAGAAGCATGATGCAAGCTAGAGGTGTACCAAAATATTTCTGGGCTAAAGTTGTTGCTACTGCTGTCTATTGATATACAGTGAGTTTACGGTATTTTTGATGCATTTCACTTAGAGTTTGTGTGTGTCTTAGGCTATTTTGTTATTAGAAATAATGTTTTGTGTGTAATTCTTGCAGGAAATAAGCTTGGATGCGGTTGATGAAGATGCGAGCTGAAAAGTGCAGAAGTGGCCAACGAGGTCCATCAACGGGCCGTAGGTGGGCAGTCGTAGGTCCTGGTCCGGGAGTTGAGTTTCAGTACTCAAACCACAGAGTGACAGGACGGACCGTAGTTCCGTCCACAGATCGTAGGTTGGCAAGCGTAGGTGGAAGATCAGGGAAATCTAACCAAGTGTGGAACCACGGAGGCATCGACGGACCGTAGGTCGACCCACGAGCCGTCATGCACATCCGTCATTGGGGATTTGAGAGTTGAAAGTTCCAGTACCTGATTATTTTGACAAGTGTTGAGCCATGGAAGGGGATCTACGGACCGAAGAGCGACCCACGGTCCGTAGGTCGAGGCGTCAATCGAAACAGTCTCTGAGCAGTTTATTTCCTTATTTTGTTTCCTGTTCAAGTTAGGATTTGTTTTCTATAAATAGGAGTTGTAATCCTCGTTTCAGGGGGTTAGACATTATTGTAAACTTCTAGTTTTTGTTCTTTAGGAATTAAGTTGCAAACTTTTAGCAATTAAATTTCCGGATTTCGTTTTCTATAATTTTCACTTTGAAATTCAATTCAATATTTCGGGTTTCATCTATTCTAACTGTAAGTTCATGAATTCTGTTAGCCTAATTCAGCCTAATTATGAATTGTGAACTCTCAAGCATGAGTAGCTAAATCCACAATTAGGGTTGTGGGAACCATGAGCGGTTAACAAAGTATGAATAATAATTAAGTAATTCTTGAATAGTGTTTATGCATGTATTGTTAATCCTTTCATTTCGAAGTCTTTCTAGCGGTGTGCAACGTTAGAACTCACCTCATTCCAACTTGCTAGACTAAGGAGGTAATGAATGAGAAAAGGATCAAACAACAGAGATTTAGTGGATACTATCTAATAGTCTAATTTCAATTGAAGTGAGGGTGAAAACTAAACTACATTGATATGATGACTAATCTAGGGTAAAGGTAAGGGTTAGTAAAGCATACACCTGTAGACAGACCAAGTTACGTGGTGAAATTCCCTACTTGGAGGACCAATCACTTAGGGATATCCAACTTACCAACTTTACATGTAAAACACTAGGAAAGGATTGTTATTATTAGGATTACTGCGTTAAGAGCTTGTGGATAACACATATACCCTAGTTTCCTTCTCATATTGATAAACCAAAGTCTGAATCTTGTTTACATGTTACTTAAGCATTCAAATCTGTTACTTACTTACAAAATCCCCTCTGTTTACTTTTCTCGGAAATAGTTTGACTAAATGGAGATAATTGTGAGTTAAGTTTAAGTCTAAATCATATTCCTCCTGGGATCAACCCCAACCTACAAGTTGGGTTCTTTATTTGATAACGATCGCTTATACTTCTTTAGGGAGGTGTAATTTGAGCGTATCATCTATGTGTTGAACATTTCACCCACCAAGGTGTTCTTAATCAAACTCCATATGAAGCATGGAGAGGTAACAAGCCCAAGGTAAGCCATTTACGTGTCTTTGGATGTATAGCTTATTCTTTGGTGAATTCCAAGCTAGATATAAGCTTGATGAAAAATCAAAGAAATGTATCTTTGTTAGATGTAACACACAATCCAAAGCTTATAAGCTATATAATCCAGTGAGTGGACAATTGTGATCAGTAGAAATGTTATGTTTAATGAAGATGCTAGCTGGAAGCCTGGAACTTTGATTCTGGGAATGAAGTTTTTGAGCAAGAACCTGCAATAGTTTCTGCTCCAGGGAACCCATCCAGTTCTTCTCCAGCAAGTAGCAACCTTGCTACTCATCAATCAAGAACCTCTACTTCAGCAAGTGATCACAGCTTAACCCCCCAAGGAAGTGGCAGCAGTTCTTCTTCAAGAGATTCTTCCAGTGAGACTCCACCAGCGAAAAATAGATCGTTAAGGGAGATTTATGAAACTTTATATATTACTGAACCCTGTTGTTGTAAGGAAGCTGTAGAGAGTCAAACAAGTAAAAATGCAATGATAGAAGAGATGCTAGCAATGGAGAAGAATCAGACATGGGAATTGGTGAATTTACCGGAAGGAAAGGAACCCATTGGACTCAAAAGATAGGCGCATACAGCGATACAAAGCAAGGCTTGTAGCTAAAGATGTGCACAACATCAAGGTATTGATTACGATGAGACGTTTTCACCTGTCGCTCACTTTGAAATGGTAAGAATACTCTTATCTGCCGTTTATCAATTTGATGTTAAATTTGCATTCTTAAATGGGGATTTGGAAGAGGAAGTTTATGTTTTTCAACCTGAGGGTTTTGGTGTTAGTGGCAATGAGAGCAAAGTATACAAGCTCAAGAAGGCTCTTTATGGGCTAAAATAAGCGCCATGGGCATGGTACAACAAAATTGAGTCGTACTTCCTGAGGAATGGATTTAAAAGGAGCAAGAATGAACGTATGTTGTATGTAAAGAAAGAAGGTACGAGCGATTTTTTGGTAGTTTGTCTCTACAACTACCAAAACATGTGACATGCTTTCAGATTTGTTTCATTCTACTCTATAGGAAGGCAAATAATCATCAGCAAAATTTGAAATAAACAAAAGATGTTATTTAATCAAGATACATTCCTTGTGATTAAAAAAAGAAGAAGAAGATACATATATTAAAAGTAGATAAAGCTGGAAACTCCAAAAGAAAGATAGGATAATCAGTAGGAAATTATTCTATGATAAAGAAAATGTTGAAAATCATTGTTGAGGTGGTTGATAAGGAGTGGCAACCAAAATAAGGTCATCTTTTCTGGCAGCAGTTACTCCAACCAATTCAGTCAAGTTCAAGTCTTTTGGCCCCATTCCGATAGGGAGTTTCCAATCGAAGTGATATAGCAATTGAGCCTAAGGCAAATAAACATTAGCTAAGCCAAATGATATCCCGGGACAAATCCTTCTCCCACCGCCAAAGGGAAGATACTCAAAATTGTTACCAATAAAGTCTACAGAGCACTGCTCAAATCTCTCTGGCTTAAAGCTTTCTGCATCATCCCAATATTTTGGATCTCTTCCCAATGCCCAAACATTAACCATGACTTTGGTCTTCACAGGAATAGTGTAGCCGTTTATATCCGTCTCTTCCCTACATTCTCTTGGGACCAAAAGTGGAACTGGTGGATGGAGTCTTAGAGTTTCTTTAATGACTAACTTTAGGTATTTCAGCTCCTCTACATCATTTTCATCGAACGTTGCTTTGTCTTTAAAGGCTTCTCGTACTTCTGCTTGAGCTTTGGAGAATACACTTGGATTTTTCATCATTTGCACCATTGCCCACACAAGTGTTGACGATGAAGTCTCTGTTCCCGCAGCAAACATGTCCTGCACATAGGAACAAAATAAGTTATTTCTGGTGATTGATCTTATGTACAAACAAAAATGTAAAATATGCAATAGTACTTACGAAAATAATAGCTTTGATGTTGGCGTTGGTGATCGGAAATTGAAGGCCTCCATCATTCATAAGTCTTATAAGAACATCAATTAGATCTTCACCACCTAATGCACCATTAGTTTTCCCAATTGCAATGTTCTTCTTGTGCTCGTTGATGACATCTTCAACAATTGCATCTACCTTATGATGAGCATTCATAATTTTACCTTTCATTCCACTAAGCACATGGAGAAACTTCAATGATGGGAAGATATCAGCCACATCAAATCCTCCTGCTAACCCAATCACTTCTTTGATTAGTTGTATAAATTTGTCCTGTTCTTTGAACACTTTCCCGAACGCTGATCTACATGTCATTGAACTTGTGAACAAAAACAACCTTTTAGTAAAATTAACCGGCTCACCCGAAGATGACCGGATAAAATTAACAAGGCGATCAACTTCATCGCACCTAATTGAGCCATATGACCGGACATTCTTGGCACTCAACAATTCCAAGACACAGATTTTACGCATTTGTCTCCAGTAATCTCCATAGGGGCAAAAGGCAATGTCAGACCTGTTGTAACAAACAATTTCTGGGGCCAAGAGTTTAGGCCTAGAGGCGAAAGCGATGTCATGAGTTTTTAGTACTTCTTTCGCCATATCAGGAGAAGTAACTACAACTGCAGAGACTTCACCAAGTTGAAGATGCATAAGTGGTCCATATTTTTTGGCTAAATCTCTAAGGACATGGTGTGGAAGTCCACCAGCCATATGAAGCATACTTCCTAGTAAAGGAAGTTTCCATGGACCTGGAGGCAATTTTTTCGATTGGCTATTCGAGTTTTTCCATTTCCTTAACAAAACCAGAAAAGATAGAAAAAGGAAGATGGAAGCCAAGCTCAAGAATTGCATTTTGGAAGAGTTAATTTGTGTGCTTGGTGATTCTTCAATGCTGTGTTACATATGCTCTTTTATAGGTTTCTAACAAAATGGAATGTGTAGAAATAGTGATATATTTTTCAACAAATACATATTACAAAGCAGACTTTGTTGAAGTCAAAACAATTCAGCTCACTCAAAAAAACATAATGATATAAACAATTCAGCTCACCATAATAATGCAAACAAATGTTATTATGATATGATGACACATGTGTATTTTGTTGTTTTTCACATTAATTAATTGATTTGATATTACAGATATTTTCTCCATAACTTTCATTCTTTATTTTAATTTCTATAAATTTTCTTTTCATAGTATTTTTTAAGTTTGTGTGATTCTGATAAATTAATAGAACATGTAATGTTGGTTAAAGATTCGTATTGCACTGTCTAATTACTCATGTATACATTTTTCGTCATTAATTTGTCATTTTATCATTTCAAGTATGTTTTTTATCTGCTTAGATATAATAAAGTATAGCAAGTTTAGCATATCATGTGATGTTATTATTGTTTCAAGCAGAGATTTCATAACTTTTTAAAACTATATTTATTGAATGTTGTTTGAAAGGTTTTAGGGTAATTTCTTTAAAAATCTTACCAGCCACACTAAAAATTTGAAGAAAAAAACCTAAACTTTTTAGCAAATAAAAATGGTAAAACCTCTACAAATGCTATTTTATTAGACAACATGCTCTTAATTTATGTCTGTATCTCATATATCATATTTATACTATTTTAAATAAAAATATTTAAAGCTAAAAATTGAATTATTAAAATGTCAATCAAAAGTTGAACGTCCTTTTTACTCTTTAAACATAAATTACTTCATTGAAAGATTAATATATTATATATTATATATTAGAAAGCTTATCTTAAAATACTGAACTTCATTATATTAGTCTTTAATTGAGAATAATTTATTGCAGTATTCTTTTCAAATAAATATATTTTTAAATTCTCATGCAATATTTGCATGTATCTTAGCTTCTAAAGCTGACATTTATTTATAGTATTTCATCACTCATCATTATTATTTTCTTTTTTTTCGTCTTTCACATTTGAAATAAACATGTAATAATACTTTCACTTGTAAATAGAGTTTTTCTATAGCTATTTAATATAATTTACTCTTACCAAATTTCTTCTTTATAAGGACGAACTTGGTAGGATGAATGATGAATCTACTTTTAAGTCATATTCAACATTTGTTATACTACAAAAACAAATGATGAATCTACTTATAAGTCATATTCAACATTTGTTTCATCCAATTTTGACAGCTAATCTATATTGGAGGAAATCCCTCTTTTAAATGGAATGATATGTCATTCCTTTTTGATGATGAGTAGTTACCATGCATATTAAGAATCGGAGGAAGTTTGATAGTTTTCACAAAAAAAATTGTTTTTACGAAAAAAAATATAACTTGTACATCCAAATAAAATGTCAACTTGAAATTAATCTGATTTTTAATATCATGATTTCATATAACATATCCAAACACAGGATATCATAACATAAATGCAATTTTAACAATTTTTGAGTTCTTTTCTTTTAACAAACCAAAAAAAAAAAAAGGTTATCCCAATAAAGAGTTATGTTAAGTCTTATTATCCCAAAATGAAATAAAATTGTATCATTCATTTGGGTCTCTTTTTAACAACCACCTTTTGTTTTGCTATTTAATTTTAAATGTAATTCATTATTCCTCCCATGTGCTCAAGGACTCACAATATTACTAATTTCCAACTATTTCCTTGTCAGTGATGTGATATGTGAATAACTTTTTTGCAAGTGTATCCAACCCTCCAAAACACTTCAAATTTAAATTTAACTCCTGAGTTTATAAAATTACATTTTAACTCCTTTTCCCTTTTAAATACCTCTTAGCTTTCTTCATTTTTTACTATTCCTTCTGCTCCATTTTATATTACTTACTTTTCTTTTTAATTGATCCAAAAAAAAGAGACATATTTTGTATCGATTGTAAAGTGGATGCATCTCAAAGTAAAAATATCAATATTGATCTGATCCCAATTTTAAGCAGATCAATTATATTGATAGTGTACCGATTGTATAGTGGATTGAGTCTGAAGTTTCCCGAATGAACCATAGAGAAAATTTGAAAGGCCGAGGATCAAATCTTGATTTTTACCAATATATAGTGCAAAAAAAATAAAACAGAAAGATGTTAGGAAAATCAATGAGATCATAAGAGTGAAAACCAGAAAATGTACATTTTTGTTCCATGTTAGATGTGTAATCAATTAATTGTCTGAAATGATGTGTAGCAATTTACTACCTTTGTCGGGGGCGGATCCACCCTATGTCACAGGGTGCCGATTGACACTGCTTCGTTGAAACTTTTTAGTAATTATATATATATATAAAAATTTGAAAAAATAAAAATTTCCTTACAAATAACATTAATGACATTATTTGAACAATTGAGCCTCTTGGCTCGTTGGTTTGCAGCGTGAAATGAATGGTTATTCACCCGGCGCGGCCCAAGATTGAGCCTTAGTGAGGCCGAATTGTCTTTTATTTTTGAGACATTTTCAGAATTATTTATTTGATATTATAGGGATTCGAACCTCCAACCTCCTATTTATAGTCAAATTAAGCTAAAATAATCCAATTGCACTAGAATATTTATTACTTAATACTATCTCTAATGAGGCTATTATAAATACATTTCAAAATATGAAAACTCGTCGAGGAAAGTTTAGTAGTTTATTTGACTTACATTTTAAATGATTTTTATTAATATAATGTTATTATATCAATTATTTATTGTTTATTAATTTTTAAATATCGACACCGCTTACGAAAAATTCTGCATACACCATTGAACCTTTGTTGGCACCATTGATAGTAGTGACTGTGTTAATCTCATAGAGATATTTTGGTGTGTTTCGCAAGAATCTCTTATGGTAACTAATTGGTTCTTAATGTTACTTGTACTAAGGGTGGCAAAATCAAACCCAATCTGACCAATCCATTTAGGTTTGGCTGCTTATTGACCATTCATAAATTCGATTCATTTTAAAATCCAACCCATTAAAAATTGAGTTGATAGGTAACTCAAATTGATTTTTGAGAAATCTTGTCAAAATATTTTTAATATTTTATATATGTTATATTTAGTTATAATAAAGTAAAAAAAATTATTAGGTACTAAAAGTTAATAAAATAATAAATAAAACTATTAAAACTTAGTAAAATTTGGGCGGGTTGGGTTATGACCCGTTAGCAGGGGTGCATCTAGAGCTACCCCAGAGTGTCCAACTGGACCCTTTGTGGGGAAATTATGTTGTATATATATATCAAATTCTACATTTAAAGAATATATATTTAAAGTTGGACACCCTTGACAAAAGTTATGCCTTTGTCATAGTGGTAATGTGTCTATTTGAATGAAGAAGTTTCGGGTTTGAAGCCCAAATAACACAATATTTATTTGTTTTATTTTGACTGTCACACACCATTATTCTTGGACATTCTTAGTAAAACTGTTCGTTAGTAATCCGTTACCTAACCCATTTTGACCCAAACAAATTTGGATTGGATCTTGACCCATTTTGACCCGCCCAAATTTAACTCAACTCGCCAATTACCACCCCTACTTGTAGCTAGGATTGGCGCCATGTCTCTTTATTGAGGATACTGTCACGAATCTCTGGACTGAAAGTACCGGTGAGAGCAATTGCACTATAGACATTTTTATGCAACATCACTTATCATTCATTGTATTTGATGTTATTTGTACATGTGGCTTTGTCCACTCCACATTTCTTTCCCCGTAGGCCACAATCCATGTGCGGTCACTTCACTTTCGCTGCTGCATCTATCTCAGATTATCTAATAATACACTACTTATCGATTGATATTTTTTAAGAGTCCGAATAATATAGACATCCCCCACCTGCGTCCCTAAAGGAGTAGGGGGACAGTTTGTGGAAGGTTGGTTCGTGGAACTGTGGAAGAGAGGAGTTACTTATGCGCTTGATTGGCTTCTCCAGATCTTCAATATTGCGAAAGAATGTCTTTTGTTCCAACACAAAATCTACTGTGGAGAAATGGGGACCATATTCACCATCAAAGCGGTGAGCTAGCATGCGGTTCGGACGAATCAATAGTTTTTCCATAGACCCTGGATTTGTACTAAAAAAATAATAAATATATGTATATGAACTTATGAACCTCTAACGAAATTGATTGATGGTTTAGTGGTAAGGAAGGGACTATGAAAATGTTTTTCACTTTAGAGTTGTGGGTTCGAACCCCTCTTTTGACTTTAGAGTTGTGGGTTCGAACTCCCCTCTTTTGAAAAAAAAAAGGAAATTTAGAGCCCCAAACTCATAATGTGATCGGTGTCTAGCCCAAATACCCTGATTCGCGATGAGGAGTCATATTCTTGTACTTAAAAAGTTGATTGTGCCTCGATTACTTCATCATGTACCCCTGACGACACACCTCTGGATTCTACGCGCCATTTTCAACGAAAATACAAAATTTAAGGAAGACAGTGCAAAAGTAAACCTTAAAGAAGGAAAAATGCTTTGTAAATTCTGTTTCTCCTCCACTATTAGTTTTATCACCTTCTAACAATTAGTGATGTTGGATAAATTGAATATATATATGTTAGGCTACGATGACAATAAAAAAAAAGGCAACCAACAGTGCATTGTCAATAACAGAAGCAGAGTATCGGGCAGCAACTGTTGCAGCTCAATAAAGTAGGTGGCTTATACAGTTGATAAAGGATTTACAGCAAACAGTTGGCTACTCAGTTACCTTGTATTGTGACAATCAATCAGTGATTTGCTTGGCTGAAAATCCTGTTTTTCATGCAAGGACTAAGCACATGGAAATACATCACAAATCACATGAGGCTAACTGTCACGCGGATACAATCTTATTTGATTAAAACACCAGAAATAAAATGACAAAGGAAAATTTTAAAAGTTGATGCCATTAAGGTTGATGAGGAGTGGCAATTAAGTAAAGATCACCCTTTCTAGCAGCAGTCATTCCTGCCGATTCAGTCAAGTCCAAGTCTTTTGGCTCCATTCCAGTAGGGAGCTTCCAATCAAAGTGATAAAGCAATTGAGCCAACGGCAAATAAACATTAGCCAAACCAAATGACATCCCGGGACAAATCCTTCTCCCTCCACCAAACGGAAGATACTCAAAATTGTTACCAATAAAGTCTATAGAGCACTGCTCAAATCTCTCCGGCTTAAAGCTTTCTGCATCATCCCAATATTTTGGATCTCTTCCCAATGCCCAAACATTAACCATGACTTTGGTCTTCACGGGGATAGTGTATCCATTTATTTCAGTTTCTTCCCTACATTCTCTTGGGACCAAAAGTGGAACTGGAGCATGAAGTCTCATTGTTTCTTTAATGACTAACTTTAAGTATTTCAGCTCTTCCACATCATTTTCATCCAACGTTACTTTGTCTCTAAAGGCTTCTCGCACTTCTGCTTGAGCTTTGGCGAATACACTTGGATTTTTCAACATTTCAGCCATAGCCCATACAGTTGTTGTTGATGAAGTCTCTGTTCCAGCAGCAAACAAGTCCTGCAATTAATGGCCAAGTTATAATAGTAAATTAAATAAGTAAGAATAAGCGTAGTATATATTCAATACTTACAATAATAACAGCTTTGATATTGTCATTGTTGATTGGAAATTGAAGACTTTTATCATTCATAAGTCTTAGAAGGACATCAACCAGATCTTCACCACCTATTGCATCGTCACATTTGCGAGTTGCAAGGTTCTTCTTGTGCTCGTTGATGACATCCTCAACAATTGAATCTACCTTACGGTGGGCATTTAGAAGTTTTTGCTTCGCTCCACCAAAACCATGAAGAAATTTGTATGAAGGGAAGATGTCAGCCACATCAAAGCCTTCTGCTAAGCTTATTACTTCTCTAATTAACTTTATAAATACTTCTTGCTCCTTTAGTACTTGCCCAAATGCTGATCTACATGTCATGGAACTGGTGAACCAAATGATCCTTTCCGTAAAATTAACCAGCTCACCAGAAGTAAAACATGGCTGGATAGAGTCAATGAGACGAACACCTTCATCATGCCTGATCGAGCTGAATGACCGGACATTCTTTGCACTCAGTACTTCCATGATACAAATTTTACGCATTTGTCTCCAGTACTCACCTATTAGAATAGAAATCATCAGAACTTGTACGACAATAGATAAGACAATGAGGGAAAACATATCAAAAGAGACATAACAATGTAACCATACATCATATGAGCAAATGCCTCACACTCACCGTAGGGGCTAAAGGCGATGTCGCGTCTGTCATAACAAATAATGTCCATAGCCGAGAGTTTAGGCCTAGATGCAAAAGCAATGTCATGAGTTTTTAATACCTGTTTTGCCATGTCAGGAGATGTAACCACAATTGCAGAAACTTCACCAAGTTGAAGGTGCATAAGTGGTCCATATTTTTCGGCTAAATCTCTAAGAACACGGTGTGGAAGTCCACCAGCCAGGTGATGCATACTTCCTATAAAAGGAAGTTTCCATGGACCTGGAGGCAATTTTTTGGTTTGGCTACTATTTGAGTATTTTTTCCATTTCCTTAACAGAAAGAGGAAAGATAGGAAAAGGAAAATGGAAACCAATTGCATTTTGGGATATTGATTCTTCAAACCTAAATTGAAGTGTGTTGTTTTATAAGCTTCAAAGTGCTAAATGTCCATTATTTCTTCCGTCTCAATTTATATGACGCACTTTAAATTTTAATAATCAAACTTTTCAATTTTAATCATAAATTCAGACATGAAAATATACTATTAATCACAATAATTGACAATTTAAGCCTATGAAAACAAATCAAAATATAGATAAATTCTCGCGACTCTCAAAATTTGAAAGGTGTCATGTCATTATTGATCATTTTTAGGAGTCAAATAAATTCAGCTCATCTGAAGAATAAACAAATAATAATTTTGTGGACTAATTCCCAATAATAAAGCATAGCGCAGACGACTCTTAACTTATTATATTAATTGCTTCGCCTTTTTGTGTAGCAATTTTGACTGATATAGAACATATCTAGATACCTGCAAAATTGAAAAAAATGTTATTTTGATTCCACTTTAATTTAATTAATGTATAATTTTTTTGATATTATGAGACACGTTTTATGTATGTTTTTACTTTTAAATTCATATCCTTTACTTATAGCTTTATTACTTTGAATATCGTTGATATTTGTGTAAATTTCTTTGAGTAAAAAATAGATGATTCGTGAAGAAAATTATTTCAATTATAGATATCCCAATGACCGCCCTCACATTAGGTTTTCATGTAAAAAAAATGAGATGATTTATTTCATGCAAATAGATATATAATTTATTTTAGAGCAAAAATTTAAAACTATTCGATCAACAGCACTTGGTCGAAAAATTAATGACTACCTTTTTTCTCTTCATAAATAATTAAATTATAGTGAAGCAAAAAGAAACTTTTTATCCCAAAAATATGTTGAAGCTGCTCAACTTTAGCAGGGGACCCACATTGAAAAGAGATAAACTACATAGTAGATGCTTTTTTTTTTTCTTTCTCTATTATGGGAAATGTTCAAGCAATATAACATACGGTACAATACAATTAAATCATAAAGCTCTCAAGTGGGAAGCCTTAAATGACCAAAATACCCCTTAATTTATTCTTATTCCTAAGAAACACACATGTCGATGGTGTGCTGACTGCTTGGTGTCTAACTGTCACTTATACAATAAGAGAATTACATAAATATTTGGAAATTAAAACTAGTACTATTTCCGTTCTAATTTATGTATTCATATTGATAAATTTAATGCACCAAATCTACTCAAAGTGATACTTAAAGCGAATTTACTATCAAAGATAATGAATCATTTTTGCCATATTCTCTAATTGTGTTTCACTTGACACAAAATTTTAAGAAAAAATAAATTTTAAAATTCATGATATAAAATAAATTGAAAATATTTTTATAATTTTATTATTTCATTTAAGTAATGAGAAAACAGACATACTACAATTTCCCAAATAATCAAGTGGACAAAATATCAAGGTCCTCTATATATCAATGACAACTTTTGACGTAAGCTTGCAAAGGACCAGTAGTATAGGTGGCTAATAGAGACAGATGGACCATTCTAGGGAGGAAAACATTGTTTTAGAAGATATTTTTTAATTTTTTGATTTTTCATCAAATTTTCGAAAAATATTTTCTCTGGAAATTTCTTTTCTTTAAAATAAGGAAAGAAATGTCGTCCTTAGAAATAAATTTTTCTAATAATGAATAAACCTAAGAAAAAATTGTTATTATTGTTGTTGCGAATTAAACAACATGAGGAAGGAAATGTAGTGAAGGACAATATATCAACGTGTCTCAATCAGATTTAATTGCTTGGAAAGAGAGACCAGGCATCTCCGACCCCATTATCTATTTTACTCTCTTCTCTATTTTATAATATAAATTCTTTTTTTTCTTTTTCCCAAATAATCAATTTATATTATTTTCATGTGATATAAAAGTTTATTTTTTAAAGTTTTTTATTTAATATAACATTATATTTTATTTTAAATTTCTAAATAATATAAATTGCAAACAAATATTATATATACAAATTAATGGACAATTCAAATAAAAGTGAAATCATTAATGAACTACAATTACATAACATAAATACTCAACTTTCAAGATTATTATGTTGCTCCCATAAATGCTCTATTAACGCATTACAGAGTTCAAAATGAGATGCACCTGACACCTTTCAGTTCGGCCCCAACTTTTGGAGGATTATTTTGACTATTCTTTTGAATTATGAGTTGCAGTGGATGCTTGATGGTCAGACATGTGGTGGTAAGGTGTTGTTGCTGGATTTGATGTCTATGGAAGCGGTCATCTTCAGGTTTACTTCAATGGTATGAAATAACAGTCCCAAGAAAACTAAAATGTTAAAATAGAAATAGAAAACAAGGAATAAAAGGAGAATTATTGCTTATCGGTTGATGCATAGCAACATTGCGTTAGAATAGCTCAACAGCCAATGGATGTAAAATTGGAGTCTTTAATTATATTAAATTCTTACATGAAATTATATATCTAATCTCAACATTGACATAAATTCGCTTTCTAACTCAACAGTGGAAAACTTTTTAAATAGTAGGCCTAGCTTCTGCCTAATTTATTGTCCAGAATTTTGAATGTTCGATGTTGGTCATGGCCCTGATGTCCCAAGGTGTTTTTCTCTTTCAATAATACAAATTTTACGCATTTATCTCCAGTACTCACCTATTAGAATAGAAATCATCAGAACTTGTACGACAATAGATAAGACAATGAGGGAAAACATATCAAAAGAGACATAACAATGTAACCATACATCATATGAGCAAATGCCTCACACTCACCGTAGGGGCTAAAGGCGATGTCGCGTCTGTCATAACAAATAATGTCCATAGCCAAGAGTTTAGGCCTAGATGCAAAAGCAATGTCATGAGTTTTTAGTACCTGTTTTGCCATGTCAGGAGATGTAACCACAATTGCAGAAACGTCACCAAGTTGAAGGTGCATAAGTGGTCCATATTTTTCGGCTAAATCTCTAAGAACACGGTGTGGAAGTCCACCAGCCAGGTGATGCATACTTCCTATAAAAGGATGTTTCCATGGACCAGGAGGCAATTTTTTGGTTTGTTTACTATTTGAGTATTTTTTCCATTTCCTTAACAAAAAGAGGAAAGATAGGAAAAGGAAAATGGAAACAGAGGCGAATCTAGGATTTTTCGAATATGGGTGCACCCAGAAAAATGTATTAAGTGGGAATAGATCCGAACATGGATGCATCAAGAAAAATGTATTAAGTGGGAATTGATTCTTCATCCTCAAAGTCAAAAGCTCAACATTTAACCATGTGGACCAGATATACTTCTTATAGCACGGGTGCAAGAATATAATAATATACAAATTTTAGAAAATATATACATAAAATATCTAGTTTTACGAAGAGACTACGGGTTCGGGTGCCCTATTTTTTACCTCTAGATTCGCCACTGAATGGAAACCAATTGCATTTTGGGATATTTGATTCTTCAAACCGCAATTGAGTGTGCTATTTTATAAGCTTCTCCTTTTGCAACAAGAGGAACATGTAAATAATAACCACATATTTTTGCAGTAACTTTTGTTGGTCAACATCTTATTCAAGACTTTGTTTACTATTTCCTCTGTCTCAATTTATGTTACATAGGTTAAATTTTGAGAGTTAAACTTTACAATTTTAATTGTGAATTCAAACATGAAAGTGTATGTACAGATTATAGCACTTATATGGGGCAAATTAAGATTCAATGACTTTTGGCGTACTTTGTACCTATGGCAAATAGAGGAAATAATTAAATTACTATTAATAAATATTAAAAATAAGAAAAAAAAATTGTTTTATCTCTTGGAAGAGTCTTTTAAAGAATGGCAAAAAGTTCAATCAACATTTTTAAAGGTGCTAAAAAGTATTAACCCAAAAAAAGTTAAATTGAATTATTGATGTTACATTTACAAAAAAAAAAAAAAAAAGGAGCCAGTTTGATGTTATTCTTACATCTACTTTTACAACTTCACCATGTAGAAGTAGGGGCAACACATTTACCGACAATTATAACATTTAAAAGCCCAAATTATATTTCATTTATTTTAATTTATTAAGAAAGTACTTTTATATGCTCAAGGACTTGTACGTGGTCTACTCACAATAGTACTTTTTAACTATGTCCTTGTTAGTTGAGGCAATTTATCTATCGATGTGATATGTGAACAACTATTTTGCACCAATTGCCAAAAACCTTAGGTTATCCTACTCATGTGTTATCGCGATCGACTATGACCAGCCATCTACGGTGGCTGGTTAGGTGATTCATATTAATTCTTTAACCCAGTTCCCTCTCATCAATCCATCACGGCTCGTTAATCCTAAGTTTTGCCTAAATCAGTGATTAGCTCAATCCTCTATAATCATTTAAAATTTATTAGATAAAATTCATAAAATGTTTTGGGTTATGTTGAATTGAAGATATATTAATTCAAACAAATATTGTGGAGATTAATGTAGTTGGATTAGTTATTTAACTCCAATAAATATGAATTCAATTAAAGTTCAATTTCATTGAACTAGTCCAATGATCGTTTGAGTTTTCAATAGATGAGCCTAATTTGTTAAGCCGAATAAATCATCTTATTCTAGCGGCCTAATTTGGTGTCACGTGTCAAATAACGTTGCATGCCAAGTCAAATGAAGAAGTCAATACCATCATGTCACATGTCAAAAATGACACAGAATGTCAAGTCAAATCAGAGGTCAATAAAAATGTCATGTGTCTACAAGTAATATATTCCGACTAATCAAATATTGTCATGTCACTTAAATCTGATTGACGAAAGAAAACTTGTCTTCATCATGTCACTCAAATCTGATTGGCCTGAGGAAGTTTATCCTTAACACAACTCCTCTATTTTACAACTATAAATAGAGGTCCTTATAATTTAGGAAAGACATCAGAATTCTGACAAGAAGCAAGAGAGAACTCGTGGATCAAAAGTCGCAGATTTCTCTACATGTTCAAGCATTCAAGTTCAGGAAACAACTCAAGATCAAGACCACCATATTCAAGAACAAGTTCAAAAGCCCTTAAATTCAAGTACAAGTCAACATCAAGCTCGAAGGCCCTTTGATCCAAAGTGCAAGTAAAGATTCAAAAACAAGCTCAAAAGCTCTTGAATTCAATTACAAGTCAAGATCAAGATCAAGTTCATCAAGATTCAAGATCAAGCTCACAAGCCCTTCAATTCAAATTTGAATAGACAAATCAAAGGATTCATAGAGATTGTAACACACATGTTTGAAATAAAATACTACAACTGTTGCGATGTTTTTCAGTGTTGATTATTCTTTTCTCAATGTAGATTTTATTATTACACCCTCATCTTTCAGAGTAAAAATATCAATATCGATTTGATCCCAATTAAGTAGATTAACTATATTGCTAGTAAACCGATTGTGAAGTGATGGATTGAACTGAATTTTCACGAACACAATAGATAATTTACAATATCCAGTCATTGGTAAATTTTCCTATGGTTGGCCTAATCTTGTGGATCTAGGAAAATACAATGTGATATAAAGGCCATTGTAAAATTGGCTTCTTTAGAAAACAAACATATACTTGTGTTGCTATGCGCTTTGATCTAATGGAAGATTTTGTGAATATAATGTCTAAGAGTACCTATTATATTAAGGTCAATGATTGTCTATCATATTAAATTAAATGAGACCATTGATATATGACTCAAGATTTAGAATAGATGAGGAAACACCACAAGTCATGGTCTGAATTTCTTTTCCCAATCTTATGCCTACTTTTTTTGTCGAAGAAGCTATGTTCACATTAACTTTGGTTGTAGGAAAACCTCTTTATTTGGACATAATAATTATTAATAAAATTCAACCTAGTTGTGCTAGGATTAAGATACAAGTAGAATTAATTGTGAAACTACTAAATTATGTCAAGAAGGAGATTGTAGATGAAATTACTAGAGTAATTCGCAGTGACAATGTTAAGATACAATACAATATGTTACCAAAGAATTTTTCACTTTTATTGAGAGTGAAAAATTATTGTTTGGCCATGAAAATTCTATATACAATTCGAAGTTGTATTTGAATTTTTAGGAAAGCACCAAAAAAACCTTGTTTTTTTTACTTTTATCACTATATTTTTCTTGTTCTTTTTTTCAAAATTTATCCTAATTTAATCTGTTTTCTTAAAATGATCCTATTTAAATTGTATTTTATGTTTAAATCATATTTCATCTTCTTCTTTTTTTAGGAAAAGTACATTCAAATAAACAAATATTATTTGCAAATATTATAACTAAACATAACTCCATCTTTAACTTTAACTTCAACTTCAAAATTTTCAAATACATTAAATAAAATATTAAAAATCATCTCATTAATTATTAATTAGATATTAAATAATTTATTATTTCTAAGCTAGCTGAATATCATAAAAAAATTGGAAAAATATGAGAAGTCACATTACATTATTTGTCATAGTCAACCATTAGAATTGTTTTAAGACCTTTCCAAACTAGATCGTTGTTTTAAGAAGTCCAAGAAAATGTTTAAATATATTATCCAATTAAATGTGAATTAAAGACATTAAAGAAAATGAAAGATAAAGACCCTCATTTTCATAAATTAATTTCTTAAAATTATTGTCGCTTCATTTGCCTATATTGAATGGAGATGGTTTTTGCAAATTTATAAATACAAATCTTATATATATATATATATATAATAAAGGAGAAACATAGACAAGGTGAGGTGACACCTCTCTATGGCCTCCATTTGCATTTATCTTTTTTCTCCTTTTTTGGCATTTTTAAAAAAATTAAATTAATTATTGTATTGTAAAAATAATTAATTAATTAATTACAAATAAATATTTTATTAATGGATGAACATTTACAACAAAAACTCTTCACATTTTTTTTATTTGTTTGTCTCAATTCTAATAAAAAAAATGATAATATTTTCTTATAATTTAAGTATTTTTAACTTATTCACAAGGAATTATTAGTCAAGACTTACCTCTCTTTAATTTTAACTTTTAATAATATTCATAACTCCCATAATTTTTATGTTCATAACCTCCAAACTTAAATTTGTAAGTTTGTGATGTCTTATGGTATTCCCCCATTTTGCCTATAAATTCATATTTAGTTTCATGAAGATTCACATTCAAGATTACCCTTTCTCTTCTTCATCATATTGGTTTGTGAATGAACTAACATGTAAGAAAAAAGAAGTACATGAAGGTAAGAAATATTTCATTCTCAAGTCTTGATTTTTTCATTTCCTCCATTTTGTTTATATAAATTCATATTTGATTTGTGAATGAACTAACATGTAACAAAAAAGAAGTACATGAAGGTAAGAAATATTTCATTCCCAAGTCTTTATTTTTTCATTTGTAAAATTTTGTCTATATAAATTCATATTTAGTTTCATGAAGATTCACATTTAAAATTATCATTTCTCTTCTTCGTCATATTTGTTTGTGAATTATCTAACATATAACAAAAAAAGAAGTACATGAAGGTAAGATATATTTCATTCTCAAGTCTTTATTTTTATTTTTATTTTTATGTACTTGGCCATGCTTTCTTAATAGTTTGTTTATATATGTATTATATGTCTTTCACCAAGCAAGTATAATAAAAAAAAATGCCTTTGTAATTCTTAACAATGTGTTGTCAATGTCACACCCCTATTTTTTCCCAAATCAATGATTGTTTTGAAAAAAAAAAGAGTTTTTCCAATTAAAGTGACATTTTGAAAACAAATTATTTTATTATTCAGAGTCGTCACTTGAAATTGAGTTTTGGTGTTCCAAGTCACCTTATTTGAATCCTAATAAAAATAAAGTTGATTATTTATTTTATTGGTCCGCGAACTAGAAGTCTAGGTAAGAAATTTTGCTGACTGAGGGGAAGGTGTCAGGCACCCCTCGAGTCCCGTGGTTTTAGCATGGTCACTTTTTTGACTTATATATGATTTGACTTAGTTTTGGATATATTATGTTTATGAGCCTAACAATTTACTTATGTCCCGCTCTCTTTGATTTATTTTAAACTTACCTTTAAAACTGTCTTGTTTTTATTAGTGTGTGGTGTATTGGTAGCAGCGCTTTCCAACCTTGCCACAAATTATTTTATTTATTAATATTAAAGACTAAAATTGATTTTGTGCTCTTTGGATCCTAATATTAGCCTATTATTATCATTATCGATCTAATCATGTTGCTATTATTTAATTGAATAAAATCTAATTATTAAAATAAAAAAAATCAATATAAACCAATTAATTAAAAACTTTTTAATATTTCGCATTAAAAGGAATGCGAAGAGAGTTGTAGATTTGATTTTTTATTTATATTTCAATTCTTCTAATAAAACAATAAACACACTTTTACTAAGTATACAAAGTGGGGAAAGTAACTTTAACTTATTAGAACTAAATTTCCTCTAAATATTATTAACAACATAGCATAGAATATTAAGCTTCGTATTTTAATTAAGAACAATATAAAAATGAGACTTTTAAGCGTGCAAGAAATAATTACATGTTATACAAATTTTACTCTAAATTTAATGATATAAAATTCTCAATCTATTTCATATCATAATGCAAAAATTAAACACTCATAAATTTGAGCAGCTTTATAACATTGGAATCACATCTTGTGTAATTATGAAATTAAATAATATAATGAAGATCAAGTGTTACCTTTTGTGAAAATTAATTCACAAAGAAATGACCACAATAGAAACCACGAATTCAGAACCACGAAAGCAAACCTCGAACTCAACTTTTACTCGTTATTTTTATTTTCTTGTATATGTATGTGTTGTCTGTAGTAGAAAAGATGAATGAATTTTTGTATGTGTGTGTGGGTGGATTTGGTTTTGTAGTGTTTTCTTTGTGTTGCTGAATTTTTCTTTCTTTTTTTTTCTGCGTGAGTGTGCGTGTTGGTATTATATAGGGGTGTGTATAATGATTTTTTTTTTTCGGTCTGTCTCTGTTAATATGTTAATATAGTAGTGCGTGTGTGTGTAGACGTGTGTGTGGGTGTGTAGTGGTGAGGGAATGTGGAGTGTAGTTGCTGATATATGGTAGGAAATGGGCAGGGAGGTGGGGTAGTGTAGGTGTAGAAGTGGGGTAGGTTAGTAATTATTTTTATTTAAATTATATATAGAGTATAAAAATATTACTCCCTCTCTTTGAACTAATAAAATATAAGAAAATTTAAATAATTAATTTTAAAATGAAATTAAGAAATATTGGTTTATTTATTAAAAGAAAACATATATTTTTTTGTAGTTTTCAAATCTTTTAAAATAAACTTACTATAATACGATGAAAAATAAAATATTTAATGTAGACTTAGAAGAATATTTAAGGAATAAAAATGGTGTAAAACCTTATGTTCCGTCAAAAATTACGTGTCTACAGTTTGCCCCTCTTTGACTGGAAACACGAAGAGATTTCAGACAAAGAAGTAGATAACGTGACAAGATTTGACCGGACTTGTATTTGAAGGGAAAATTTGTGCGACCGAGTCTTGGTTTTGGACATGCTACATATCCCGGGTTATAAGGGAATCAGGTCACGTGTAGTTCAAAGAGATGAGGCGATGAGTTGGAAGTTAACTGAGGTTCCATCAAGGCTCCAGGTCGCGGCTCCTATCCTTACATAAAAAAAAATGAAAGCTAATAGTCAAAAGGAAAATAAAAGTACAAGCTCCTATCTATGCAGCTTCTCTTGAGTCTACACTTGAGTCTTGACTTTCAGACATCACTTTGAATTTTTTGGGTGAGTATCTTGATCTTGAATGGAATTTGATGCTTTATTTGCCATTTTGAGTGAGCTTTTGGCACTCTTCAGAATGACAATTGAAAATGTTCTTAAATGCATGTTTGTTTTGTTGATCAATAGCTGAATAGAAATAGATGTAAGGAAGTCAGACAGTTACATGCATTGAAGAAGTTGATGTTGGTTATCATGGGGTCATTCTGACAAGAGTTGAAACTTTGTTCTTGAATTTCAAATCCATGTTTCGCTTGAAGAAACCTGAAAACCATCACAAACAAAAGAAATAAACAAAAATTTTGCCCAAGTTTTCACTAAAATGTTTTTTTTGAGTTATTAGCAAATGTGAATTTAAAAAAAAATAAAAAAAATAAACTCAGACTAGGAAGTGTTTATCCTAGGAGAAAGTAATCAAATCTCATTATGTAGAAGGATCCTACTAATCCCATTATGTAGGAGGGTCCTGCTAAACTAAATCTCATTATGTAGGAGGGTCCTGCTAATCTCATTATGTAGGAGGGTGCTGCTAAACTAAATCTCATTGTGTAGGAGGGTCCTGCTAGTCCCATTATGTAGGAAGGTCCTGCTAAACTAAATTACATTATGTAGAAGGGTCTTGCTAAACTATATCCCATTATGTAGGAGGGTCCTGCTAATCTAAATATCATTATGTATGAGGGTCCTGCTAAACTAAATCTCATTATGAGGAGGGTCCTGCTAATCTAAATCTCATTATGTAGGAGGGTTCGACTAATCCCATTGTCTAGGAGGGTCCTACTAAACTAAATCTCATTATGAGGAGGGTCCTGCTAGTCCCATTATGAGGAGGGTACTGCTAATCTAAATCTCATTATGTATGAGGGTTCAGCTAATCCCTTTGTCCAGGAGGGTCCTGCTAGTCCCATTATGAGGAGGGTCCTCCTAATCTCATTATGAGGAAGGTCCTGCTAATCTCATTGTCCAGGAGGGTCCTGCTAGTCCCATTATGAGGAGGGTCCTGCTATCTAAATCCCATCCTGCTAATTCCATTGTCCAGGAGGGTCTTGCGAATTCCATTGTCCAGATATAAAAAAATTTGTACCAATATCGTTTTATCAAAAATAATTATGTTTCTTCATTGTAATTTATTTTTCATCCCTTGTAAATTTGTTGCAAACAAATTGGCACGCCTACACCAAATCTGCCTTTCATCTCTTCTCTCACAAATTAGATCTGCAAATCGAAAACCACAAAATTGCAAGGATGGAAGATTTATTTGTATGGGTACTTCAATTCTGGTCTTTGAATTTCAACAAATCTATTATGTGACAAGTCTTGAAAGTAGGGGGCATTTGGAAATTTTGTAGGACTCTATCAGATGAGTTCTATTTCAATAAGGATTCTTGGAGGCTACTCTATCCTAAACCCTAGCTCATGTCTATATAAGGATATAATATATTCCCTTGAAGAGGCATCTAGAAAATTCTATAAATTTATGGAATATTCACAAAGAGACCAAGATATGGCCTCTTATATTTGAAAATATACTAACCGCCCTCAAATCAAGGAAAAAAGAGAGGCAGAAATCAAGGAAACAAACAGATTTATACAGATATTATCTTATCAATAATAATTATATTTTTTCATATTTTATTTGTGATGACAATTTATTTTTCATAACTCGTAAATTTGTTGCAAACACTAACTACTACACATTTTGGTTGGTGTTTTTCTTTGTTATATATATATACTAAAGGGGCATAGCCCATGCTGAGCACGGGCCCAACATGCATGATTTCAATTTCTTTTTGTCACTATAACAATACAACAGTATAAGCAAACTAAATACGATGCTGACCTTCTTGGCTAAACCGCTAAAGTTAACATTAGCAAGACATTTTTGTGCTTGTTTACATAATTGAATGGAACAGAGGATTTCTTTATGTAAAAAGAAGTCCAAGATAATTGCAATTGAGTTGCCCATCACACCCTATCTTATCCATAGTTGGGAAGTTCAACTTTGCAATATTTATACCATCCATAACCCAACTTCACTCTTCATCTGGTTATACGCCATGAGCACAATCCGACTCATTCTTATTAGACAAAAGATTCAAGTAAAATCTGCAAAAAGAGAAGATCAAGTCAATTTACAAATGTCAGAAAAATGCACAATTAATGGAAAACCCAGTAAATTACCAAATATAAGCACATACTGTCACATGTATGGCTTTCAAAAGAAAAAACTCTAATGAAGTTATTACATTCTAATAAGACTGAAGTTGTTGATCCAAAAAATAAAGAAAGAGTAAGTAACATTACCTAACAATCATTGATTTCAGATTTGATCTCAGAAAATGAGAATTGTTTTAGCAAATGTGCAGCCACATCGATGCAACATGCCAGTACTCCAGATATCTTGAGATAGAAAATCTCCAACACCTTCAGTTCAAGAGTCTCGTATGACAACACAACCTATTCATAATGAAGCAGAAATAAATATACCAAGTTTTTAACTTATCTACAATTACAACTTGTTGGAGCAGAAATAAATATATGCTTTCCATCGAGTTTTTAGTTTATCTACAATTGATTCATCGACTCTGTAAACTTTCCCCCCTTATTCCTTTCATTGGGTAAAAATAGTAAGTTTAACTTCTGTGATAAATATTTATCATCAACATTTGATCAATCAGTGATTTTCTATTTTTCAAATTTTTATGTCCTTTTAAATTATAGCACCTTCCAATGCTAGCGCAGAAGTTCTGTGAAGTGTAACACATATATTACTAACCATCATGGTCAAATAACTATTATTTGTGGTCAAGCTGATTTTGCACTCACAAAACCAGGTAAAGATCTATGAAAGACGTGAAAAATATGTTAACAGTAAATGTGCTAAATTACTAACACCAAATGCCCGGTGCAATAACATAATTATACATTCTAAACCTATTCAAAGTAGTGAAGAAGATAATCACATTGAGAGCAACTTACTTGAAATGCTTTCTGAACCATTCCAACATCTCTTGGTTAGGCTCGCCAGATAATTTTACAACCATTAACATGCACCTCTCTCTTTGCCAATTTCGAAAAGTAAAATTTGATGAGTGTTGTGAAGTCACAAAGTGGACACCATGTAAATACTCCCATTTTTCTACTCGCAGAGACAAAGTGAATTGGTTCAATTCGCACCTGTTTTCAGTATAAAAAAAAATTAGAAAAAAAGAAAAGATTTCATGGACACAAGCAAATAACTCATTGCGAATTGCATATTCTCCAAGAAAAGGAGTGTTACCTGTCTCCATAGTACCTGAAAGCAAAAAAATAATCATGTTATAGATTGGCAGGAGTGCTGATGATGAAGGCATTTTAAAATTGAAATCGCTTATCTACTCCATCTGAGGAAAGCTCATATCTTCTAATACTTTTGCAATTAAGTTAGCCGTCTTTAATTCATCTGCAAAGTATTCATTGAGTGAGTTTCTCTCAGTATGACAAACAGTAAACTGTTGTCCACTCTAGATCTTTAAAAGAAACAAACCAAGCAAGTTTTTACACTACCTTGTCTGAGCAAAAATAGGGCAAATAGAAAACTACATAGAGCTCACTCTTATCAGCTAAATATTATGACGACAAAGTAGACATTGAATGATCCAGTTTCCCGCATTGAGAACAATGAATCAGGTGCTTTCAAATGGACATCAAAACATGCAAAGATTGCCTGTGATATATGGACTGTGTGATATGATACAACTGCTCTAAACTACTCTAATTTCAAAGTCACAGAGGGCGATGGCACTACAATATATTATCTGGAAAATCATATACTAACACTATAGATAATATCTATGTTCAGAGTAGAGATCTAGAAGACACAAACCACAAACCAAGTTCACTCTAATCAACTAAGTTTCAAGATGATATCTGACTAATATATGAACTAGCTGCCCTAAACTAATCAAATTTCAAAATTACAGGGGGGCAATGAAACCACACTGACCCACACGATCACATCAAGTTGTCCACAAATATAATATAGATAAAAAACCTCAAAAAAAATTGTACTGCTCTAAAATAATCACATTTCAAAATCTCCGAGAGCCTTAGTATCCTAGCAGATACGAAGACAATACAGATAAAAACCTTCAAATAGAAACTCAACTGCTCTATAAATAATCAAATTGCAAAATCATAGAGCACGATGGCACTACAGTATCCTAGAAGATCACATTAAGCTACCCACGAAGACAACACATATAAACAACCTCAAGAAAAGAACGGAGACTGCTCTATAATAATCAAATTACAAAACTACGAAGAGTGCTGGCTATACAGTATCCTAGTATCCTAGATGATCAAATTAAGCTATCCACAAATACAATAAAAGTCCTCAGATTGCTCTTAAATAATCAAATTTAAAAATCACATAGATCGATGGCACCACAGTACTGTAGAAGATCACATTATGTTATCTACGAAGACAATGAAAAACACTAAGATTGCTTTAAAATAGTCAAATTTCAAAATCACAAAGAGCGTGAAGCTACAATATCTTAGATGATGACGTAACAATACACAAAGAGAATACAAAAAAAGACACTCTAGACTTGCAACTGAAGAATTATTGCTGAGTTGACGGAGAAAGATCTCTTTGTAGCTGTAGAAAGAATTGATAATAAGACTGAGAAGCTGATTGATCTCAGCTGGAAAGAAAATGTCTTTGTGTGCGCCATTTTTTGTAGATCTAAAGAATTGTTGCTACTACGAAAAAGAATCTCAGGCGAAGTGAAACATAGAGGGACTCAAAAGCAAGAGATGATTTATGGACAGTTTTAATCAACTTCATATTGAAAGCAACTTACTTGAAATGCTTTCCGAACCATCTCAAAATGTCTTGTTATATCCTTGTCGGCTAATTTTACACTCATTCAAGCGTAACACTCTCTTACCAATTCCCAAAAATAAAATTTGATGAGTGTATGTGAAGTTACGAAGCGGACACCATGTAATACTCCCATTTTCCTACTCCCAGAGATCAAAAAAATTGGTTCAAGTTGCACCTGTTTTCAATACAATAGAAAATTAGAAAGAAGAAAAGATTTCAAGGACACAAATAGATAATCCGTTGAGAATTACATATTTCTGAGAAATTATGAAAAAAACAAAACTTGATACACCAAGAAAATGAGTGTTGCCTATCTCAATTATTTGAAAGCAAAGAAAGCACTCATGTTAGATTGGCAAGGAGTGCTGAAGCCAAAGACATATTAAAATTAAAATTGTCTATCTACCCTTCGATGTCGCATTCTTCAAATATACACTGCCTTTGGAGAATTTGACATGCACCCATTGCCATTTTTGAAGAGTCTGAACAACATAGGTGAAAAATGAATGAAAAGATCAGTCTCACGAAAATGTACTCACTCCTCTAGTATATCTAAAGATTAAAAGTAATCAAGTAGTTCGTCAAAGAGAAAGAGAAAGATGTAGATCATTTAGGGGCCAAACTGTTTGAGTCATCAACAAATTATGCCCATGAAGCTCAGAATGTAAATATTTTAATCAAATATTCAAAAAGATAGTTAATTGGCTAGAAGATTGGATATATATAATACATTAAGGTTAATTACTTGTATTTAATTAGGGGAGTGTAATCAATCAAATGTGTCACAATCCCAAATTAGTTGGAGTATCTTCTATATGCACATTCACTTTATCATAGACAAAACTATGAAAGATGGAAATTTTGAGGCAACAATACCTTTTTTGAATGAAGATCGTGTCTCTCTCTTTACTCTTTTTATTGTTCTTTTTTTTCTTTAAGCTTTCCAGTAAATCCTTGGCTCCATCCTCCTTCGGCCTTTTTTGGTACAAGTTTGATAGTTTTTTGTACAATTTGTTGAAGGCAGAGTCTAAATGATAATATCTATGCTAAAAATGTGAATACTAAACTGAAATGCTATAAATGAAAGAGTGATCATTATTTGATACAGATTTTTCAACTTCTCTCGCAATGTGGTTCATCCCAACCTTATAACCCAAAAAGGAAGTCAACTTGCAGGGTTTGCTTGTATCATCCTTAGGCACTGAAATGGAAAAACAAATTAAAATAGATGACGGATAAGGAAAAGCTTAAATATTTTCTAAAAAATAAAAGGTACAGAAGTTGTAGAGAAGCTAAAAGCCAAATAAAAAAGGAGAAGGTTGCAAATGGTAATTTTGCATCATGCAGCTTCTAGTAACTCAAAGATGTTGAAACATATTAGATAACATACATATGTTAAAAGTGATAAATTCAAGAACTGAATCCTACCCTAGCTTATTGTCTTCTTTAATATTGTCTCGTTTGAGTACAAAGAAATTTATGCCATCAGATAGTTTCTGTTCAATAGGTTAGCTCCGATGTAGGTGCTTAATGGCCTTTATTGATCCATAATTAGAGAAAGAAAGTGCAATTCACTCATCAATGTTCTGTTTATATACGAATTCTTGGCAACGATTGTTTGGCATATGGAGGATGCAAGAAAGTTGTCCTTATGATTCATTACTCTCTAATACTATCTCATGAATTAGAACAGATTCATATGATCAAAGATCAATTCAACCAAAATAATGTACAGTTTATAAATCAATAACAAACATAAAGATCTTCTTAGGCAATCATCAAACACCAAATCACTTTCACTGGAATGGTCTAATTTGATGAATTTTACTCCAAAAGATAGATTTCATGTCTTCTGTCAAAGTCGAAGCCTTAAAAGATTTGCAAAAATCTCACCTTTGGAGCATGATCAAGCTTTAGGTTCAAATCTAAAAACATTATAGTCTTTTCAGATTTAGAAAGTCTTAATAGCAGAGTCAGTTCTACAGGGCTTAATAATATCACTTACATTTTTGTGAGTTGTGATTGCCTCTTCCTAATAGAAGCTACCTACATATAAATTTCATAAACATTCTATTCATTTTCATCAATTGTAATACACAGTGAAAGTGAACTCAAAGTTTTGTTGTACATTTGTTGAACGGTAAGTAATCATTATAAGTGGTTCGAGTACTTCTCAAGATGAACACACTTTGTTTCAATATAAGTAGTCATTGAGCTCTTAAATAAATTTGACATGAGAAAGCGGAGATTCATATAATTCCACCGTTCATATGGTTGTTTTTTGTATTTAACTCCTCGTCACTCAAACAGCTTGAGAGTAAAGATACTAAACAACAGTATGTAATCAATGGTGAGAATTCCATATTTTAGGGATTTCAGAAATATTTTCGTATTGAACTTTCTAATTTAGTATCTGAAATTGTCATTATTAATTCTTTATTTTGTGAATTCTTACTCATCTAGAGTTGTCAAAAGCAAATCAAAAGATATTTCTAATGAAATAAAATTTCTTAGTAATTTTTAAACTTTAAGTATACCGATTATAACCACTAAGCAGTTTTTGCATGTTACAGAGGTATGAACAGATATAACATGATCACTTTCTTTATACAATAGCATAAGCACGTTATGGTCACTATAATAATATCTACAAGTGCAATTCTGCTTAACATGATATTGAAACCTCAATGCATAACGCCACACAGTAGGAACAAGCTTAGAAGCAACTATTTCCCTGTAATGCTGCCAACTTTTAGAAATATGAGCAAGAATTGGTGAACCACTCACATGCAGTAACCTTGAACAGAATAAAAAATTCAAATAACTTTAAACAACAATTAAGAGGCATGCATGAAAATTGATGAGCAAACACTGGAATAATTAAATTAATAAGAGAAGTACTAAATTAGCAGTACAAAATAAGGTACGTCACTTCCTGCACATTATCTGATTTAATCTCCCAATATAAAAGACCTATCAAAATTTCAGAAAAACAAACTGACGAAAAAAAGGTTAAATGCAAAGAGTTCTTCGACCAACCTTCTTCAAGGAATGCATCAATTTTAGACACTTCTTCATGAGAACTTCAGCAGATTTGCAGCCAGGGGCGGATCTATGTAGTGGTTGGGGGGTGCCACGCCACCCCCAACTTCGACGGAAACTCTATAGATACATATGTATATATATATATAATATTTATATAAATATAAAGCGTGGCACCCAGTGAACAAAATTGGCTTGTGGTGCCACGGTTGGAGGACAACTTTAGATGGCTAATGTTGCGGGTTCGAATCCCATTTGTACCTAGTCTTTTTGAGAAATTTGCTGCACATATTCTTTAAGGAAAAAAAAAAAGGCTCCAAGCACCTTTTTTTTAAAGGAAAAAAGTTGGCACATTATTTTTTATTGAAAGTTTTAAATTTGTTAACTTCATGCTTTTAGTGTGGAGTGTGGATTTGTAATATCTTATTATTTATATTTTATTGATTGATTAATGATATATATCAAAAAGAAGAATAATTTAATCGATAAATCTATTTGGCACCCACGAACTCTAAATCCTGAATCCGCCACTGTTTGCAGCAAAGGAATGCATCAATTTTACAGAGAAGAGAGAGAAGTAGAAGGAAGAGAAGCCTTCGAGAAATTTGGGGACCAAGTGAAAAATAGAAGATGAAAACAAATTAATATGTTATTACGTGTCTGCCAGAAAAAGGAAAATTGGAGGGCATTGAGCTCAAATACATACACGTGTAAGCAAGAAAATGCAAGTTTATGGTACAATTTTTGTTTCTTTTAGCACAACTATTTGATGTTATGTTAGTTGTTCACTTATAAATAAGGGTAATAAGTTCAGTCATATGTGGCATGCTCCGTATTTAATATACTAGTTTTCGTGCAAGTGCGTTGCGCGTGTTATATTTTAAAAAATACATGCATATTTAGTTTTGAAAAGAAATGTAGCAAAAATTTGCAATTAAAATTATTTTTGAAGAATTAACATAAATAGTTGTTTATCCAATTGATTAAACTATAAAAAAAAATCAGTGAGTATATAATATATTGTATATTTATACTTCATTTGTAATGTGTACGATCATGTGTAATCAATATAATATATATATGTGTGTGTGTGCCGACTAGAAAAACTAATAGTAAATCTACCCGACTATTTAAGAGAAGATACCTATATTTTGTGGTAGCTAAAATAGTTTTTATTCAATGATATCATATCAAAATAAAAGAAAATTTTCCTTTTAAAGTTTGATATTGTATTTATATATGACACGGATACACCTAATTCTTTATGTAAACTGAATCAGTAAATTCAAATATGAAAATACATATGAAGACACATTACAGAATACAAAAAATTACGAAATAATTTTTTCAATACCAATCACGTGATGGCATGAAGGCATATAACCTGTGATATCCAACTACTATATCAACAATAACAAACAAATTAAGATGAATGTCAGAGATATAAACTTTTAACTTGATAGTTCCCAAACTTTTAACTTGATAGTTCCCACTTTTATAGTAAAATACTACAAGATATCATTTTATAACTCTCTCCACAAATAACGTCGCATTTATCTATAGCCGTAAACAATTATAATTACAGTACATTATAAGAATAAATCAATTAATGAAAATTCTAAAATCAGTCTTCCAAAGAAACCAACTTCCTCCTTTTCATAACTCATGAATTTCTACTAGCACTCCATACGGGGCGGATCTATATGTATGTGTGGGGGTGCCACGGTACCTAGTGATCTCGGTTAAAACTTCGTATATATATGTGTATATGTTTAAGAAATCGTTATAAATAAAATTTGTTACCCATTGAATGAATTGGTGATTGGTGCCGTTGGCAAAAGACATAGATCCCCGCACCTACAATGCGAGTTCGATTCTCACTCTCAACATTATGTTTTGGATTCTTGTATGAACCGAAGGCTTTCATAGCTCTTTTCTTTTCTTTTTTTTTTCCTGTTTTTTCTGATTGATTCTTATTTATTTGCTACTATTCTTTATTACGTAATTCAAATTGACTCTTTTTTTTTGGTGATTAGTTCTTATTTTTTTTTTATTTTCTCTGTCACTAAATATTGATCTCTTGATAGTTGATATGAATATTATGTGTTTATTCTTTATTAATTAATGAGTATTGTATTATGAAAGTCACATAAATATTACTACGAATATATTTAAATTGTTTTTTAAAAAAAAACATAAGTTTTAAAAAATGATGAATATTATTATGTTAGACCGATCTTCACGTTCTTGATAAGTAAGATAGTTGGGTTGAAACCAATTTTAATTTTTTCTCTACTATATATATCCAACAACACATAAAGACAATGAAATATGAATATATTAAGTTAACACTATTAGATGGTTTATACAAATTTGAATTTTTAATATGGAAAATCTTTTTTTCCTCAAAGTTTTAGAGAATGCCACTAAATCCAAAAAAAAAAGTTAAATTGTTTAGTTATCTCTAATATGAGAATAACTAAAAGAAAATATTACTAACATGCACGTTTAATCAATTTGTTTTATAAAAATCGAAAAAGATAAATAATCCGAATTGTAACCCAAAATTAAAGGAACCGACCCGTTTATCTTACTTGGGCGATGTGGCACCCACGACCTCTAAATCCTAGATCCGCCTCTGCATACGGAGATAGTGATCTTCATATATCATCCAATGAATGTTGAATGTTGCATGTAAATAGATATGACAATTATTCAATTCCAACATGTATCAACTCTACATGTTTCTCCATCTCCCATTTTCTTTATTTCATGCAAAAGGAAAAATTTAAAGGAAAAGAAAGAAAATGAGAAGGAAGGCCAGATTTTTTTTAAAAAAAAATCTGCTCAACTAAAGAAACAAAACTTGAAGGAAATGGAAATCATTTGTTACCTTTATATACTGTTTTTTTTTATGTTCTTTGAAATTCCTTTTAACATAATATGTATTTATTAACCTACGTAGGGGTGTACAAAACCGAATCAAACCACAAATCGAGTCAAATCGAAAAAAATCTGACTAGTGGTTTGGTTTGACTTGGTTTGGTATTGGAAAAAAATCCCTGACTATATTTGGGTTGGTTTGGTTTTAACTAAAAAAAACCAACCCGAGACCAAACCAACCCGACATTATATATGTAATTTTAAAATTTTATTTATACATAAAAATATTTACTTTGATATAATTTTAAAATATTTCTTATACTATTTCATAGTTTTTATCTTTTAATATATTATTTTAAGTTTAAAACTTAGAATTCGGAATGGTCCAATAAAGATTATAATTCATAGATGTTGATAATTATAATAAAACTTAAATCAAAATTAATGCAAAAGAAAATTAATTCAACACTAAGAATGACAATAATATTGAATATTTGTTCTTTAGTTTTACATTGGTTTAGACAATTAAAATACATAATCTAATTTTAATTTTCCTTAAATATTTAGTAATGTAACTAATACTTATTAAACTTATTTTAACATGATTTAGTACTTTTAAATTATGATCATTTTCATTATGACTTTGCAATATTTATTTTATACGACAATTTCATTATTTTTTTTATTGAATATTTTAGTGTCATCAGTACTCATCTCATATTTTGTGTTATTTTCTTAAGAAACACCTTAGATAATTGTATTTTGGTTGGACTAAAGAAATATTTGGAGCACAAGTTAATTATATGTTTGTATGCAAACTTTACCGAAAAAATCCAAAAATTTGAAAAAAAAAAATCCAAGGTTTATTAGTTTGGTTTGATTTATAAATTTAAAAATTTGACACAATGGTTTGGTTTGGTATTTGAAAAACCCGAACCAAAACCGAAGTTGAAAAACCCGAAAAAATTTGAATTTTATTAGTTTGGTTTGGTTTATAAATTTAAAATTTTTACACAAATGATTTGGTTTGATATTTGAAAAACTCAAACCAACCCGGTCATGTACACCCCTAAACCTACACTTAAATACTTAACGAACTATTCAAATTCTACTGATTGTTATACTAACAAAGATTGGTTACTAATTTAAAAGTGTTAGAATTTGATAAGTCAAGAGAAAATGAAAAGACAAATTATAGGAATTGTAAAAGTTAGGTAAAGTAATACAGTGTTAATTTAAAGCAATTAATCATGTATTATGTGAATTCCTAGGATACGTTTGTCTGAGCATTAAAGTACCACTTTTCCACTTCCAAATCCCGTTCAATTTATGTAATTGAAAAATTAATTAATTGAATTTTTATTTAACTTTTACTTAAGGTGCGCAAAATAATATTTTTAATTAGATATTTAATTAAATGTTTGATTTAATATATATATATATATATATATATATATATATATATATATATATATATATATATTATTAATAATTCAATTGTGAGAGGTTAATACATATTAAATATTGTAATTATAGGTTGCATAAAAATTCGGTTATGAATACAAATATTTATTAGAGAAAACTTATTGAGAATTCTAATATCTGACTAATTAAATATTTTGTAACATTTTAACTTATAATAGAGGTAAAATGGTAATCCAACTTTAAAGTTAAAAGCTTTCCACTTTTAATAATATATGATTATTAGGAACTTTCCCAGGATTGCGCAAATTATGTTTATACTTTTTTGGTATCCCATCCGGTGTTCGGAGCCCACATTGGAGCTCCGAGTAAATTCGGATTGCGCACTGCAGGGCCCATTCGCGGGTTAAGCTCGCAACAGTATTAATAATAATAAGGCGTTGTCATATCCTTATTAATATTTGAATGTCAATTAATAATAACAATAACATTCGTTGTCATATGCTTATTAATATTTAAATGTCAATTATTGCACTGCCTACTCTTTTTGCAAAAAGGTTTTAGGGATAAGATCAGACTCAAAAAATAATAATCTACTTCAATAATGCAAGGATGTGACTTATAGTATTTTTCATATCCGAATTTACAATCAAAATTGAAAAGTTTGAATCTCGAAATTCAAATTATGCTAGATAAACAGTAAGCAAAATTCAAATTAGTCTTGTTGACAAACAAAAGTTTGACTCTCAAAATTCAAACTAAGCTTATAAAACAACACACTCAATTGAGCTTTGAGGACTCATCCCAAAATGCAATTGGTTTCCATTTTCCTTTTCCTATGTTTCCTCTTTTTGTTAAGGAAATGGAAAAAGTACTCAAATAATACCCAAACCAAAAAATTGCCTCCAGGTCCATGGAAACTTCCTTTTATAGGAAGTATGCATCACCTGGCCGGCGGACTTCCACACCGCGTTCTTAGAGATTTAGCGAAAAAATATGGACCGCTCATGCACCTTCAGCTTGGTGAAGTTTCTGCTGTTGTGGTTACTTCTGCTGAGATGGCTAAGCAAGTACTAAAAACTCATGACCTTGCATTTGCATCTAGGCCTAAATTCATGGCCATGGACATTATCTGCTATGGTAGGTGCGACATCGCCTTTACCCCCTATGGTGAGTATTGGAGACAAATGCGTAAAATTTGTATTATGGAAGTGTTGAGTGCAAAGAATGTCCGGTCATTCAGTTCGATCAGGCATGATGAACTTGTTTGTCTCATTGACTCTATCAAATCATCTTCTTCTTCTGGTGAACCGGTTAATTTTACGGAAAGGATCATTTGGTTCACATGCTCTATGACATGTAGATCAGCATTTGGGCAAGTACTAAAGGAGCAACAAGTATTTATAAAATTAATTAGAGAAGTAATAAGCTTAGCAGAAGGCTTAGGTGTGGCTGACATCTTCCCTTCATATAAGTTTCTTCATGTTTTTAGTGGAGCAAAGACAAAAATTCTAAATGCACACCGTAAGGTAGATTCAATTGTTGAGGATGTCATCAACGACCACAAGAAGAATCTTGCAATTCGTAAGAGTGGTGATTCATTAGGAGGTGAAGATCTAATTGATGTCCTTCTAAGACTTATGAATGATAGAAGTCTTCAATTTCCGATCAACAACGACAATATCAAAGCTGTTATTGTTGTAAGTATTGAATACTATGCTTATTCTTACTTATTTAACCACGTGTTCTGTTTAATTTAATATTGTAACTTAGCTTGGACATTAATTGCAGGACATGTTTACTGCTGGAACAGAAACTTCATCAACAACAATTGTATGGGCAATGGCTGAAATGATGAAAAATCCAAGTGTATTCGCCAAAGTTCAAGCAGAAGTGCGAGAAGCCTTTAGAGACAAAGAAACGTTCGATGAAAATGATGTGGAAGAGCTGAAATACTTAAAATTAGTCATTAAAGAAACTCTAAGACTCCATCCACCAGTTCCACTTTTGGTCCCAAGAGAATGTAGGGAGGAGACAGACATAAACGGCTACACTATTCCTATGAAGACCAAAGTCATGGTTAATGTTTGGGCATTGGGAAGAGATCTAAAATATTGGGATGACGCAGAAAGCTTTAAGCCAGAGAGATTTGAGCAGTGTTCTGTCGACTTTATTGGTAACAATTTTGAGTATCTTCCCTTTGGTAGTGGGAGAAGGATTTGTCCCGGAATATCATTTGGTTTAGCTAATGTTTATTTGCCATTGGCTCAATTGCTTTATCACTTCAATTGGAAGCTCCCTACTGGAATGGAGGCCGGAGACTTGGACTTGACTGATTCTCGTGGCATCTTTTTTCTAGTTTTTATTAGGTTTCATCGGTTTATAGTGCGTATATTTTTTAAAATCAAATAAGAATGTATCCGCGTGACAGTTAGCCTAAGGTGTATACTGTCGAATAACATTTTTTGGAACATCAAAGTAAATGCATGATTAGTGAACAATGAACAGTTAAAAGGGAGTGAGAGAAAGGTAAGAAATGAAACTAAAGAGCTAAATTACTGGTATAAATATCATGCGACTTGTAAGACAAATTTTGTTCAAATATTAGTAACATGAGACTAACATATGCATAGCAATCTCACTCAGGTCCTGATGACACCTACTGCGCCCCACCAGTAGGTAAGCCAAACCCATAGCTAGAACCAACAGTAACGGGCTATCACGGAGAAGAAAGCATAAGAGGGACGGGGGACAATATCAAAATAAAAGAAGGAGAAGTACGCAGATATCTACATACAAGATAACCCCAAGACCTAGCATCTGTCGGTAATCGAGCTTCTAATCCAAATAAGAGTACAAAGCTTTACAAAACAAGTATATACATAATTGTTTCTGAATACAAAATAAAGACTAGTCCTAGCAAAACAAAGGGAGATTGGCAACTCCAAACGTCAAGAGCTCACCCCAGTCTCCAAATCCCAAAAGTTTTTCCGCACGAGGCCCCAATCAACGGCGAAAACTCGTACTATGATCTGCAGGATGTAGGCGTGTACGTAGTATGAGTGCCAATAAGTGGTACTGATCAGTATGCATAAGCCGACTGAGCTCTAAAGACAAAGCAAGTATAAATGACACTAAAGAAGAGATATTACATAATTTAACATGAACAGATACAAAGTAATAGAATATAGTGAACAAGAGACCAAGAAAAGAGAACATACCTGGAGGAACTACCCCAACAAGCTAATCACAAAAATATCCTACAGCGGATGCCAACTAAACAAAGATAAGTCCATGATAAACACCCCGACTCAATATAACCACCCAAGAGGGGTCAATCCAACCACAGTCGAGTCCAAGAGCACCAAGATGACAAGTCCAAACCATCTATATAACTAACAACCAAATGAACACAACATACAAAATTAATCAAACAATAACGCCTAACCAAACCCCCATAATCCAAGAAGGAACAAACAACAAACATAATTGTCACGATCCAAAGTAGACCCTAGGCGTAACATGGTGTATAGAACCCCGAGAGAGGCCCTATTCAAGCCACTTAGCATACATCATACAAAATAATATGAGTAAAGAGTTCATAAGATAGCATCATACAAAAGAGTTTGACAAAAGCGGAAGTCTAAACAAAAGTCCCAAAGCCATCTAATACATCGTAAGGAAAGTGATTGGGATGTAACCCATACATCACATACAAAGTTTGAAAAGAGAAATGACATAAAAGCAATAAAAGAATCTTGGCCTTCGGATCACGAGGATTCACCAATCTTCAAAATCCCAAAAGGATCAACTAGCCACGAGTATGGGAAGTAGGAGCGTCGGACCCTACATTAGTGAAACAATGTAGGCACAAGTATGCAAATGTACCAAGTATTATAGCAATGCACAAGACTTATGAAATCATGCTAAAAGGACTTTATATGACATGCAATGACCAAACTAAATCATAAAATAACATGTTAGAAATCATAGGTAATAATCATGGTCAGTGCAAGTTAGACATATTATAAAACACTTGTGAGTTACTTTGAAAAGTAACCTTAGCTCATTATTATGGGAAATTTACCTTTAACCGACATAGGCCATGTGAGATATAATATGAAATCTGGTGTCTATCTCGCACCAAAAAGAGATGTCCTTACTTGCCAAGGTAAGAACCATAAACTTGAGCTAAAGTGAACCCACTAGCTAATATCTATCTAAGACAAACCTTTAATGGCACATAGTTATGGGATAGGAAGATTGCTACTAGAAACATGGCCTCAACTAACGAGAGAGCTTTCATCTTAATATCCTTTCAGTGCTAAGTATAAATTCCACGGAATAGTCATTAATCATAATTTGTCTTATTATCCATGGAAAGGCACAATTAGTGACCAATCCAAGCTACATATCATTTGGAATAACTCCTTAATTTTGATTCAACTTAGGTGAGAAAACATTTCAACCTTATGAGTCCTTTTGTCAAAAAAAGCCCTTTCACAATCATGTTTTAGTAGTATGTGAGAAATCCTTTCACAACAACAACAACATTGATGTGTTACTCTCAAAGCAACCTTAAATCATTTATATCAATTTCATAAAGGAGCATGCATACTTTTATAAATTCACCTTTCACAGTTCATAAGCTTCAATCTTCATCATATGATCATAGTCTATAAATCACAAACCATGCATTGGTTCATGTGTATTTAACATAAAAACATGTAATTACTTCAATTCATGCATAAAAAGATAGAAAACAACCAATTGACTCATAATTGAAAAGTGCCCATGAAGATTGAGTAAAACCCTAACTTTGATTGGAGAATCTAACTTGTAAAGTTGAAGAATTCATGAACCCTATGGAGGAAAGGACTCCATAGGTGAATACTAACATACCTTAGCAATCAATACCCACAATCAATGGTGAATTGGAGTTCTTCAAGCCAAACCCTAGCTTTCTCCTTCCTTGGTTCTTTAGGGGAAATTTCGTGGTGATCTTGGAGAGAATTTAGGAATTTAGAAGAAAAAATTAGAATGGGTAGTTTTTAGGCTTAAGGGAGTTATATAGGGCTTAGGATGAAGATCAAAACAACTTAGTTTAGAGATTAATCAATTAGGGGAAAAGACTTAAAAGCTGGTAAAAATAATTGTCGACCCATTCCTATGGTCTGTAGGTCCTTCTACGGGCCGTCCTGGTCAATTGTAGAAATGAATCAAGGACCCTTAATTTGGCCAACTTTTGATAGACACGATCTACGGTTCGTAGGTCCTTCTACAGACCGTACATACCAACCATATAGCCCAATCTTAAGCTTTAAATTTTCACCAAGTCTGGGAGTCACTTACAAGACCTATCTACAACTTGTACATGGGATGACGGGTTGTCCTGGTGAACCGTACAAAGGGTACTAGGACTTGTTTTTAAAAAAATTAGTTTCCCCATTCCTACAGTTGTCACCTACGGCCTATAGAAGCTTCTACAATCCGTATATGGGAATCGTAGACACAACCTACAACCCAAAAATTCATTTGCTCCCTTTTCCAAATTTCTAGGTGTTACAATAACCCAACCATCCCCCATAAGATTGATGGATGCATGCAAACAACAAGCAATTATACTAGTGATAGGCAATGTATATGAATGTATGTTGTGTAACCAAAATCAGTAGTGCCACTGAGTTGAAAACCATGAGACCGAGTAAATAGGGCACCAATACAAAGGTAAAAATCCAAATGTCAATGGTGAGCCCGGACTACTGCAGATATTGACAGAGTAGTTGAACAAAACAACTATTCAAATCAAATCCTTCATGTAATCTCCAAACAAATAGAAGATACAAAACCTATTTTGTAGTGGAAGACCTATCCCAACTTCTACTTCATCCAATAATCATATTGAACCTAACCCGGGATTCAAATTACCTGAATTTTCCAAAGATAAATTCCCTAAACTCTCAGAGACTTTTGAAATCTCAGGAAATAATCTTATTGACAAAATCAATGAGCAACTTACCAAATTTTGTGTTTCCAAACAAGAAGACAAAACCCAAAACAAGGTTTCTACCCTTCAGGAGAAATCTATTGAACCTATTTAGGACAAAGATATCCTTCTCCAAAAGTTATCCAATGATAGATTCCATAATCGAAAAAACTATCATAGCCGTCCCTCATTCCCAGACTTGCAGTATGAGGAAAACGCCTTCTTATCCACTTCTTCTCATGAAGGAAGAAGCATTACTAAATGGAATATTGATGGTCTTGCAGAACATCAAATTTACAACAAACTCCATGAGATGGATGTTGCAATCACTGCTTACAAAATGAGAGGATCAGCAGATAATGAAGCTGCAGGTTTTACAGGCATGTTAAAGCATTGGTGGGATAACTACTGCAAAGATGATACTAAGCAGTTCATCATTAATGCCACAGCAACAGAAACAGTTGTGAAGGTTGAAGGAAACAGCCAAAGTACTTCTCTAGTCACTAAAGAAGATGCTTGTGCAACGTTACTATATCACATCGCTAAGCATTTTATTGGCGAACCCAAACTTTTTTAGGATAG
This sequence comes from Solanum pinnatisectum, assembly GCA_035578085.1. NCBI lineage: Eukaryota > Viridiplantae > Streptophyta > Magnoliopsida > Solanales > Solanaceae > Solanum > Solanum pinnatisectum. The sequence continues at coordinate 38,512,960 of CM069079.1, read as the reverse complement.
GAGTCTCCAAATTCTAAATAATCTTAGCTATGCAAGCTTAGACAGTTTCATCCATTATAAGCATGCTTTCCTTAATAAAGTAATGCTTCGTTCTGACTGTCACCTAGACTTTTGGAAGGAATGCTTCATCAGCGGACTACCCCCACTCTTTGCTGACAAAGTAAGGACTAAATTACAAGATCGCAATGATGGTCGTATTCCCTATAGCAGTCTAACATATGGTGATTTGGTAAGCACCATTAATATTGTAGGGTTGGAACTTTGCACAGACATTAAGCTTAAGCATCAGCTTAAGAAAGAACAGTCATCTTCAAGACGTAAGCTTGGAAGTTTTTGTAGAGATTTTGGTTTTATTACTCCACCTGACAAGGTGAAGAAAGACAAAATAGAAAAGAAATCTCACAGGAAAAAATCTCGAAGAAAAGAGGATTCGTCGAAATCTAAGAAAAAAAGGTCTAAGAGACCAAGAGATTCCAAGACAGATGTCTGTTGGACTTGTGGTAAAACAGGTCACAAAACTAATGATTTCATAATTACTGAAGATATCAATGAAGATATTATTCTTGGAATACCTTTCATCACTCAAATAAAATCTTTTTATACTGATTTAAATGGTATTAATACTACTATACTCGGAAAAGAATTGCATTTTCCTTTTGTTAAAACTCTTTCACAAGATGAAAGTGATTTTATTAGACAAAATACTGTTTTTCGTATTAATAATCTTTCACAACATATCACCTTTTTAAAGGCTGAAATTCGTGTTAAGAAAATCGAACAGATTTTAAAAACCCCGTAGATCGTTACTAAGATAGCCAAACTTCATGAGAATTTTGAAAAAGAAATATGTTCAGATTTTCCTAATGCTTTTTGGGAACGCAAGAAACACATCATTTCCTTACCATACATTGATAGATTCAATGAACAGGCTATTTCAACTAAAGCTAGGCCTATTCAAATGAATCATGAAATGATGGAATTTTGCAAGAAAGAGATTGACACTCTTTTACAAAATAGGATCATCAGAGTTTCTAAATCTCCTTGGAGCTGTTCTGCTTTCTACGTTAATAATAACGCTGAGAAAGAAAGAAGAGCACCAAGACTGGTGATTAATTATAAACCTCTTAACTCTGTCTTAAAATGGATTAGGTATCCCATACCTAACAAAAGAGATCTTTTGAAAAGAACTTTCAAAGCTAATTTATATAGCAAATTTGATATGAAATCAGGATTTTGACAAATTCAAATTTTTGAGAATGATAAATATAAAACAGCTTTCAACGTCCCGTTTGGACAGTATGAATGGAATGTTATGCCTTTTGGGCTTAAGAACGCCCCATCTGAATTTCAAAATATTATGAATTCTATTTTTAATGATTATTCTTATATGTCAATAGTTTATATTGATGATGTCTTAATATTTTCCGAGAACATAGATTCTCACTTTAAACATCTAAATACATTTTTTAATATTGTTAAGAAAAATGGTTTGGTGGTCAGTGCAAAGAAAATGGTGCTTTTTCAAACTACCATCAGATTCCTAGGTCATGATCTTTATCAAGGAACCTATAAACCTATTTGCAGGGCCATCGAGTTCTCTTCTAAGTTTCCTAACAAAATTCCTGATAAAACTCAACTCCAGAGATTTCTAGGAAGTTTAAATTACGTTGTTGATTTTATTCCTAAGGTCAGGCATGTTTGTGAGCCTTTGTACAAAAGACTTAGAAAGAATCCGGTCTCTTGGGGTTCTGAACAAACACAGGCTGTCATTCAAGTTAAAGCCTTAGTTAAAAATATACCATGTTTAGGAATCCCCAATCCTAATGCTTTTATGATTGTTGAGACTGATGCATTTGATGCAGGTTATGGAGGCATCCTTAAACAAAAAGTAGATCTTGAATATACAGAACAACTTGTTTGATTTACATCCGGAATCTGGAATTCTGCTCAGAACAATTATTCTACTGTGATAAAAGAGATTTTGGCTATAGTGCTATGTATCACTAAGCTTCAAGATGATCTTATTAACAAATAATTTTTATTAAGAGTAGATTGTAAATCTGCTAAAGAAATTTTACAAAAGGATGTTAAAACTCTTGTTTCAAAGCAAATCTTTGCTAGATGGCAAGCTCTACTATCTAGTTTTGATTTTAAAATTGATTTTATTAAAGGAGAAGAAAAAACTCTTCCTGATTTTCTAACTCGTGAATTTTTGCAGGGAAAAAATGAGGCCGTTTAAATCGGTCACTCCTTCTAAAGGAGAAGAACTTCCAAAAGAAAAAATGGCTAGACCATTTACCCTTCCTCAATTACTTCCAAAACAGGAATGTCCACAAAGGCCTATAGCCCCTTTAAACAAATTTTCAGTTCTAACCGAGTTTCCAAAACTCCCTTCTACAACACCAACTCAGCCTCCAAAGCTGCTTGGTCCACCCCAACCAAAGTTGATCAACCTTAGACCAGCAAAACCTCTAAACCAAGAAGCATCTTCTAGTTCAATCCAATAAAAAAAGAGTTATGAAATGAAAACTCCGGAATCCTTTGCTCAAGCTGTTAACCTAGAGTTAACGAAAACTATTCCCAAAATCCCTAACCTAAAAGAAGAATCTTTTGATTTTGTGACTTCGCAGGTATTGCCAATAATGACATTAAACAAAGAGTATGGCAACATTGACATGCAACAGCTGATCAAACCTTGCTATACAGATTCAAATTTTGTGGATACAGATAATCCCCTTAAAACAAGAAGGTTCTATGAAGCTATTCTTGTTGATACCGACTCCATCGAGATAGACCACTCCAGGGATGAGAACAATCCCTCTATTATTAAATATTCAAGGTTTACTATTAAAAGAATCTTGGATCCATTTGAATGGTTTGCAGACCATTTACATACACCAATTGCATTATCAGTAACTCATCGTCCACAGACTTATAATTGGTATGATTATAAAGCAGCATGGATGAATTTTATCTATCTACGACCGAGACATACTTGGTTTATAAAGTATAGCCCCAACATTGTTAAAGCCATTGTTCCAAGATGGTTTTACGAATGGTGGAATTTATTCGGAGGAACCAAAGAAGTCCTCCCTCAGCAATTTCTCAACAGGTTTGAAGAATTTCAAATCAAGGAAGAAATCTCCACTTTACTTGAGCATATTAAATTATGCAAATATTATGTTCAAAAGAGAATATCATATATTATTACTTGGAATTTTTCCAAAAATAATATTGATCGAATCCAATATTTGTGTAAGCAAATTCAAGCTAAAGGTTGGGTCCCCAAACAACCTAAAGTTCAGTCTCGCAACAAGGCCAGTTCATCAAGTTCTTCAAAGAACTCTTCCAAAGCAGCTCTCAGGAAGAAATTGAAAGAAGCATTGGAAAATTTAGATAAATATGATGAAGGTCAAATCATGAAAATGATTGACGACGCAGCTTCGACAGAAAGCAGCAGTGAAGACAATGGAAATATGTGTAATCCCAAAAGATTGGCTTTGGCTTACATGGATCCCAATTATGAATAAGATAAGACTTCTTTGGAAAAGTAGAGGCAAAGCCGGAATTACTTTTTCCAAAGTAAAAACTTTCATTATTCTATTTTGGCATCTTTAGAAAAGCCAAACGACTAAAACTTTTAGTAATAGCTAATCTCCATTATCTCAAAAGATAAAAAGAAGATTCCCACTCAACCACTCTTTTACAAAAGAAGTAGGCCCTTATGTCTCCATTATGAAGAAAGTCATTCTCCACTTACTCTACTTTAAAGGTAGACCCCTCCTTTTGTGTCGGCAACATCCTAGCCTTCCATTTGTATGTCTAAGATGTAAAGACACTCCCACTTTCTCCTATATAAGAAGACCTCATTTCTCTTAAATACAGAAAATTTAGATACATCTCTCTAAATCATACTTTGAAAGCTCTCTCTATGTATTTCTATTTCAAGTTTGCAATGCAATAAAAGTCCAGTTTGCTTGTAAGTTTTCTTATTTTAATTGTAAGTTATATCATTTTCATTCCACATACTTAAGATCCTTTATATGGTATCAGATTTAATTGTAAGTTATATCATTTTCATTCCGCATAATTAAGATCCTTTATATGGTATCAGAGCTTTAGTTGAAATAGTCTGTTCATTGAATCATCAATGTATGGTAAGGAATCGATGTGTTTCTTGCGTTCCCAAAAAGCATTAGAAAAATCTGAACATATTTCTTTTTCAAAATTCTCATGAAGTTTGGCTATCTTAGTAACGATCTCCGAGGTTTTTAAAATCTGTTCGATTTTCTTAACACGAATTTCAGCATTTAAAAAGGTGATATGTTGTGAAAGATTATTAATACGAAAAACAATATTTTGTCTAATAAAATCACTCATCTTGTGAAAGAGTTTTAACAAAAGGAAAATGTAATTCTTTTCCGAGTATAGTAGTATTAATACCATTTAAATCAGTATAAAAAGATTTTATTTGAGTGATGAAAGGTATTCCAAGAATAATATCTTCACTGATATCTTCAGTAATTACGAAATCATTAGTTAAACAAATGCCATTATTGCAAATATGAGCTTTAGAAAGCTTATAATTAATTTTCAAAAGTTCTCTTGTAGCGAAGTATAATTTTGAAGTACTTTTTTGCAAATACTTCGTAGGGACTATACCTTTTACTATGCGCTGACCGCACCATCATTACAAAGCAATTTTGTTAATAACAAAATGTTTACTAACTACAAGTTTAACTGGAATATGATGACTCTGAGGTCGAATTGAAGATATTACCGTTACTCCTAGAGCTACTGAGTTAGAAGGATTATTACCGGTATTAGTGACAATAGGTTCAGCTAAATGATCATTGTTAATAGACTCAATATCGTCATCTTGGGTAGATTCATGTCCTGAATCTTGTTCTTGTAAATTGGTCTTCTTGAGAACCTATTCGGTAAGGATGTCCATTTCTACTTTTCCTAATCAAGACTTGATATCTCTAATTTCATCTTTGAGGTTAGATACTTCATGACGAAGATCTGAGATAGTTGGTTCAGCTTGCTTTTCCGAACGATTCATAATTTGCTTCATGCTGAAAGGTTCAACAACTGGACGGGATCTAGGTTTGTCCGTGTTGAGGATGATGTTTTTGAGTTCTAAGAGAAAACGATTTCTAGCCTCATCATCAGCTATGTGCTGAATAACATCGAATAGAGCTTCTTTCGAATGATCTGAAAGAACCCTGATGGTTTGAGTACTGTCATAAGTACAAAATGCTTTAGTACAAGAACAATATCTTCCTGATTGGCTCTCATCTGATTCATAGTCAAGATTAATGTCTTCGTCATCGCTGTATTCATCAGATGTACCTGAATATTCAGAAAAAGGTTCATCAAGTATAGCTAAAAGCTTACCTTTGGTTTCATCATCTATGCCAAGAAGGTTTATCTTTTTCTTCTTGGTCTGTGATCGACATTTATTAGCTTTGTGACCTGTTTTACCACAAGTCCAATAGACATCTGTCTTGGAATCTCTAGGTCTCTTGGACCTTCTTTTCTTAGATTTCGACGAATCCTCTTTTCTTCGAGATTTTTTCCTGTGAGATTTCTTTTCTATTTTGTCTTTCTTCACCTTGTCAGGTGGAGTAATAAAACCAAAATCTCTACAAAAACTTCCAAGCTCACGTCTTGAAGATGACTGCTCTTTCTTAAGCTGATGCTTAAGCTTAATGTCTGTGCAAAGTTCCAACCCTACAATATTAATGGTGCTTACCAAATTACCATATGTTAGACTGCTATAGGGAATACGACCATCATTGCGATCTTGTAATTTAGCCCTTACTTTGTCAGCAAAGAGTGGGGGTAGTTCGCTGATGAAGCATTCCTTCCAAAAGTCTAGGTGACAGTCAGAACGAAGCATTACTTTATTAAGGAAAGCATGCTTATAATGGATGAAACTGTCTAAGTTTGGACAGCTAAGACTATTTAGAATTTGGAGACTCCTATCCTGAAAAAGTTTGGGTTTGCCAATAACATGCTTAGCGATGTGATATAGTAACGTTGCACAAGCATCTTCTTTAGTGACTAGAGAAGTACTTTGGCTGTTTCCTTCAACCTTCACAACTGTTTCTGTTGTTGTGGCATTAATGATGAACTGCTTAGTATCATCTTTGCAGTAGTTATCCCACCAATGTTTTAACATGCCTGTAAAACCTGCAGCAATCATAGTAGCAGCTTCCTTATCTGCTGATCCTCTCATTTTGTAAGCAGTGATTGCAATACCCATATCATGGAGTTTGTTGTAAATTTGATGTTTTGCAAGACCATCAATATTCCATTCAGTAATGCTTCTTCTTTCATGAGAAGAAGTGGATAAGAAGGCGTTTTCCTCATACTGCAAGTCTGGGAATGAGGGATGGCTATGATAGTTTTTTCGATTATGGAATCTATCGTTGGATAGCTTTTGGAGAAGGATATCTTTGTCCTGAATAGGTTCAATAGATTTCTCTTGAAGGGTAGAAACCTTGTTTTGGGTTTTGTCTTCTTGTTTGGAAACGCTAAATTTGGTAAGTTGTTCATTGATCTTGTCAATAAGATTATTTCCTGAGATTTCAAAAGTCTCTGAGAGTTTAGGGAATTTATCTTTGGAAAATTCTGGTAATTTGAATCTCGGGTTAGGTTCAATATGGATATTGAATGAAGTAGAAGCCGGGATAGGTCTTCCACTAAAAATAGATTTTGTATCTTCTATTTGTTTGGAGATTACATGAAGGATTTGATTTGAATAGTTGTTTTGTTCAACTACTCTGTCAATATCTGCAGTAGTGAGTAAAGTACCGGTCTTATCACTTTTCTCTTTGAAAGGAGAAGCTTTAATAACTATTCCTGCAATAGGAATGTTAATACCTTCTAGATGAGGAGTAATAGATTCAACAATCTTATTAGAAGTTGTATACCATTTATTAACGATAACCTGTAATGACTCAGTCTGATTTTCAATCTTACCAGTCATCTCAAACTATTTAAAAAATTCAATTTCACAACCTATTCTTTTCATATCTTTCATCCAAGAATCTCTGAAGGATTCTCTTTCTTTAAGAGTATAGGTAGCTACATACCATTTTCTCTTAGTCTGATTGTCAGGATGAGTCCACATTTTGTGTAAAACATCTGGATCAAGGGTAAATACTTTACCTGTTTTCAGCATACCAAGCCAACCTGGTTTCTCTGTTTGAGGAGGCTCCATCTCACTTGCAGTGGGACTATTTGGTTGATCTTGATAGAAGACTTTATGGACATCTCCTGAAAAGTCAACACCTGTAACCTTACCTTTGTTGTTATCAACTGATTCAGCTATGGAAATGCCTTCTTCTGCTGCTTCCTCCGGGGTTTTTGAAGGAGAAAGTGGTCTGTGAACGGTTCTCGAGTGATACGAAGTAGAGGTGGACCAGGACCTTCGATTAGATGAAGATCTCCTAATAGTTCTGTCAAGAAATTTGAGTTCGATTGACCCATCTGGGAATTGAATGACTCTTTCAATCTGAGATCTTTCAGAATGAGATGCAAAATGTTGAGTGATATTATCAAAACGCCAATCTTTGTTAGAAAGTATATCTTTCCATTGGAGTAGACGGGGAACGAAAATAGAACTATGTTCATGGTTGGCTTCCATAAGCATAGTCTCACCTTTAGCGCTTTCATGATAAGCCTTGGGTGCAAGGGTGGTTTTCATAAGCTTGTAGTAGACTCGGTAGATAATGGCTATCTCACGAGTATTGATTTTGCTGTTCAAGTTTTTGGTTTTGACATTGAGGGTCAAAGAATCCATGACGTTAGGGTCATTAATATCAAGGGAGAAGTTAGGATAACAATTAAAGTAAACTGGCCCATTAGCTAGATTACTCTGCAAAACTCCTAACAGCGAATCATCAAAATTCAAAAATCTGCCATCTCGAAGGATGACACAAACAGGAATATCAAGTCCTTTTCTAAATAAAGGCTTAACAACTACTTGCACTAAACCAATATGCAAATAATTGAAATTAGATTTATAATGATTTATATCACTTTCTTTAAGCAGATGAATAACTTCTAAAGAGTTATTAATAGCAATAGTAGATTCACAAGTCTTAATGTTATGACGAGTAATCCAGCTAAAATTACCTATTTGATAAATCTTTTTGAAAGGTTCTTCTGGTATACTCCAGTTTAAATCATTTTCAACTTTAGAAATCTTCGTTGCTTGAGAAGATAAATTTATGTTGTTTAAAATATGTTGATGTTTATCCATAGTTTTGAAAAATACTGTCTAATGGATTTACAGTACAAAATATTTCATTAAGTATTTTCAACAAATTCAACATGCTAGTAAGTATATAAAGAATATTAAAACAGATATCAAAGATCCAAATATGATATTCTAAGGGAGGTTCTCTTGGTTTTACAACAGTTCATTTCCTAGAGTCATCTTAGCTACGGGACCACCATTAACAAGTCTAAACGCCCTCCTGGCAATAGCGACCATCAAAATTCGGCAGACCAACGTACAAACCGGATATTAATCGGAAACCTCATACTCATAGGAAAGAACGAATACCTCACACCAAGTATAGAATACATATATAGGAACAAGATACAACTAATAATAAATGTATATATACTAACAACATGCAAAATTTATTTAAATACTACATCAAAATAAATTTGTCATGCCTTAGACAATATATGTATTTAGTTGCTCATGCTAAATACGTATACCTTAGCAATCAATACCTACAATCAATGGTGAATTGGAGTTCTTCAAGCCAAACCCTAGCTTTCTCCTTCCTTGGTTCTTTAGGGGAAATTTCGGGGTGATCTTGGAGAGAATTTAGGAATTTAGAAGAAAAAATTAGAATGGGTAGTTTTTAGGCTTAAGGGAGTTATATATAGGGCTTAGGATGAAGATCAAAACAACTTAGTTTAGACATTAATCAATTAGGGGAAAAGACTTAAAAGCCGGTAAAAATAACTGTTGACCCATTCCTATGGTCTGTAGGTCCTTCTACGGGCCGTCCTGGTCAATTGTAGAAATGAATCAAGGACCCTTAATTTGGCCAACTTTTGACAGACACGATCTACGGTTCGTAGGTCCTTCTACAGACCGTACATACCAACCATATAGCCCAATCTTAAGCTTTAAAATTTCACTGAGTCTGGGAGTCACTTACAAGACCTATCTACAACTCGTACATGGGATGACAGGTCGTCCTGGTGAACCGTACAAAGGGTACTAGGACTTGTTTTTAAAAAAATTAGTTTCCCCATTCCTACAGTTGTCACCTACGGCCTATAGAAGCTTCTACAATCCGTAGATGGGAATCGTAGAGACAACCTACAACCCAAAAATTCATTTGCTCCCTTTTCCAAATTTCTAGGTGTTACAATAACCCAACCATCCCCCATAAGATTGATGAATGCATGGAAACAACAAGCAATTATACTAGTGATAGGCAATGTATATGAATGTATGCTGTGTAACCAAAATCAATAGTGCCACTGAGTTGAAAACCATGAGACCAAGTAAATAGGGCACTAATACAAGGGTAAAAATCCAAATGTCAATGGTGAGCCCGGACCTCGAGTCGTGGTTGTTAGTAGTGCACCCGGACCTAAAAACCGCGACTAATGCACTAGTGAGAACACTCGTGAAGTTCCTCTACCCCAAAGATCTAGTAAAGCTAAGACATATGTAGTCATTTAGTATAAAAGGATCGACGGTAATTTCGATCGATCAAGTAAAAAGAGAGCACATTCACGATTCCTCTTTTGTCTAAAAAATTAGTTACCAAAGTGATTCAAGTGGTACAACTTTCATTAAAACCAGTTTAGAATAGCAAAACGTGTGAAAACAGTCTTTCTTGAAAAATAATAGTGAAAATCAATGCATGAATCAGGATCGTACCACAAAACATGTGAGAAAATAAGTGTCGATGCAATGCATGTCATCACTAGTGCCCAACATTCAAACAAGAGCAACAAACAACTAGAAATATAATACCAATACTACTACACTGCTATGACATAGAAAACTAACCTAGAGTCCAGCTGGTCCTCGACCAAGGCCTCGGGCCCAATGATATGCCAACATACTCAACAATAACAACATATATAATAGACTCGCACTAATACTCAATAAACAAAGTAATCAAGGATGTGTTTAACAATCAGAAGAGGAAAACTCAAGGATTAACACCTTGCCTCGAATACACTACTCAAGCGACAAAATACTGAGTATAGCTAATGCTAACCTATGGCTATGACAAACAACTCAGAGTTCAAACCCTAATAGAGGGTACCAAACCGAAGCAATCCCTGCATGGGCCAACAAATAACTAAAGGGGAAATAAAAACACATTCTAAAGCATCTAAGTCACAAACTAAACTAAGGCTTGAAGCATTAATACTAAGAAAGATGAGTGCACCACGATGTTACGATCATGGACTGCTAGCCTAAGCTAAGGGTCCCGCCACCCAAGACTAGCCCAAAAGCTTCTACAGAAATCAATAGATTAGGAAGTAAGGGATAGATTCCTAAAACCTAGCAACTATAATCTTAATTCATATGTAATTCATACTACACATTATCTAATAGAACACAGCCAAGAAAAGTATATTGTCTTCTACCTCGAAGCCGATCACGTGCGCGTCAAATCCGCTGCATTGGATCCCTCCCCTTCTAAATACCTCTAATTACTATCATGCTATCATAATATTGATTATGATGTCATTACAAATGTGTAGACATAAAAATAAATATAATTGAAGAGGGCCAAAAATCAAAATAGAATTATGGGACCCACGCCAGGAATTCCAAAACTGACTCCATCAAATGGTTTCATTCATCTCAAAGGACTTTTGCCCCGAAAACAGACACAATTTGAGCCTCACAACTAGCTAGAACAGGTTATGTAAGAGGGAGGGCAAAATTCACCATTAAAGCTTAAAGAGGAGAGGAGAAGGAAGATACTTACAGGTCAAACATGCAATACTCGAGCCTATAGTCACCCCCACAACAATCCCCAACGATTTCCAGCAACAACAAGCCAATTCCCATAGAAAAATGAGCTGCTAAGATGTCACAACCCCCGACGTCGTGAGTGACACCCACACTAAACTACCTTGTGGAAGAACCAATGACTAACCCGAAACCAACCAACACCATGTAATTAAGAGAAGTTCATCATACAAAAGCAATGAAAATAATTTAGTCAACTAAAGGATTGAATTCCCATAAACTCAACCCAATAGTCTAAAATTAGTTAATGTTGAAAAACAACCCCTAGAACTGAAAATCATCATACCAAAGCTCTAAACAGTCAAACTGGGGATGCAACCCCGAATACTAACCATAATTTTAAGGTTTAATGTCTATGTCCTACAAGATGGACAAGAAAGAGATAAATCTACCTAAGTAAGGATTTGCATAACTGGCTTTTTCAGCAACCATTCTGCTTCGATCGAGTTGTGCTCTCTGAAATGTTGATGTGGTGTCATATGTGGGCATGTGACCACATCACTTCCTCCGCGTTAGCATCAATTTTTGGAAACAAATGGTTTGCTTATTTCCAACTTCTTTTGGCACACCTTTTTACGTTATTTCAATCCAAGCACGGGTAAATCATGAAAATTTATCTTTTGAAGCTAAAATGTCATGAATGTCACTTTCTTCTAACAAAAAATGTACAATAAGGTAAACTTAATGTCCAAATAAGTAAATAGATCACCCACTTATTAAATATTAGATACATGAATTAATAATGGTTGAATCAGTTGCAAACCTCAACAATATGATTTATTGTGCTCCATTCTCCATTCTGTTAGATGGATTTGCTGAAGAAGATCGTCTGAAGGAGAAGTAGGAGAGAAAATTGAATCATGAACGTTTTCTGATTTTACTCCAAATGTTATGTGTTCTGATTTTTTGAGTTCTAGTTCAAGGCAGGGCAGAATGTAACTCACGGGGGTTGGAGGAGCCTGTCCCCGAAAAAATGTAATAAGACTCATTCTAATACTTGAGTACAATGGGTTGTTTTGAAACTTAGTAGTTAAAGCGTACTTGCGTGTTAAAGGGGTACGCGAATTTGGGCTACTATTTTAGAGTATCGAAGCTCAATGACATTGATCACACCTACGGCCAGAAGAAAGAAAATATTTAGCGCACGGTCCTAGGATAATAGATAATTATTTGAAAGTATAAATGAGATTAGTAGATATGATATCAATGAATTCGGCCTCAAAGTGGATTCTTTCTAGGCATCAAATGCCAAAAGAGACCCTCTCTAAAAACATAGATCAAAATGGACACTTTGCCCGTAATGAGCGAATTGTCCACCTTTACCGTTAACTCTGTATATTCCATCCCAAATAGTATTCATTTTAAAGCTGGACTCTAATATGAATGTATGTCTAATCAAATAACTTTGTCATATTTTTAAGGAATAAGAAACAAGTACCCCCTAAACTATGACCGAAATCCTAAAGACACGCCTAAACTTAACTAGGATCCTATTACCCCCTAAACTCATTTTTTTCGTATTTTTGTGCACCTTTTGTGCTGACGTGGCACCTTCAATTAACCAAGTTGGTTGTGTTTGTACACACGCGCCTGCCACATGTGTAAATATATATTTTTATTATTGTTCTTTTTTTAAAAAAATATTCTTATTTTCTTTATCTTGTATTTAAATTAATTTTTTTTAAAAAAAAAAATCTATCACCCTATGGTGGTGAGACCTTTATAGTGATGAATAAAATTACAATGCTAAGGGGAGCTTAAGCTAGACCCATTGTTCCAATTATGGGTGTACAAGTCAATCCGTAAAGTCAAACCGAACCGACGAACCAAATAAAAAATGATTTGTGGTTTGGTTTGGTTGGTTTGGCGGTTGAAAAAAAAAACCAACCACTTGGTTTGGTTTGGTATTAAAAGAAAAAAAGTCAAACCGAACCCAAACCAAACAGACATAATATATATATATATATATATATATATATATATATATATATATATTTCCGTAAAGCTCATGGCTAGGAGAATCTCCAATCAAGATGGAGATCAAGAAGAAATGATTAACAAGTATTTAGAAGACATTAAGAAAAATCTACTCCTTAATATCACAAATTATGCAAATAAGGGTAGTTTGCAATATGCTTAAGTCAAGTGGGGGCTATTGAAAAATCACTTGACAAATGTAGGACAAAGTTAATAAATATTGTAATAAAAGAAAGTATTTTGATCCTTAAATATATCAGCTTTTTAATAATTTTTTACATTAACTTAAACATAGAAACAACGGTTGATGAATAAGTCTAAATGAATTCTTTCTATTTCATAAATTTATCATTTCAAATGTTACAATTATATTGTTATAGTTATTCAAATTCGAAGTTAACAATTTACTTTGTAAATATTTCGTTTTGTATTCAGTTTGACTGTATCCTTTAATCTTATTAATTCAACATAATAAACGTTGATATTTCAAAAAAATATATTTGTACTCATGTGAATTTTACCGTCTTTATGAAAATTTCTATTCATTTAACATTTCTTAAGTTTAGCTTATCACACAGGTAAGTGAAAATATATTTTATCTCTTTTTCAAACACCGTATAGTTGTAAAAAAATAAAAAACCAAAAAAAACAGAAAGAACCAACTAAAATCAAAATCGAAAAAACTGACTTTGCGTGGTTCGATTTGGTTTTTAGATTTAATAAACCTACATAATTAGTTTAGGTTTTCTTTAATGAGAAACCGAACCAAACCGACCTATGTACACCCCTAGTTCCAATAGTTGCTTTGCAAAAACTAAGGTTATAACAAAAAGAGAAAAGACATAAAGACACCATCGAAGTTGTCTTGTATTTTCATAAGGAAAAATGTAGAAGTACCTCCCTAGACTATGACCCAAATCTCAAAGACACACCTTAACTAAACTAAGGTCCTATTACCCCCCTGAACTCATTTTTTTTGTAATTTTGTACACCTTTTTGGCTTACGTGGCATCCAAATATCTCCCACGCGCCTCAACTGCGTGGAGTCACGGGTGTGCCACATAAGCCAAAAGGTGTACAAAATTACAAAAAAAATGAGTTCAGTGGGTAATAGGACCTTAGTTTAGTTGAGGTGTGTCTCTGGGATTTCGGTCATAGTCTAAGGGGGTACTTGTGTCTTCTCCCTTTTCATAAAGACACCTTAACTTTGGAAGTGTTCTGTCACCCCACAAAACTTTTTAATATCTTTATAAATGGGCCATTTTTACCCATTCCCTCGTCTGGGTTGTGACCACGTGCGTGATACAATGTTTTCATTGCCATTAACCAGTTTAAAAGTGTCACGTGTCGTTTTATTTCTTTATTATTAATTATTTAATTAATTTGCATCATCTTCCCCAAATTTAAACTCAAAAGAGCCATTAGTAGCCCTCTCTTCATGATTTCATCTTTTTTTCCAAAGCAAGATCAACGTTGGTACTCTCTTTGACGAGCTCATCATCTTCCCCAAGCACAATAAGGTAGGAATTCGTTTTCTCTTTTAAGTTCCAGTAGAAAGGATTAGTTTCAAGTTTTTTAATATTTAATTTCTTCTTAATTTTGTGATTAGGTTTTGATCGAAAATGTCAAATTCAATTCCTTTTTCTTCCAAGAATCTTGACCAAGAAACATCAACAAGGAGATGATTAGCACGAAATGGTTTCACCAAGAGAGACGAGAAAATGTGAAGAACTGGGAAAGCTGAGAAATAACAAACGAAAAAAGACTTTTCTACTTTAGTAAAGAATCAGGTCGAGCTGAACGGGTTGAAAAGAGTGAGCATCACACGCGACAACCCAAACGAGGGAATGAGTCAAAATGGCTCATTTACAAATATATCAAAAAGTTTTGTGGGGTAATAGGACAATTCCAAAGTTAAGGTGTCTTTATGAAAATACGGGACAACTTCAATGGTGATTTTATGTCTTAATCTATACAAGTATTGCACAAATTTACAAGTCCAGCGTAATAGACAAAATTAGCTATAATATCTCAACTAGATCAGTTCTATACAAAATAATTCTTATTCTGCTTATGCCTTAGGGATTCCATTTGTATGAGATCAAGTTTGTAAGGTCCGATGGCTATTGATGGTATGTGAGCATGTGCAAAAATAATCAACTCCTTATTTGTAATACTCCATTTTGCCAAGGCATCTGCAACTTTGGCTTCCTTGTAACAATGTCAAACCTCGCTAGTAATAGTACTTGAAATATTTTGAATACGAGTAATGATATTCTTCATTTGCTAGGGGATATTGTAATTACCTTTGAACGTTTCTTTTACCTTGTATCGTAACTTTTTTTTACCTTCATTCATTGTTTTTTCTCTTTTATTTTTCTATTGAATTTATTTACTCTTTTTATTTTCTTTATCTTTCGTTTTGTATCAATTGGAATTACTTCATAAGTGATTGGGCTCACACACCATTGTTTTGGTAAGTAAAATTAATAGTTCTTTGAAACCGTTCATCATCATTTGGGTACCTGCAATTTTTTCAATAATTTTCCAACAAATGGCTATATATGTTGCAACAGTTGACTATTGGAACAAATTATTGCCATATGTAGCAACAGAAAGGTTATTTCAATCACAACAGAATAAACATATGTTGCAACATATAACTTAGACATGTAGCAATATATGACTTACATGTCACAACAGAATAGTCATATGTTGCAACATATGAATTATACATTTTGTCACAACATGTGATTTATGTTTCACAACAAAATAGTTATATGTAGCAACATATGACTTACATTTCGCAACAGAATAGCTATATGTTGCAACATATAACTTACACATGTTGCCACATGTGATTTATTTGTCACAACATAAAAGTTATATGTAGCAACACATGACTTACATCTCTCCACAGAATTGCCATATGTAGCAACATATATATGACTTACACATGTTACCACATGTGATTTATTTGTCACAACATAATAGTTATATGTAGCAACATATGACTTACATCTCGCCACAGAATAGTCATATGTAGTAACATATGACTTACACATTTCATCATTAATACTAATTGTTTTTTTAATTTATTTCTTCAGGTACAATAAATGGAGGGATTATTTGTAGGTATTGATTGTCGTGGTGAATTAGTCGAGAAGAAAAATTGATACATTTGGCGTTGGAAGGATGGTAAGAAACAGGGAGGGTCTGTAGGGATGACTGTCGAAAGAAATATTTTGTATGATGATTTTATTTGGAAGGGTGCCAGAACCTCATTTGTTGGGAGAAAGTCCAATTTGTTGCACTGTTCATCAATTCTATCACTTTCATTGTGAATTATGTAGTTGTGATTTAAAAATAGATAAAGTAGTTAAATTTCTATATTAGTTATATTTTCATGTGTGGCAACATATATACATTTCTTGCAAACTCATGGGAAAAAGGTGACATTTTTGTGTTTTGTACTGATTTTTGAATTTGTTCTTTATAAAATGTTTAATCTAAAAAATTTTGACATTTTTCCATTGCTAAATCGCTCAATTTATCGATTAAGCCATCCTTTAAGTGACATATGTGGCAACATATGCACGTTCTATTGAAAATTACAATAGACATGTCATATGTGGCAACATATGTATATTCTAAAATATGCTTTTGGGGTTAATTCAATTAAATTGTCACCTAATTCAACATGTAACATTAATATATAGCCCTACAACATGTCTAAGTACAAAATTATGGTCTAATACAACAATCTTCATCAATTCTATCAATTATTTTTACAAAGACTATCATACCACTAGTTCATCATACAATGACTAAGTAACTTCATATGATAGTTATATAACACTCTTGTAAATCGTTGTTCCAAGTGTTATAGCATAGTTTTAATGTTTAATTATGGTCCAAAGTACTAAAATTTGGTCCAATTTGACATTTTTCCATTCCTAAATCGCTCAATTTATCGATTAAGCCATCCTTGAAGTGACATATGTGGCAACATATGCACATTCTGTTGGAAAAATTGCAACAAACATGTCATATGTGGCAACATATATATGTATATCCTAAAATGGTCTTTTGGGGATTAATTCAATTAAATTGTCACCTAATTCAACATGTAACACTAATATATAGTCCTACAACATGTCTAAGTACAAAATTATGGTCTAATACAACAACCTCCATCAATTCTATCAATTATTTTTACAAAGACTATCATACCACTAGTTCATCATACAATGACCAAGTAACTCCATATGATAGTTATATAACACCCTTGTAAATCGTTGTTCCAAGTGTTATAACATATTTTTATTGCTTAATTATGGTTCAAAGTACTAAAATTTGGTCCAATTTGACATTTTTTCCATTCCTAAATCGCTCAATTTACCGATTAATCCATCCTTGAAGTGACATATGTGGCAACATATGCACGTTATGTTGGAAAAATTGCAACAAACATGTCATATACGACAACATATGTATATCCTAAAATGTGCTTTTTAGGGTTAATTCAATTAAATTGTCACGTAATTCAACATGTAACACTAATATATAGTCCTACAACATGTTTAAGTACAAAATTATGGTCTAATACAACCACCTTCATCAATTCTATCAATTAGTTTTACAAAGAGTTCCATATCACTAGTTCATCATACAATGACCAAGTAACTCCATATGATAGTTATATAACACCCTTGTAAATCGTTGTTCCAAGTGTTATAGCATATTTTTATTGCTTAATTATGGTCCAATGTACTAAAATTTTGTCCAATTTGACATTTTTCCATTCCTAAATCGCTCAATTTATCAATTAAGTCATCCTTGAAGTGACATATGTGACAACATATGCACGTTCTATTGGAAAAATTGCAACAGTAATGTCATATGTGGCAACATATGTATATCCTTAAATGGTCTTTTGGGGATTAATTCAATTAAATTGTCACCTAATTCAACATGTAACACTAATATATAGTCCTACAACTTGTCTAAGTACAAAATTATGGTCTAATACAACAACCTTCATCAATTCTATCAATTATTTTTACAAAGACTATCATACCACTAGTTCATCATACAATGACCAAGTAACTCCATATGATAGTTATATAACACCCTTGTAAATCGTTGTTCCAAGTGTTATAACATATTTTTATTGCTTAATTATGGTTCAAAGTACTAAAATTTGGTCCAATTTGACATTTTTCCATTCCTAAATCGCTCAATTTACCGATTAATCCATCCTTGAAGTGACATATGTGGCAACATATGCACGTTATGTTGGAAAAATTGCAACAAACATGTCATATGCGCCAACATATGTATATCCTAAAATGTGCTTTTTGGGGATTAATTCAATTAAATTGTCACGTAATTCAACATGTAACACTAATATATAGTCCTACAACATGTTTAAGTACAAAATTATGGTCTAATACAACAACATTCATCAATTCTATCAATTAATTTTACAAAGACTATCATATCACTAGTTCATCATACAATGACCAAGTAACTCCATATGATAGTTATATAACACCCTTGTAAATCGTTGTTCCAAGTGTTATAGCATATTTTTATTACTTAATTATGGTCCAATGTACTAAAATTTGGTCCAATTTGACATTTTTCCATTCCTAAATCGCTCAATATTCGATTAACACATCCTTGAAGTGTCATCTGTGGCAACATATGCACGTTCTGTTGGAAAAATTGCAACATACATGTCATATGTGGCAACATATGTATATCCTTCTTCCTACAAGTTTTAGTCCTACGCCTCTTCTGGATCTTTGTGTCAGTTGTTTCATTTGTTAATACTATCTTTCTTTTGACAGAAGGCATTATATTTGTATCTGCAACCACAAAACCAAATACTTCTTAACAAAAATAACAACAACCAAACACAAACACAACACAAACAACAAAACATCACCCAAATACGATTCAATACCACAAATGAAGCAACCAACAAATAACAAAACCCTAAACCCTAACCAACCAACTACAAATTGAAGCTTTTTGAAATTTCAAAAAGAATAACAACCAACCAAACCAAACCAAACATCCTTACAAAAAAATAAGCGATAAACCACTAAAAACGTACTGATTTACTACCAGTAAAAGTATTTCAAAACCCTAATTAAATTATACCTGAGAATATCGACGATAAATTAAGAATGAAGAGGACAACGATGACTTCTTGTAGAAAATATCACAACAGATTACACTTATGTGGTAGAGAATATCGCAACAACAGATGGATGGATATGTAAGAAGAAAGAATAATGGAGAAAATAAGAGCTCTGACAGATGAAAGGAAGAAGGAAGAAGGAATAGGAAACAAAACAAAAATCAAGAATATGAATCGTCCTTTTATAGAGGAGAGAGGGAAAAAAGGACGATTGTTCTGCCTTTTGATTATTTTTTAAAAATTTTGACAGTATAATGTTGCAACATATGACAATTCAAAGGGACATATGTTGCCACATATAACCTTCTTGTTGGGGCCCATATAGATAATTATTGAGTTTTTTTTTACCACAAATGTTACATATGTTGCCACATATGAACTTCCTATTGGGGCCCATGCAGATAATTATGTGTTTTTTTTTACCACAAATGTTACATATGTTGCCACATATGACCTTTCTGTTGGGGCCCATGCAGATAATTATGTGTTTTTTTTTTTTAACACAAATGTTACATATGTTGCCACATATCACCTTCTTGTTGGGGCACATGTAGATAATTATGTGGTCTTTTTTACCACAAATGTTACATATGTTGCCACATATGACCTTCCTGTTGGGGCACATGCAGATAATTATGTGGTTTTTTTTTTACCACAAATATTACATATATTGCCACATATGACCTTCATGTTGGGGCACATGCAGATAATTATGTGGTTTTTTTTTACCACAAATGTTACATATATTTATTAATATTATCAGCAAAAATGAACACTTCACCAATTGTTTTTTACAACATATCAACAAAAAGGTAATTCACAATGATATACATAACCATCAAAACTATATCTAATCAATGGTGGTAACCACAACATTTTCATCTATGAACTTTGCTTTTTTAGGTCTAGGCCTCTATGGGTCTTCATTGTTACTAACATAGCCACTCCGAGCCTTTAAAATCCCATAATTCCATAGGAGTGAAGCATATCTCAAGCGAAGGGATTGAGAAATAATTCCATCAGATGGTATTTGTAGTCCATCACTCAAAAAGTCAGCGTAGCAACAAAAACTCTACAATCACTGCATGGTATATTATCAATTAAAAAATATAATAACCCTAATATTAAAGAACTGACCAGTTGGTTCGGTCTTTTTGCTCAAAAAATCCGCTAGATTCAAGGTACTTTGGCAACATTGTAGACAACTTTTGAATCTCGACGCATAATTTTCTGTTAGTCCTAGATGAGGACATTGAATCATACACCTTTATGCGCCGTTCCTTCAATACAACGACTGCCAAGACCCAATGAAACTCCCATTACAATTTATAGGGACATAAACCTCATCTGTGAGGTGCCAAGGCAGTCCAGTAGTTGGAACTGCAACTACAAAATCAAGTTGTTTGAACTCAAGATCCGAGCAATTGGCTAAGTAGTGATTGTCCTTATCTCTTCTGCAATTGTGTAATCATTATAAATAATTATTTAGTGGACAACAAGAAGAAATACTAATAATAGTTGAACGACTTTACTTTTTTGCATGATGCTTGTAAAGACCCTCGTTTATCCATTGCGAGAAGGATGACATTAGTTCAATTAGACCCTCGCCGTCAATGTTAAAACCCGCAAATGGATATTGTTGCTTCACATCACAACTGACGACTTCGACTTTCTTCTCTTTCTTTTCCTCTTTCTCTTTCGCTTTCTTTTTCACTTTCTCTTTCTCCTTCTCCTTCTCCTTCTTCTTCTTCCTCTCTTGCTCCTTCTCCTTCTCCTTCTCCTCCTCCTCCTTTGCCTTCTCCTTCTCCTTGCCTTTTGGATTTGAGTGTGATACTGGAGCAGTAGTCATTGATTTTTTTGTTTCACAAATTATAGATAGTGATTGGGAAATAGATTTTTTCAACCTCCTACACTTCAAAGGCTGTGAAATCTTCTTGAATGTATGTACATCAATATTATAAGTCATTTCCTTAAAAATATCAGTTAGTTCTTTAACACAACTAATAATATAATCATGTTGCTGCTCACATTCTTCGCATAGACAAAAAGAGCATTTGATGTTAGAAGAGGAAGCAACACCAATAAAAGATTGAGTTGTTGTCATGGATGAAGCTTCTTGTATCATTTCATCTACAAGGTAAATAAAAAAATGTTGAGAGTTTATAATTGATTATAAAATAATAATGGGTAGCAATTTATACTTATGTTGACACAAATGGATATTTTGTTGCCACATATGTACCTTCTGTTGCCATGACTGAATCTTCTGTGGCCACAAATGAATCTTCATGCATGTGCCACATATTAATCTTCTGTTACTACAGATGACCATTTTGTTGCTCTAACACATAGGTGATATGTTCCAACATATGACAACTCTGTTGGAATATATACCAACATATCACTAAAATGTAGCAACATACGACACATCTTTCAGCAAATGAAATATATGTTGGACAACTGAACAAGACTATATTTCTAAAATTATATGAACAAAATGGTCACAAAAAAACAATAAAAGCCATAAAAAATGAATTTTCACTGAATGTTAACAATACATATACATTTCCTCAAAATTAGGGCTTTTTTGGGTTTGTTGATTTTCTTTACCATTACACCATTATTCAATTTTCACATCTATAGAACGATTTATTGTTCATTAACCCAAGAAAAAAACTTAGTATTGTTCGAAAATTGTAAAATCTTTCGAAAAAAATGACTTACCTATTTTAAGCCGAACACAATCTTCAGTTTAGATAGAGGAGAGAGTCACGACCGGAGATGAAGAGGAAGATAAGATAATGGGGGAGAATATTTGTTTTGATAGTTAGATTTTCAGATTTTCTAAGGAAGAAGAAGAAGAGAACAGAGAACGTTGGGAGAAGAAGAGAAAATTCTATTTTCTTTTACTTTTTTTTTTTAAATGGTTTGGATAAAATTATAAAAGTTGAAAAATAAAGTGTTTTTTTGTATTTTATAAAAAATTAGAAAGTTTTGAAAATGTTAATTTGGTTCTAAATTTACTTAATTACATTTTAAAATGAATTTGATCCTTTCTTCATCAAAGTGTCACTAAAAGTCAAAGCAAGGCTTAATTGTCACTTTTCATTTAATTGTCTTTGGAAACATTCAGCCTTCATTTTCCCTTATTTTTCCTGGCAATGGAAAAACTAGCACGTTCCAAGAGTCAGACTTCAATGGCAGTCCCAAAGCGCCAATTTCCCATTGCACCAGCACGACGCCTATGCCTTCCCAAATCCACCATCAGAGGCGCAGCAACTTGTGCTTCACTTGTTAGCACAATCCACTTAGAAAATTCCCCAAAATCTGATGACACATTTGTAGTCCAGAAAATTTTGTGGAACCTAAAACAAGGTAAGCGAGTAACCAATTCTTTACATGGTGTAAACCCATCTACTTTTCTTGAAGTTCTTGTTAATTGTCGTGATAATTTGCATTTATCACAGAAATTTATCAACTTGGTTTCTGTAAATTGTCCTAATTTTAAACATTGCACGAGTTCATTGAGTGCTACTGTACATGTGTTGATTAGGTCTAAGAGGGTAGCTGATGCACAGGGTTTTATCTTAAGGATGATTAGAAGAAGTGAGGTTTCAAGAATTGAGATTGTGGAATCTTTGGTGTCAACTTATGGGGTATGCGGGTCGAATCCATATGCTTTTGATTTGCTGATTAGGACTTATGTACAAGCTAGGAAGATTAGGGAGGCCGTAGAAGTATTTAGGTTGTTGCAAAGGAGGAATCTTTTTGTTCCGATAAATGCATGTAATAGTCTTCTAGGAGGGCTTGTGAAGATTGGTTGGGTTGACTTGGCATGGGAGGTGTATGGTGAGATGACAGGGAGTAGCATTCAGCCGAATGTGTATACCCTCAATATAATGGTGAATGCTTTGTGTAAAGACGGGAAAATTGGAAGTGTGAATCCGTTTATTGAAGAAATGGAAAAGAAGGGAATTTTTCCGGATATGGTGACTTACAATACTTTGATAAATGCCTATTGTCACGAGGGGCTTCTTGAAGAAGCCTATGAAGTGATAAACATTATGAAACCTACGGGGTTAAGACCTTGTCTTTTAACTTATAATTCTATTCTCAATGGTTTGTGTAAGAATGGACAATACGGGAGACCAAAGGAACTTCTGGTTGAGATGGCAGAGAGTGGACTGGCCCCTGATACTGCTAGTTATAATGTATTGCTTGCTGAGTGCTGTAGAACTGGTAACGTGCCGGAAGCAGAATCTGTTTTCAAAGAAATGTTGTGTCGAGCTATCATTCCTGATTTGGTTAGTTATAGTTCACTTATTGGGTTGTTTTCAAGAACTGGTCGTCTCAACCGCTCATTGGCATACTATGAGCATATGAAACGCAAGGGTCTTACACCAGATAATGTAGTCTACACGATTCTCATTGGTGGGTTTTGTAGAAATGGTTCTATGAAGGAGGCTATGAAGATGCGTGATGAAATGCTGGAGCAGAGTTTAGTTATGGATGTGGTGACTTACAATACTATATTGAATGGATTATGCAAAGGAAAGATGCTTCATGAAGCTGATGCGCTTTTCAATGAGATGTTGGAAAGAGATGTAAATCCTGATTTTTACACTTTTACCACGCTTATCAATGGATATTGCAAGTGTGGTAACATGGACAAAGCGCAGACCCTGTTTGAAGCCATGCTACCGAGAAACCTCAAGCCTGATGTTGTGACATATAACATCTTGATTGATGGATTTTGTAAGGTTGGTGATATGGAAAAAGCTTTCAGTTTAAGGGATGAGATGATCTCTGTAAATATTTCTCCTAATTATATTACTTTTAGTATTCTCATAAATGGCTTTTGTAATAAGGGTCGTGTATCTGATGCATTAAGACTATGGGATGATATGATTATCCGTATCAAACCTACTATTGTGACTTGCAACTCTATTATCAAGGGATATTGCAGGTCTGGTGATGCTTCAAGGGCAGCTAAATTTCTGAACAAGATGCAGTCCCAAGGATTATTTCCTGACTCAATTACGTACAATACTCTTCTTGATGGACTTATAAGAGAGGAGAATATGGATAAAGCCTTAGATTTGGTTAATGAAATGGGAAATCAAGGTCTGTCACCTGATGTTATTAGCTATAATACCATACTGGATGGTTTTTGTAAATTTGGTAGAATGCAGGAAGCCAACATGCTGTATAGGAAAATGGTTGAGAGGGGTATTAACCCCGATAGATCCACATATACATCATTGATAAATGGATATGTCTCTCAGGATAACTTGAAGGAGGCTTTTCGTTTCCATGATGAAATGCTGCAGAGGGGCTTCATTCCTGATGACAAGTTTTAATCTCCTTTCTGTTTGAGCCAACTGAAGTTTTTGACCATCAATTTCTGCCATTTCGTGAGTTCTGCATTTTGCAGTTTCAGCCTGTAAGCCCTCTTCTGAATTTGATATTTTGACATTAGGGAATTGCTAGCCAATGTGAAATATGCTCTGAGGAGAACTATG
The DNA here is from genome assembly GCA_035578085.1 of Solanum pinnatisectum. Taxonomy (NCBI): domain Eukaryota; kingdom Viridiplantae; phylum Streptophyta; class Magnoliopsida; order Solanales; family Solanaceae; genus Solanum; species Solanum pinnatisectum. The sequence continues at coordinate 38,488,209 of CM069079.1, read as the reverse complement.
GAGAAATCACTTGCTGGAGCAGATACTTATGGGTGCTCAACTGGACATCTGCTCTCTAAGGAAATGTGTATTAGTGAGATATTATCCTTGACACAAAGCGGTGCTTCATTTTCAGACCCCCCACTTGTTGCCTTCTGTCTTGCTTGATTGGTTAAAGAGAGAACTAGTGAGAACTGGAATGGAATATCGTATTTAGTGTTGAATCCAGCCTGAAGCTCTTTCAAACAAGGGAGGAACGAGTGACCACAAGCTCCACTTAAGCACAGTGCTAGGCATGGTTTGGAACCCTACCATCTATTCTCTATGCATCTCAATTGCTTCACACCTCTGCTTGGAAACTTCCATACAACGCCCCTTGTTTTGTTCTAGCCCTATTCTATTACCAGACATAATTGGGAGAAGCTCGTCCGAAACTAGAGCTAGAAATGCTTGATTTTGTTTTGTTACCGCTCTCTAAGGAACTGTCTGTTAGTGAGACATTATCCAGACACAGAGTGGTGCTTCATTTTCAGAAATGTGCTTTTGGCTGCGGCGAGAAACTTAAGAGGGCTTTGTGATGGAGCTTTGATGAGGATTTCCATCAAGATTGAATATGCAGAAATTCCTCTTTCATCTGCGAGTTTGATAGTTCATCCTGTGGACTCACAATTTGTCAAAGAGCATGGTATGTACAAGTTTTGACCTTAGTTTCTTGGTTCCCCTCTTGTTGCCACTTCCTGGTGATGTTATTGTCATTTTAGATATCAAATATAGTATGAACACTACAAATCAATATATTGCCCACATAGGTTGCAACTTTTGCAAACAATGCATAATGTTACAAATAGCCAATGACTCTTATATTGGATTTTGTGTATGGTATGGTGTTTAAACCTATGTTCGTTGGAATTTTCAAAAATGTCATCGTGTGTGTGTGGGATCCTCCAAAAGCAGTGCATTTTTAGAGGATACAGGGGTGCAACAATATTTTTTGGAGAGTTTGAGCAACATAGGTCCAAACCATGTTAATAGGACAATATTCTCGAGTTATATTGTTGGAGGGGGTAGTTTCCATGGCTTCTATATGGTTTCTGTGAGATTTCCCTATCTGTTATGTAACGGTATTAAAATGCTTTACTCAGTGACATACTCTTTTTTTTCTTTTGATTGTTTACGTGGTGATATACACTTTGTTTCCTTGTGCTTCCGAGTTATGTTGTCTTTGTGCAATGCTGAAAATTTAAACCAAATGCTTTTGCTTCAGGGACGATGATGGTGAGACAAGTGAATCAGAAAAGTTATCCATGTCTATCTTGCATTTGCTGTGAACTTGACATCCAAGGTATGTTGATGACACATGGACTGGACTGCCGTTAATTTCTCCTGATTTGCTGGTTGGTCGTTCTGTTCATGATTACATGTTCCATTAGTGAGCATGAAATGTTAGTAGCAGTTCTCAGAAGTGTGTAAAAGTTCTAGTTGCTCTTGTGTTATCAAACCAGATGAGCTTCCAAGTCCTCCTCAATTGACTATGAAATTACAACCCTTCACTAAATTTATGTCGGGGGCTTTTTGGAGAACTGATCATGAAATGATCAGACTTCAAGGAGATCTATTCCATAGATAGATTGAGGACATAGCTTTGCCTGAGTTAGAAACCCCAGGTTACATATGTTGGCTACAACTTTTCCCTTGTTGAATTATAGTGGAGAATGATGCAATATATGGATGTACATGGATGAGAGAAGTATTGAAAACACCCTAAACTTGGCGCACATTATTAGTTTCGTCTCCGAACTATTGACAGTCGTGATAGATTAGAAGTGTATTTAAGTTCAGTTAGTCAAATAGAGTAGTGTTTTTAAGGTTGTCATATAATTGAAGGATGAAACTAATAAAAATTCAAGCCAAATTTAGAGGTGTTTTCAGTACTTTTATATGGATAGATAATGACAAAGAGTTGCCCTATGGGTATAGTGTAAAACTAAAGTGTTGCAATATGTGAAAATGTATGTGGGTTCATTTATTTGAGTTGGGCAATGTTGAAGAAGTTTTTCAACAAACTTGTGAGCCAAAATGTAAATCTCATGAACAATTTGGCACCAGTTGGTTGTGGAAGGTGCCCAAGATTGGATTTGAGGTTGATGAAAGTTTTATTCAAGGAAAAGGTAGAAGTACCTCCCTAGACTATGACTCAAATCCCAGAGACACACCTTAACTGAATTAAGGTCCTATTACCCCCCTGAACTCATTTTTTTTTTGTAATTTTGTACACCTTTTTGGCTTACGTGACATCCAAATAGCTCCCACACGCCTCAACTGCGTGGAGCCACGGGGTGTGTCACATAAGCCAAAAGATGCACAATATTATATATAAAATGAGTTCAGGGGTAATAGGACCTTAGTTTAGTTAAGGTGTGTCTCAGGAATTTCGGTCATAGTCTAGGGGATACTTGCGCCTTCTCCCTTTTATTCATAACAGAACAATTATGTACATGTTTTCAAATGGGATGCACACCCATGATAAGTCAAATATTAAAAAGAGAAAAATACATAAAATTTCCTCTTGAATTTTGTTAATTTACTTTAGCACTTCAACTTTAAGGGTCCGTTTGGTTTGAATACAAGTTATGCTGGGATTAGTTATGATGAGATAAGTTATGCTGAAATTATTTCTTATAAAGTGTTTTTGTTGTATTCAAAACTATATTTATTGCATAAATTTTAAGAACAAGTTGTTTGTTTACGAAAAATATCATTCACTTTATTTAGTTTTTTGTATTTTCTTTGCAAACTTTATTTATTCATTTTTAACAATAAAATTTTCATCTTACTTAACTTAAATATTTTTGTGTGCGCATTCTCATAATGGTACCATATGTGTATTAAAACAAAATTTTCTTCTTATTTAGCTTTAAAAAAAATAGAGTGTACTCCTTCATCTTTTGTTTGAGTGGGGTTGGAGTAGGGTGGTTGAGAAGAAGAACAAAGGTACAAGAATAAAAATATGGAGATAGAGGGAAAAAAACATAAATAAATAAAAGAAAAGGTAAAAAAGAAAAAGATATGAAAACAGGTTAACTATAGAAGTAGATCTAAAATGGTTCCTGCACTATTTATTTATCAGATTTAATCTTTCAACTATTCAAAAACTTATCGGATTTGGTCACTTAACTATACATTTACTGATTTTAGTCCCTTAATTATATATTTATTGATTTTAGTCATTTAAGTATTTAAAAACTTATTTTTTTTTTAAGTTTTTAAATACTTAAAGGATATAAGTTTTTAAATACTTTTTTTCTTTATCAAAGTATTTAAAAATTTATCAGATTTGGTCTCTGTCCATTTTTATACACAAATAACTTAGATTTATATTAGTGGATTCATGTTTCGAGAAATTAATTTTTTTAGCCATTTTCAGTTGTATCTCTCACCCCATTACTTTTTCTTCAAATTATCCTTATACAAAGAACCTTAACTTCAACAATTCAAAATCAAATTCACGAGGAAAGAAATATAAGTCTTAATTTATTCAATGGAGGATAAAAATGAAGAATATTATTGCTACTAATGACTTGAACATACTAAACTTTATTATAAAAAATAATATTATTACCAGTCAAATTCAAATTTCCTACTCCAACAATTTTATTGAAGGGAATTTGTTTAATTTTTCAGAAGTTGAAATTTATAAAATGGTTGATTTGCAATTTTTTTTATTTTTTTAAATAGATCGGTTTTATTATTCTATTCATTTTATTTTATGTAGAGAAATTTGAGTAATAATATCAAATCTCTTAATTTTTATTTTGTATGAAAATTTAAATTAAAAAAATCTGCACAGACTATGAATCGTTAACCACCAAAGAAGGGAAGATATATGCTTCATTTTATGTTCTATTGAATAAAATTAGAACTTATATCTTCTTTAATCATTAGTTTTATTTTGAATTGTTGAGGTTATCGTTCTTTTTATAAGAGTAATTTCAAGAAAAAGTAGTATGGATAGAGAAACAACTTTTAAATGGATCAAAGATTTAGTTTGGCGAAGAGTTTCGTTAATATAAATCTAAACTATTTGTATAAAAAATGGATAAAGATCAAACTAATAAGTTTTTGAATACTTAAAGGATCAAAATCGATTAGTGTATAGTTAAGAGACTAAAATCGTTAAGTGTATAGTTAAGAGACCAAACTTGATAAGTTTTTGAATAGTTAATGCACTAAATGTGGTAAGTATATAGTTAAGAGACTATTTTAAACTTACTCATATAATTAAGAGACTATTTATAATATTTTCTCTCATAGAATATTAGCTTGACGAGATATAAAATTAACTTGAAATGAAATTTAAAAGATATTAAAAAAAAAGTTTAATGGACAAATTTAAAAGGAACTTTTATGCATTTTTTCTATTAAAAAGGTGATTTGATGTTTCAAAGACCATTCAATTTTCTTGAGTTCCTTTTTATAAAGGACAATTCAAAAGCTCTAGTTCCACACTTGTTTATGTCAGGGATAATGTTGAATAGATACCCCTCTGTCCCATTTGTGTGAGCTCTTTTTTTTTGTGGGAGAATTATCGAGAAGTCTTGTGGTGGAGTGATAAGTATTTTTTATTTTTAAATTAGAGGTTTGGAGTTCAAGTTCCTCTAAATATGGAGTCATCCTTTTTAGGAAGCATTTTATCTCCTTCCCGCCGATATGGGATTTTTTTGTGCGAATTTCAATTTAGTTGGGATCTAATGTTGGTCCTGCACACTGGGTGAGAAGTTTAAAGAATCTTGTTAATTGCTTTAGTTAAAGGGGTAACTCACTACATTGCCCTTTATGTGATGGTTAGTACCCATCCATTCATGTTCACTTTTTAATATTAGGGGAAAAGCATAGATTTCTTTTTATTTTAGCATATTAAAAAAATAATAATATCTTTTTCTATTTTATCCTTAATATTTATTACTAACTTCTCAAATTATTTCCTTTTTTTTGTACAAAAAATTGCTAATAGTTATGAGTACTATAATCAAATATATATTTTATTTATCATTATTTTTAAAAAAAAAAATACAAAATCAAAGTGAAGATAGGAAGTAAACTCAACAGAAGATTTAATATTCAAACAAAAATATTACGGGATATGTGATTCATTTGCCTTGTAAGCCACACCATCTTTAATCCATGTACTATTTCCTTAGGCTATTTTCATTTATCCACTATTAACTATATCATCATTTAAATATAATAAATTTAATATTTTAAAATTTTATTAAAAAATAATTATAATTAATAATAAGAATAAATTAGAACTAAGTGATGAATATATTCTAGATTTTAGAAGCATTTTTTTAAAATGGCTTTTTAGAAAAGTGCTTTTGAAAAAAATCAATTTGTATTTGGCTAATTCATTTGAAAATTATTTTTCACAAGCAAATTGCGTTTGATTAATTTTTTTAAAAAAGTGCTTTTGAGAGTCAAATTTACAAAAAAGGACAACTACTAATGTACTTCTAATAGTAAAATTATTTTATAGAGAAAAACAATTTTAACTACCTATTATAAAAAAAAATTATTTTTATTAAATTAAATATACATGTTTAAATTTTTAATCAATATCATACCTTTTTTGAGAGGCTGAAAGTTATTTTTCCTTTCTAATCTTGTAAAAATATGGTTGTTTACTTTTTTCTAATTCTGCAAAATAATACATAAAATAATATATAATATAATAATATATAAATATAAAATAAATTATAACATTTATTATATAAAAATAAAAAATAAAATTCTTAAATCAAATTTAACCAAACTTATGAAATATGCTAATTAATTAATAAGAAATATATTGGTCAATATATGAAAAAGGATATTTTAGTCTTAAAAAAATAATTTTTAGTTTCTGCTTCTGCTTTTTCAAAAAACAGAAATTTTTAACTTCTTTCCAACAGCAGATTAACTGCTTCTACTTCCATTTAAAAACACTTTTAATGATTTGTCAAACATTTATTTTTCAACAAAAATATTTTTTTCTCAAAATAAGTGTTTCTATCATTCCAACAACAATGCCAAACAAGCTCTTGTATTCCTAGAAATGTAAAAAATTTTGAAAGATCTTTTAAGGTTTAGCCGTCCACACAACTTATAACTAAGGTATGTTTGAAAGGGAAAAAAACACTGTTTTTTTTGCCATGAATATCCTTAGTTGTGGATGTCTATTTATTACTTTCACAAACAGTTTATAACTAGCTTTGTAAATCGATTCTTATAAGCAATTTACAAGTAATTTCTTACAAAACAGTTCATATGTAGCTTTCCAAGATACTTTTATTTTACTTTTTATTAATAAGAAGTCGATTCAGTTCTTTTATACTCAATTTGAAGAGCAATAAAATCCCCCCCCCCACCCCCCCGGCCCCCGCCCCCTACTTTTTTGGCTATATCTTTTATTGATCTTATACATTTTTTAAAATTATTTTATAACAAGTTATTATCACAAAATTCTACTCTTTTGATATGATATTTGTTGTACAAAAGGTTCTGTAGCATAGTCGATGCTTAAGCAATCTTCATGATAGTATAGGAGATGTGAGGTCCAGCCCTATATCACATGTGTTTTCAGGAAGAAAGACTTTTTTTTCTCTTTGAAAAGATTCATTGTAATGATTTTCTAATGTAATATCAATCATTATTATATTAATTTTAAATTTATATTAATTAATTTCTCTAAAACTTCTTTTTATTTAATTGTATTAAAAAACCATCACAAAAATGAAAAGTGGTCATGTAAAACGAGTACTTAAGTCCAAAACATCTAAATCAATTATTAAACGTATACTACTTCCATCCCAAATTAACAATCTTTCTAGCTTAAAAAATATTTCAAATATTCATTTCTTTAAATTGTAATTTAAAATTCTAATTTTTTTTCACGATTAAAATAAGTCAAGCAATCTACTTTTATTTTATAATGATAAATTATTAAACTACACTTTTATTTGAATTTTCAACTCATATTTATAATATATAATATTTGTTTGCAATTTATGTTATTTATTTTTTTTTTTCAATTTATGTTATTTAAAAAGTTGGGGTAAAAAATGTTTTATATTATACAAAGATTTTAAAATGTTATAGATTATATGAGGTGATTATTTGAAAAAAGAAGAAATAATTTATTTATGAAGTAAGAAAATTTAAATGAAATAAAAATAATACATAATATAATATTAAAGAGACAAGAGGATTCTCTTTTAGAGTAAAAAGTAGAAAACCAAGAGTGAGCTGATTTTTTGAGAGAAAAATAGAAAACATATGTTGGAGTTGATTTTTCGGGATAAAAAATAGATTTAGGAGTAAAAAGGTGTATTCTCTATTGCACGAAAATATTTTCCACTACAAACAAATGAGTTTTCTATTTAGTTTTTAGTGTTTGGTAATCGATAAAACAAATATTATCTCAATTCTCATATAGTAGTGAGTAGTGACGAATGGAAGGGCCACTTACTTTATACATCATACATGCATGCATCATTTTACGTATTACTTTTCATATATCTATATATAAATATAAAGCTAGATAAAAGAAAAGGAGAAAAAATCTGAAATATATTTGAACTTTGATTTAATATCGGGTAAAATTTATTACTTTTATACTATTTAATAGTATATTTTCAAAATATATAAGTATCGAACTAGATAAATTACTATTTATAATGATGCAATATTCATAATTAAAATACACTAAGGTTCTACCTAAAGTTTAAAATTGTAATAATTTCTATCAGATTTCCTTTTTGTCAGCCCCAATAAAGTACGATAATACTTCATCTTCCCCTAACAGTATTTATTCATATTATATGTTGATCCCTGCTTAATAATTCCTCCAAAATGTTATCATTCATTTACGTCGTAGTAGCCTTTTTTTCATTTCTCATCGGTTTTTTCTTCTACTTAATCCACCTCCGATGGAATCCGTCATCACCGGAAAAACTTCACCGGAAGAAACTTCCACCAGGCCCACGAGGTCTTCCGATAATCGGCAATCTCCACATATTAGGTACCCTCCCTCACCGTACCCTCTACAACCTCTCCAAAACCTACGGTCCAATAATGTTCCTAAAGCTCGGCAACATTCCAACGGTGATAATTTCATCGCCGGAAACCGCCGAGCTCGTACTGAAAACTCACGACGCAATTTTCGCAAGCCGGCCAAAGCTGAAGGCGATACATTACATAAGTGACGGTACTAAGGGTTTAGCGTTTGCACCTTACGGTCCACAGTGGCGCAATAATCGAAAGTTTTGTAGTCAGGAGCTGCTCACGGCGGAGAAAATCGGGTATTCAGCCGGGATGAGGAAGGAGGAAATTGGGGTTTTGGTGGAGGAGGTGAAGGGATTTGGGGATGAATTGGTGGTGGTGGATTTGGGGGAGAAGATTGGGGATTTGATTGGGAATATGACTTATAGAATGTTATTTACAGAAGGAAATAGTGAGAGATTTGATTTGAAGAATATTGTTAAGGAGATGGTGAGATTGAGTGGAACTATTAATGTTGCTGATTATGTGCCTTTTCTTGAGCCATTTGATATTCAGGTATGTTTTCTATGCTATTTTTTCCGTCTCATATTAGTAATCAAAAATACTCTTTGAACTTCCATGCAAAATATTGATATTTTTCATTTTTCAAGAGTCAAACAATTTAAGTTTGACTAAGAATTTGCACAGCGAATTTTTAATTTTTTTGAAATAAAATTTATATATTTATAAACTATGTAAAAAGTACTATAAGTCACAATAATTAATAATTCAAATGCTTAAAAGATCTATAAACAATTTACGATCAAAGATAGACTTGTTTGAATCTGAAAAGTGCCACATAAAATGAAACGGAAAGAATAATTTTGTATTCAAATTACTAACAAAACTTACATAAATATACTATATTAAAAATATATTTACCATTTCTAGTAATAACATTTTTTTCACTTAATCACTTTTAATACATTTATAATACAGTTTTAATACATATTACAAATAACAATTTATTATTCACATATAATACAAGTTTTATGGATGGATAATACATTTTAATACAATGTGTCAATTTCTTACCAAACAAGCAAAATATATTTTAAAAAATAGTTATAATACATATATATTGCATACATAATTCACTTTTAATACGTATTACAGATTTAACATAGTATTGCTATATATTGCTATAAATGGTAATAAATAAAAAATATCACTAAAATCAGTAATTATTTATTAAAAGATAATCATCCAAGTAATTTTTTCATTATAAAAACACTCTTCTACTTGACGGACTAAACTTAGATACACCTAATTTCTCTTGTAGGATCATAAGACTCTTAATAAAAAATCGAGAGAAGTGTTAAAAATACCTCTAAACTTGACGAAAGTATAGGAGTGTATTTCATTCATGTTGCAAGATCGAGGATGTATTTAAATTTAGTTATTAAAGTAAATAAATGTTTTTAAGACTATCAATAGTTCGGGGATGAAATTAATTATTCGCGCCTAGTTTAAGGGTATTTTTGGTACTTCTCTCTAAACAAAATGGTTAATTTTTCTAATTTAGCTTTAATCTATATTGATAGACATCAGGATGATTTATACTAGCATATGACATGTGAATAAATATAGTAATTGGAATGGCTACAAAGTAATTAATGAAATATTGATTAAACATAATTGAAAATTACTATGCTATTGACGAGATTTTTCATGAGTCAATTAGGATAGTACATTAGGCCAATTTTTATTAACTAAAGTGGGCTAGGTTGAGAGAAACTGAGCTAATAAATGAGGGGATTAATAACTCACTCAAACTTGAGCTAGTTAGACGAATGTCATAATACATAAACATGAGTACATGACTCTTAACTTGACGTCAGTTGACAATTATGACATTTAACTTTGGGTGTGTACAAGTAGGCACTTAAACTTGTATAAAATTGAACAAATAAGGGAAAATGCATAAGCGCCCCTCCAACCTATGCCCAAAATCCCAGAGACACACGTATACTATACCAAGGTCCTATTACTTCCGAACTTATTTTATAAATAATTTCTACCCCTTTTTGGCCTACGTGGCACTATTAATCAAATAGCTTGAAAAAATTGTCAACACGTGTTGGGCCCAGAAAATAGTGCCACGTAGGCCGAAAAGGGGTAGAAAATTATTTATAAAATAAGTTTGGGGGTAATAGGACCTTCGTATAGTATAAGTGTGTCTCTGAGATTTCAGACATAGGTTGGGGGTACTTATGCATTTTTCCAACAAATAAACATAGTCGTCCAATATGGCACCCTACATGACAATTTTGTGTCCTATGTGCGACCTATGTGTATTATGCCATGTAGGACACATGTGTCTACTTTTTCAATCTTATACAAGTTTAAGTCTCTATTTGTGCACACTCAAAGTTGGAGGTTATAGTTGTCCACTGAAACCAAATTAAGAGTCATATTTATGTATTATGCCTAGACGAATTATGTATTCATGGACTAATTTTGTCACCTTGAGATAGCTCTACTTAAGTGTCATGCATACACCAATACGGGTTGTACTGGTGCATTAATGAGACTACTTCACCCTTACCCAGTGGTCTCGAGATTAAACTTTTATGTAATATATTTTGGTCATACACGTGTGTGATTTGTGAAACCATGGATGTTCAGGGCTTGAATAAGCAGATGAAGGAAACAGGAAAGCGTGTTCAAGAAATATTTGATACCATAATCAATGAGCATGAACAAGATGCTAGGAACTACACTCACAAGAGCAAAAACAAGGATCTTGTCGATATCATGTTGTCATATCAAGATAATTTGAACTCCTACTCGATTGATCGTGCAACCATGAAAGCTATCCTTTCTGACATGATCGTTGGAGCCATCGATACTTCACACACTTGGATAGAATGGGTGTTTGCAGAAATCGTCAAGCATCCAACAGTAATGAACAAGCTCCAAGACGAGTTGACATCTATCGTAGGACTTGATAGAATGGTTGAAGAAGATGATTTACCTAAGTTGGAATACTTAGAACTAGTGCTCAAGGAAACATTCAGGTTACATCCTGTAGCGCCTCTTTTAGTTCCTCGAGAATCAATAAAAGACGTTGTGATAAATGAATGTTACATACCAAAAGGATCACGGGTTATGATAAATTGTTGGGCGCTAGGACATGATCCTAAGATATGGTCAGATAACGTTGAGGAATTTATTCCTGAGAGGTTTATTGCCAAGAACATCGATCTTCGTGGACATGATTTTCATTTACTACCATTTGGATATGGGAGAAGAAGTTGTCCAGGACTAAATCTGGGGTTGATTACTGTCAAGTTGATAGTTACACAATTAGTGCATTGCTTCAATTGGGATTTGCCTGATGGCATATTACCTGATGATTTGGACATGACTGAAACGTTTGGTTTGGCAGCACCAAGAGCTCAAAAATTGCTTGTTATTCCTACTTACCGTCTACTCTGTTAAAACCTGATGCATCCTACTTTGCTCTGTTTAAAATATATTTCTATCCTAGTCGCAAATCCTCATGTATCACACTTGTACTACAACATGGAATATCAATGTATATCACACATAGAAAAGATATGCATGATATACATGAGACACACACACACACACACACACACACACACATATATATATATATATATATATATATATATATATAAGTCATAATAAATAAATATGTTCTTTAACTTGACCTCATTTCACATTTATACCCACCAACTTTGGATGTGTATAAATAAACATTTAAACTTGTATAAAGTTGAACAAGTAGACACATGAATCCTATGTGACATAATACACATAAGACACCATGTAGGACACAAATTGTCATGTAGGATGTCACATATGACGTGTGTGTCTATTTGTTCAATTTTATACAAGTTTAAGTATCTATTTATGCAAACTCAAAGTTGGAGGACACAAATATAAAATGAGAAAATTAAAAGACATATTTATATATTATGCCTATATCAAATCTTTTCTAACTAAGCTTAATAAATAGCTCATTGAGTCAATTTTCTTTTTAAATCTAAAATAGCTCAACTATTCACTGTTTTTTTTTTCCATCTTTGACACCCTGAATTCCCTTTTTGCCGGCCCCACTCACTCTTTATTATATGATATGATGACTACTATAAAAGTGAGAAAATGCCCAAAATAGTCTCTTTAAGATTTAAAGTCATTCTTGAGTTTTCACATGAAGCATTAATGACTCCTCATGTTTGTAATATTGGTGCACTTTTGGTCCTCCTTCAAACTTTTGCCTATTTTTTAACAATGTTTTTTTTTCCATAATTTATATATGGAATGTTTAATCGTCATTTTATATATTTAGTAGAAATAATAACTTCATGTTAGAGATTGTGAGAAATCAAAACGAGAGGTTCATCACGATGATTTCACGTGCAATAGTACAAATTTTTCTTTTCTTGCTATGTCATATGTTAAAATGTTCTTAGTTTAACAACAGTAACATTTATACTGAACAGAACAATGTGTTCTTCTTCTCATCTTCTCTCACATAGAGTTATTATTTTTACTAATTATATAAAAAGACGATGAGATATTCCTTACATAAAATTATGTACAAAATTAATGTTAAAAAATAGGCAAAAGTTTAGGGAAGGACTAAAAGTGCACCAATATTGCAAACATGAGAAATTATTAATGCTTCATGTAAAAATTTAATGGTGACTTTGAGTCTTAACCAAAAGGAATTATTTTGAACCTTTTCTCACTTTTATAGTAGTCATCATATAATAAAGAGTGAGTGGGGCTGACAAAAAGGGGATTGAATGGCTAGTACAATTATCTCTACTTACTTTTTGTCATTTTCCACTTGCCCTTTTGTTGCAAGCGAAGTGGAATTTCTCTTATAACCCAATGGCAAGTACAATTATTTGTCTAATGACAGTTTGAATTGATTTTTTTTAAAAAAAACTTTTAAGTCAAAAATTTTAAAAATCAAACTTAAATAACTTTTAAGTCAAAAAATAAAAAGTATGAGAGATCTATTTTTGATTTTCAACTTGTTTTAAGTCATTTTAAACTTGTTTTATGTTATTTTTAACTTTGTCAAACACTTCCTAACTTAGTTTAAGTCATTTTTTACTTATTTTATGTTATCTGTATATTTGTTAAACACTTTCAGAAATCAAAAACTGACTTAAAAATAGATTTGACCAACTTTTAAACCAATTCAAACATCTTCTTAATATTGTTATGTGATTTTATTTAAAAAAATCTAACTCATTCAGAAGATGAATTGTTGTAACATATATATTACATGATTAGACACTATTTATAAAATAGCGACACAATATATATTTTGTTGGGATAATGCATAAGTACCCCCATAGACTATGAACGAAATTTCAGAGACACACCAAAACTTAACTAGAGTCCTATTATCCCCCTCCCCCTAAACTAATTTAAAATTAAATAAATACACCACAAACGCTGACATGTCATAGAGAGTGTGCACACTCTCTTGAAGACAAGTGATGAGTGCACAAATTGGACACATGTCATTTTTTTATTGGTAACTTTATAATTAGTTAGTACACATATTTATTGATAATAAAACTTAGGGAAAAGGCTCTGAAAAATATCCAACTTTGGCCAAAATTGTTGTTACGATACTATACTTTATGGAGGACATTTTACCCCTCTACACTATTTAATAGTGTATTTTAAAGGTATATATGTGCCCACGTGGACACATTACTATTTATAATGATGCAATATTTATAATGTCCAAGTGAACACATATATACCTTTAAAATACACTATTAAATAGTGCGGGGTGGGGTGGGGGGGATAAAAGGTCATTTCTAAAGTTCGGTATTGTTACAACAATTTTGGTCAAAGTTCGGATATACTTCAGACCTTTTTCCCTAAAACTTATATATATTTAATTATTTTTATTTCTTTCTTTGTAAAATATTTATTTTAATTTGTTTTCACTTTAATTTTTTTTAATTAATTTATTATCTTTTCACTTTTAATTATTTTTAATAAATTATGTGTATTTTTTTTTAAGAAAACAATTTAAAAGTGTCCTTTAATTTTAATGTTTTATTTGATTTTCTTCACTTATTTTGATATCCGTTCAAAATTAACTTATTTTAAATCAAATCAAAACGAAAGACAAAGAAAATAAACTCAATAGAAAAATAAAAGAGAAAAAACAATGAATGTAAGTAAAAAAAATAGTTTTGATACAAGGTAAAAAAATGTGTATTAACTTAATTTAAATAAAAGATAAAAAAAATAAGAATAGTTTTTTAAAAAAATTAAAAAATTATTTAAAAAAAAAAAACTTAAGATTTTTTTTTAATTTTTTTTAAAATTAATTTAAAAAATATTTACACACATGACGGACGAGTGTGTAAAAACACAACCACTACTAAAAAACTGCTAAAAAACGACGGAAGTAAAAGCGACGGACGGCGTCGCTCCCTAAAGCAACGGACTAAGCGATGCCGTCCGTCGCTTTTTAATTAAAATAATTTTTTTTTAAAAGTGAGGGACTGCATCGCTGAGTCCGTCGCTTTTTAATTAAAATAATTTTTTTTATTTTTTTTAAAAGCGAGGGACTGCATCACCGAGTCCATCGCTTTTTAATTAATTTTTTAAAATTTTTTTTTTAAAAGTGACGAACTGCATCGCCGAGTCCGTCATTTTTTTTTTGCGAAATTTTGCACCAACAACATATATAATAAATAATTAATTATTTTATATCGATAGAGATGCAGTCCGTCGCTTTTTATTAAAAATAATTATTTATTAATTTAAAAAAAGTCACGCCATCCGTCGCTTTTTATTAATTTTAATTATTTAATTATTTTTTAAATTAGCGACGGACAACATCTTTATGTCTGTTGCTTCTTGGTCAAAATATTTGGTCAAATATTTTAAAAAAGCGACGGACAATGTCTCTTTGTCCGTCACTTTTTGGTCAAAATGTTGGTCAAACTTTTTTCAAAAAAAGTGACGAACATAGAGACTTTGTCCGTCGCTTTGAGAAATATTTTTATTTATTTTTATTTAAATCGTCTTCCTGAGGACGATTTTGTGTAAAATAAAAAACAAAAAAATTATAATATCGACTTCCGGATGTCGGAAAAATTAAATAGTATGTAATAAATTAATATTTTCAATTAACTTTAAATAAATCGTCCTCCGAATGACGGTTTTATATAAGTTAAAAAATAATTTAATATAAAATACCGACCTCCCGATGTCAATATTATTTAATTAACATGATTGCTTTTTATTTATCTTAAAATTTAATGTGATACCAACCTCATGAGGTCGGTATTTTTTATTAAATCTAATTACTTTTAATAAAAACGACATTCGGGGGTTGGTTTGTTTAAAATATTCCTATTAATAATAATTTTGCTATTGTGCATAGTACTAAAATTTCATTTACACCTACAATTAATTGTTCAAAAAGTGTAACAATTTTGTATACTTTTATAAATAAAAAGTTAGAATTCGTGGAATAAATAAAAAAAACATCTATAATCCATATTTAGAATATGAAACTACGTTGATATGAATTAGGAGAAAATTATATATACTTATATTTCTAGAGTAATGTACAAATTTTATCAGTCCGTCGTCTAATCATGAACTTAATATCTCATCTCATGATGTAGAGGTGAAGAGCTAACATATAATCCATTCGAGTATGAAATGCGAGATAGTATTATTATATACGTTCGATCTTGAATGGATGTCAAGTGTAGTGATCACCTCCTAATTATGATGACATGTAAAGGATACTTCATCGTTGTATGAAATACGTTGATTAATTATATACTCCTCGAATAGTTTAACAAATCAAGTCTTAAATACTAGTGGTTCAGATATGAAATACATTATCAATTAAAGAAATATGTATAATCAATTCAAGGAGATTTATATATTAAATTTGATATTGATAAACCTTTCAATTTAGATTTTATTTCAATTATAGCCACATGTTTATTTCAATTGTGGCCCTAATTCATTTATAATGTAGCCCATCTAATCCATGTCTTAAAAACCCCATCTGATTCAATCTCATCCGTCCACCCCTTTGATCAAGATTTGAAGATTCAATCTAAACCGTTCCTCCATTTAAATCAATGGCTAGGATGAAATCCCTCAACTTTCCTATTTTATTCCTTAAGATCTCTAACCCTAACCTTTCTCTCCATTCTTCTTTCTCCAAAAAGTGCCGCCTCTATCTCCTTCCTCTCCTTTGTCTCATCGCTGCTTGTCTCCGGCGAAACCAGTGGAGGCATCGCCGCCTCCTCTGCTCCCTTCGCTTCTCACTCCCCTCACCTCCCCTCCTCTCCTCTCTTCCCTGCTGCCTCCTCTCTCCGCCGGCAAGCAGCAGTTGGGCTGCTGCTCCTCCTCTCCCTCTCCCTCTTTTCCCTTCTCCTCTCTTTCGCTCCGACCGGCGGCGACAACAACACCACAATAGGCAACAACGTGAGAGACAACAGCCGCTAGAGCGCTAGCTCCAACACCGGTGAGAACAACCGACCAAGGAGAAATCACGGGGCGAAGCCCCTCGCCCCTCTCTCCTCTTCTCCGGCAAGGATAGCACCAGCCATCGGCAAAAAGGTTATTTTTGAAACATTGTTAAAATTATCAGAATATTGTATTAGTAAAATAATGCATTCAATCGTGGAAATATCTTTGTATAAATAATTTGTCTATTATGTGCTTAAATTTGTAAGTAATGTTTATGGTATGAAAAAAAGATATTGACTTAATTGAATTTGGGTATTATTTGAGTTAGTTTGAATTATTATTGAGATTTTAGGACTAATAGTTTGAATTTGGGATTAGGAATAGCTAGCTAGTTTGAATTTAGGATTTTAGCACTAGTTAGATTTTGGGATTTTAGGACTAGTTTGAATTTGTGATTTTAATACTAGTTTGAATTTTGAATTTAGGACTAGTTTGAATTATTATTGAGATTTTAGGACTACTAATAATTTGAATTTGGGATTTTAGCACTATAGTTTGGTTTTTGAATTCTAGGAGTACTTCCAATTTGTGATTTTAAGACTAGTTTGAATTTGAAATTTAGGACTAATAGTTGAATTATATTTGGGGAGTTGTTTGAATTTGGGTATTATTTGAGTTAGTTTGAATTATTATTGAGATATTAGGACTAATAGTTTGAATTTGGGATTAGGAATAACTAGCTAGTTTGAATTTAGGATTTTAGCACTAGTTAAATTTTGGGATTTTAGGACTAGTTTGAATTTGTGATTTTAAGACTAGTTTGAATTTTGAATTTAGGACTAGTTTGAATTATTATTGAGATTTTAGGACTACTAATAGTTTGAATTTGGGATTTTAGCACTATAGTTTGGTTTTTGAATTCTAGGAGTACTTCCAATTTGTGATTTAAAGACAAGTTTGAATTTGGAATTTAGGACTAATAGTTTGAATTATATTTGGGGAGTTGTTTGAATTTGGGTATTATTTGAGTTAGTTTGAATTATTATTGAGATTTTAGGACTAATAGTTTGAATTTGGGATTAGGACTAATAGTTTGAATTATATTTGATATTTTAGGCTAATTAATAGTTTGAATTTGGGACACTAGCTAGCTAGTTTGAATTTGAAATTTTAGGGATTTGAATTACAACTTAATTAGAACTCATAATTAATTATAACTTGAATTTACTATAAATTGAACTTAATTAGGAATATGAACTTGAAATTAGAACTTGAACTTGGAACTAATTAGCTTGAATATATAACCAATTAAGTTTAGAAATTAGATATGAACTTGAATTGAAACTTGAACTTATTAAAACTTGAATATATATATATATATATATATATATATATATATATATATATATAAAACTAATATTCTTGGATTTGAAGTTTATATTTAACTAATTTAAGAACTTTTTGTGCTAGGCAACTGAGGAAGCTCAACATCTAAAAAAGTTGATATATATATATATATATAAAACTAATATTCTTGGATTTGAAGTTTATATTTAACTAATTTAAGAACTTTTTGTGCTAGGCAACTGAGGAAGCTCAACATCTAAAAAAGTTGATACAAGACTATATTGCTTCTTTCATCAAAGTTGGAGATAAGGTTGGTGCTTCTAAATTTCTTAAGTTCAATTACAATTGTTTTCAATAATGTGTTTGTGTCCATCTAGTATTAATACTTAGCTTTAATTTTACAAATAATATATTTGTTAAGCGTAAGTACCAACGCTAGTTGATCCTATTGATGACAAAATTGATTTTTCTTGCAAGATCGATTTGTGTCCATCTAGTGTTGATATTAAACTTTAATTTAGGAATAATGTGTTTGTTAAGCATAAGTACCAACACTAGTTGATCCTATTGATGACAAAATTGATTTTCTTGCAAGATTGATTTGTGACCATCTAGTGTTGACACTTAGCTTTAAATTTAGGAATAATATATTTGTTAAGCATAAGTACCAACACTAAACTGGTTCAAGTTAAAAAGTTTTTAAGTTATTTAAATAAGTTAAAATAAATAATATGGTTTTGTTGATGAATTTAGTTATTGGAATTAAGTCAAAACTAAACTAGTTCAAGTTAAAAAGTTGTTAAGTTGTTTAAATAAGTTAAAATAAATAATGTGGTTTAGTTGGTGGATTTAGTTGTTGTATTAAGTCAAAACTAAACTAGTTAAAGTTATTTAAATAAGTTAAAATAAATAATGTGTTTTTGTTGATGGATTTAATCGTTGGAATTAAGTCAAAACTAAACTAGTTCAAGTTAAAAAGTTATTAAGTTGTTTAAATAAGTTAAAATAAATAATGTGGTTTAGTTGGTGGATTTAGTCGTTGTATTAAGTTAAAACTAAACTAGTTAAAGTTGTTAAGTTGTTTAAATAAGTTAAAATAAATAATGTGGTTTTGTTGATGGATTTAGTCGTTGGAATTAAGTCAAAACTAAACTAGTTCAAGTTAAAAAGTTATTAAGTTGTTTAAATAAGTTAAAATAAATAATGTGATTTTGTTTATGGATTTAGTCGTTGGAATTAAGTCAAAACTAAACTTTTTCAAGTTAAAAAGTTATTAAGTTGTTTAAATAAGTTAAAATAAATAATGTGGTTTAGTTGGTGGATTTAGTTGTTGTATTAAGTCAAAACTAAACTAGTTAAAGTTGTTATGTTGTTTAAATAAGTTAAAATAAACAATGTGGTTTAGTTGGTGGATTTAGTTGTTGAATTAAGTCAAAACTAAACTAGTTAAAGTTGTTAAGTTGTTTAAATAAGTTAAAATAAATAATGTGGTTTAGTTGGTGGATTTAGTTGTTGTATTAAGTCAAAACTAAACTAGTTAAAGTTGTTAAGTTGTTTAAATAAGTTAAAATAAATAATGTGATTTGTTGATGGATTTAGTCGTTGGAATTAAGTCAAAACTAAACTAGTTCAAGTTAAAAAGTTGTTAAGTTGTTTAAATAAGTTAAAATAAATAATGTGGTTTAGTTGGTGGATTTAGTTGTTGTATTAAGCCAAAACTAAAATAGTTAAAGTTGTTATATTGTTTAAATAAGTTAAAATAAATAATTATTTATAGTATAATTGAATATCTATATTTTTGTAAATGGATCATCGTTTGTGGATGTATAATATGCATTATGAAACTGGTGCTGGTTTGAAACCTGTGTTTATTGACGGTGTTAGAAATTTTATTGAAATGATGTTAGACAACTCCAGTCAGGCTTAGAAGGTATTGGATCGTCACGTCAAGTCGAGACATTTGACGGTGTTCAAATTGCTGCTATGTCGGATCAAATAGCTAAACTTACAGCGACACTAGCAGAGTCGGAGCGGAGAAGAGTAGCTGAACAAGAAAGCATGAATGAGACCGTTCAGCAAATCAAAGAACAAGTGATGAACCTCGCTCGTCGACCTACTACTTCAGCTCCCGATGACACCAACGATGAGAATGATGAGGATGATTATGTAGATCTCACTCCCTAGTTTAGATCTCAGGACATTTATGAACTTTTTGAAACGAATTTTGAAAGACTTTATAATTCTTTAATTTATGATTTAGATACTTTTGAATATTATTTTATGTTTTGTTTAGATTGTTTATAATTGTGTGTTTGATTGGGCTGAATAGTGTAGAATTGAATTGAATTGAATTGTATTTGCAGGTGTGTAACAGAAACTGCCAGTTTGGGCTGGCAAAAATATTGCAGAAAAAGCGACGGACAGCGTGGTTTTTTCAGTCGCTTTTCTGGATTTTATTTTTTTTAGAAATCCCAGAAAAGTGACGGACAGCGTGATTTTGTCCGTCGCTTTTCAGAATTTTATTTTTTTAAATTCCAAAAAAGCGACGGACAGTGTGGTTTTGTCCATTGCTTTTTTGGGTTTTATTTTTAAAAAAATCCCAAAAAAGCGACGGACAGTGTGGTTCTATCCGTTGCTTTTCTGGGATTTTCAAAAATAAAATTTCTAGAAAAGTGACGGACAACGTCGCATTTTAGAAATAAAAAAAATTAAAATTAAAAGAAAGAGACTGAGTCCGTCGCTTTTATGAAAAAAGTTCAAAAAAAAAAAGGTAAAAAGCGACACAGTCTGTCGCTTTTTGTGATGCCGTCTGTCGAGCTAAAAAGCGACGAAGTGACTACGTCGCTTTTCCATCGATTTTGTCCCAAAAAGCGACGCAGTCCGTCGCTTTTTGCCGTCTTTTTTTGACAGTTTTTTAGTAGTGAACCAACTTGGGTTGTTGAAGGTGCGACATCAGCACAAAAGGTGCACAAATATATGAAAAAAATGAGTTCAGGGGTAATAGGATCTTAGTTAAGTTTAGGTGTGTCTTTATAATTTCAGTTATAGTCTAGGGGGTACTTATGCCTTATCCCTATTCTGTTATATAAATCTATTGAATGAGTGGATTGTCCATTTAGTTAATACATGAACTACTTACATTCATATATACACATATTTTTAGGTTTAATGAACCATTTTGGATAAGAATGTATCTATTAATTTCGGCATTTAATATTGATTTTTGGAGTGATTTCTTAACCTATAAATAAGGTTGTCATTTATCATTGTAAGAGACACTTGAAGACATTTTGATTAACATGATCTCTACATTTTACTCTCCATATCTCTTGTCTTTGTTTCTTGTTTTATATTCCTCAATTTTTATAACACGTTATAGCATGAGACTCAAGCCAATTAAGATTGAGTTTTAGTTTTTTCTTTAGCTTATGTTCTGATTGATCTCTTATGAGAATTGAGAAAGGAAAATAATAACTAATGTAATCAAGAATATTCTATGCATAAAATAATGTATGTATTTTCTAGAATCTTTTTATCATTTAGAAATAAGTTTTAATAGATATTCTTCAATACAATAGTGTTCTTTCACTAACATTGACCAAGAACCAAAGACATATATTCCTACTGGTTGAATACTCTATACTCCAAAAATTTCTTAAATAGGGAAGGTATATAAAGTTTCGAGAACATGAGTTTGAGCATCATTTTGATTACGTAAATTTTGAGTGTAAGTGTTATATTTTTCCTTATTACAATTAGAGAAAATACATAATTACCCCATCAAACTTATTTTCTTTTTTGAAGTAGCTACCTAAAGTTTGCAGGGATCCTATTACCCCACAAAATTATTTATACTCACGATAAATACATCCTTTTCAGTCATTTTTACTACAATTGTGTTATCACGAGAACTAAGGGCGCCATTTTTACTGCAAATGTGTTCTCACGAAAACTGAGCGCGTGAAGGAGTAATATTACTGCCCCAAACCAATGTTAAAATACCATGTGACATTTTTAATTAATAAATTAGATCCATATTCCCATCTTGCCCAAATCACCATTAATATCCTTTTAAGAAGCTTTTTCAACGTACCAAAAATTAAAATTCATCATTCTTGCTCAAATTTTGTATTTTAAAATGTGATATTATTAGGTTCTATCTTCTTCGTTTTAAAACTTAAACAAGTAATTTTCTCTTTTCTAAAAATTGAAGATCGAAAATGGTGATGCTAATAAATAAAGAAGGCGATTTGGAATGAAATTGATGATTTAAATTTTGGTTTGATAAAACTTCTAATTTTCATATTTTGATTATTTGTCATGATTTAGTAATGATTAAGTAGTGCAATGACGGAGTGTTGTCACTATGATTTGTGGTGGTGGATTTCAAGAAGTCAAAGCCAACATAGAAATTTAAAAGAGAAAAAATTCAAAAAAGAAAAGAAAAAGAAATAAAAATAGAAAATTAAAGGAAAGATGAAAAGAATTAGAAGTTTAATGGTGAATGACAGGTGGTAGATCAGGGTTGGTGCGTGATTTGCACCTGCATTATTACAACTGGGAATGGCCAAAAAAGAAGATATATATGCTACTTTAAAATGATTTCGTAGGGGTAATAGGACTCTCGCAAACTTTAGGTTTATACTTCAAAAAATGGTCATTTTCCTTGACGAAGGCATTAGTTGACAAAAGTGAATTTTATTTAAATATTTTTGAAAGACTCAAAAGGGTGAGTTATGGTATACTTCGGTCTATTAAATCATTAGTTGAGGATAAGACGGGGGATTCAAGTCTCATCGCACCAAAAGAGTAAGACATCAAGTTAAAGTTCGGATCAGTGCCAGCTCAAGCTAATTCGTGGTCTAAAACCAAAAATAAATTGGAGGTCTAAATTTTAATTATTTTCTTATATATGATATTCAAAGATATTTCTTTCTTATTAATAAAAAAGATGTATTTTTTATGGTCTTAAACTAAAGATTAAGACCATATATATATACCAAAATAATTTTTAATCTTATGGTCTTAAACATATCATGTGGAAGTTAAATTCAAAAAATGATCCATAAAAAAACATTCTTTAATATTTCGAAACAAACTAAAAAAAGACAAATAAATTAAAAGATATAGTATATTCTTTTTTGTTAAAAAGGGCTTATAATAATTTTATTATTACTAAAAAAATACGCCCTTCAATTTTGGGGCCTAAGATGTATGCCTCATTTTTAAAGGCATTGAGTCATCCCTGGTTTGGATGTACCACAATAAATTTGAAATTTGCTAAACTAAGAATTAATAGGATAAGCATTTGTTCATTGCGATTGTGGGTGCCAAGGATAGCTATTACGATGATCAAGGAAAATGACCTTCACAATTGCGATGGTCAAGATTGTTATCGCGAAGATCAATTTCATTGGCCTTCGCGAACACAACTCTAAGCTCGTGAATGAGAAGAGTAAAGTATGGTGCACCAACAAAAGCTTCACCAACTCAAATTTAGAATTAATAAATGTCCCGATAGGGGTCACATGATTAGTTTAGAACCCTATAAACATAAACGAACTATGTTAACCTACCAAATTCAACATTTTGGACTCAACATAAGTGTCAAAAGTTTTATTGGTAGCGGTCTCAACAAAAAATGGGTCCCAAACTCCAAGCTCCATTTTAGCAAAAAGTTTTAAGGTAACTCAAAATGAGTCAAAGCCTAGGGACCTGAACCAAATGTCTATCTAGACCACTAGGGGTGTACATATGTTGGTTTAATTTGATTTTTCATTAAAAAATATATCGGTTTATTAAATCTAAAAACCAAATCAAACCACATAAAGTTGGGTTTTTTGGTTTCGGATTTAGTCCGTTCTTTCAGTTTTTTTGATTTTTTACAACTATACGTTGTTTGAAAAAAAGATCAAATATATTTTCACTTATCTGTGTGATAAGTTAAACTTTAAAAATGTTAAATGAATAGAAATCTTCGAAAAGACAGTAAAATTCACATGAGTACAAAATGCATTTATTGAAATATCAACGTTCATTATATTAAATTAATATCTGAACATTTGAAATAAAAAATTAAGAAGAAAAGGACAATGTATGGGTTGTGAAGATGACCTTCACAATTGCGATGGTCAAGATTGCTATCGCGAAGATCAATTTCATTGGCCTTCGTGGACACAACTCTAAGCTCGTGAATGCGAAGAGTAAAGTATGGTGCACCAGCAATAGCTTCACCAACTCAAATTTAGAATTAATAAATGTCCTGATAGGGGTCACGGTTCAGAGCCCTATAAACGCAAGCAAACTATGTTAACCTACCAAATTCAACATTCTAAACTTAAAAAAAGTGTGAAAACTTTCATTGGTAGTCGTTTCAACAAAAAATGGGTCCCAAATTCCAAGCTCCATTTTAGCAAAAAGCCATAAGGTAACTCAAGATGAGTCAAAGCCTAGGGACCTAAACCAAAAGTCTATCTAGACCACAATCGATATTTCGGAGCTAATGGAACCATCAAAATTACATTTCGAGACCGTTTATCTAAAGTTTTGACCGAAGTCACATACATAAACTTTAGAAGCTTCAAAATACATAAACTTGCATACAAATCAAATGAAGTGCTCGGTTATCGTCCTATTATCCTAGCTAGTAAAAAATGACTTTGGACAACAATAGGAAAATTCTAAACATTAAATATACGAAAAAACGAAAACAATGACATAGAAGATCATTACATATATTTACATCTCATTTCAAAATTATTTTATTTTTCAACTGTAATAATGTTTTCACCAACACCAATATATCAAATAAACTAAAACCACGCTTGAGTGTCCAACTATTATTTAAAAGGTATTTACAAGCTCGTGATTTTTTAAAATAATCACAAGCATAATTAACATAATCACTTTAATATTTCTGCCCTTTAGTGTCCATTATTGCAACTAGGGATGTACAAAATTGAATCAAATCGCAAATTGAGTCAAATAGAAAAAAATCCGACTAGTGGTTTGGTATTGAAAAAAAAACCCGACTATATTTTGGTTGGTCTGGTTTTAACTAAAAAAATCAATCCGAGACCAAACCTACCCGACATTATATATATAATTTTAAAATTTTATTTTATACATAAAAATATTTACTTTGATATAATTTTTAAATATTTCTTATACTTTTTCATAGTTTTTACCTTTTAATATATTATTTCAAGTTTGAAACTTAGAATTCTGAATGGTCCAATAAAGATTATAATCCATAGATGTTGGTAGTTATAATAAAGCTTAAATCAAAATCAAATTAATACTAATGCAAAAAGAAAATCAATTCAACACTAAGAATGACAATAATATTGAATATTTGTTCTTTAGTTTTACATTGGTTTAGACAAATAAAATACATAATCTAATTTTAATTTCCTTTAATATTTAGTCATGTAATTAATACTTATTAAACATATTTTAGCAATTTAGTACTTTTAAATTATGATCATTTTCATTATGACTTATTAATTTGCAATATTTGTTTTACGCAATTTCATTATTATTATTTTTGTGGGATATTTTAGTGTCATTAATCAAATTATATTTTGTGTTATTTTCTTAAGAAACACCTTAGATAGTTGTATTTTGGTAGGACTAAAGAAATATTTGAAGTACAAGTAAATTATATGTTTGTATGAAAACTTTACCGGAAAAACCCGAAAAAAATCCGAAAAAAACCTGAGTTTATTGGTTTGGTTTGATTTATAAACTAAAAAATTCAACACAAATGATTTGGTTTGATATTTGAAAAACTCAAACCAATCCGGCCATGTACACGTAGTGCAGCTGCAATTGGTATGTTACACAAGATTAAACCTAATCACAAGTAAAAATGAAAAACCATCAAAATTTTCAAATTGATTTTTTAAAAAAACAAATTAACATGTTAATCAAAGATTATTTGACTAAGTTTTGGACTTTGGCATTGCAGCATATGTAAAGCATACTAAGTAGGTAATTTTGTGCTTTTAATCCCTCAAATATTGATAATTTTGATTTTCGTTATTTTACTTTATTATTAAATATATTTAATCTTCAATATTTTGTGCTTTTAATCCCTCAAATATTGATAATTTTGATTTTTGGTTATTTTACTTTATGATTAAATATATTTAACCTTCAATTAATTGATATATGTACTTTTATTTTGGTCCCTCATAATGTGAAATTGTGAATCTTCCACAAATGTTACAAATTATTAAGTACTAGACTATTTCATTATCATTGTGCTATATTAAAATTGTATTGTTATTCAATAAGTGAGCTTAAAAGAGTTAGAAAATAGAAATAGTCTAAAGTACATCACATATTTGCTATACAAACTAGCAAAAACACATATTTTAATTAATTGAAGTTTAATATGCCTAACCAAATAATATAAGGATCAAAATTAAAATTTATCAATAATTAAAGAACCAATTATGCAATTATACCTAATGATTATATTAATAACACCTCTGCCGACACTGTAATGTCCAGCTACATTGTTTATTAAACTTACTAACACTTAAAATGAAATAGATTTATCTGAAATATTCAAATGTTTTAGGTGATTTAAGAGTCTTTCCTTTTGAATTAGAAACTAGTTTTTCCATCTGAAGCATTGACAAATGATAGCAAATGAAATATAAAGAGGGACCTCTCTTTGACCATTTAATTGCTTATTCATTCACTTTCTTTTAGTCAATTATTTATGTATTCTTTAAAAAAAAAAATCAGTCAGTATTTGTTAATTACAGGAACTGATTATAGTCTTAATTCTTAGTAATTAAAAATAAAATTGTTCAACATTGTAGGGTCACAGTGGATTAAGGGTGGGCATAATTATCGGAAAATCGAAAAAAAATCGAATCGAACTAATTTTTTCGATTCGATTTAGGTGTTTTTTTTTTCTGGAAATTCGGTTCTTCGATTTGGTGTTCAATGTGAGGGTCACGATTTTTCGGTGCACCGAAAACCGAAATTTTATTAAATAAATTTTAAAATTATATTTAAAATTATATTTTAAATTACATTTAATTATATAGATTTCAAAACATACCCTTTTTTCTTTTCATTCACTGAATATATGCTGCCTGCGCCTGTTGGATGCTACTGTTAGCCAAAAATACAGTTGTGCTTTGTTGGCATTGACAATTTGATATATACTTAGGTTCATTCTCATTTTTAATCACAAACAAAAGTTATTTCTTCTTAAGCTATTTATTTCAACTTCCATGTTTAGTTAAATATTTTGATAATTTTGTTCTTATTTTATATATATCTCACTTGTACCGGAAAATCGTTTAAAAAACAAGCGAACAAAACCAAGTCAAAGTTGAAAAAACCGAACAAAGCACCCTCATTAGAAGTTCTGTGGTAGCCTGAACGGAAGTAGTCCACTCTCAGATCTGGTACATTACTACACTAGATGTGGCCCATGTAGACGTCTCAGAATCACATTCTACACTCAAATTAAGTATAGAAGTTGCATTTGTACAATCACTATGTATTGATAGGCATCACTGACTGACTAAAATTAGTAACAGGTGTATAAACACAATCCATAAAATTAAATAGACAAGTTCAATTCACATAGTCAACAAAAGTTCCACAATCAATATATATATATACACACACATACACACATATATATATATACACACACATACTCATTTCAATATCTCAATGTCTAGCATTCATTGGACAAATAAGTCACCACAATAGATATAATAATCATCAACAAATTTGGCACACATAAGCAAATTACATAGATATTGAAAACATATTCACACTAATCTTGCAGTTGTATAGTCTCTGCATCTAATCAGTTTGTACTCATTTAGGGGTGTTTGGATTGACTTTTTTGAAGTGGCTGATTAGTTAAAAGTTCAGTCATAAGTTGGGAACACCCAACTTCTGATTTTTGACTTTTCTTTTTGTAATTTTTCAACGTAAAATAAATTTTTGTGTTACCCAAACACTTTTAAAACTAAAAAAGAGCTTAAAAATAAAAAAAAAGTTAATCCAAACACCCACTTAATCTCTCATTTGTATACACATGCTAAAGGGTCTTTAATCTTGCCTATCTAGGCATTACCTACATGAGACCCTAGATGTCAATGTACATACCATCGTGGTACCCAATCCATCACTCATACCGAGCTAGAAACCCACACAACCACTAATCTGTAAATTCACATTAGACTCAAGTGGCATATCATCAGAATAGTAAATGTATTTTTATCATCTCAATGTATCTCAACATTTTATCTGCTTAATTATCTCTCAGAATAACATTATAAGCACAATATAAATTACAAATGCACAAACATAAGTCATAACAGACAAATTACAACAATTTACAACTTATTCATAAAAGTGTCATTATCTCAATAAATATCAGTTATAGCCTATATCCGAACAACAATCAACATGCTTTATAAACTCACATCATATACAAGAAATTAACCAAAGTTTAATTTCAGGTAAATCATAACCTACCTCAATTAAAGAACTTCAATCTCGCAAGTTAATTCGTGAGAGCCTTCCTTTTCTCGCAGTCTCCAAATGCATAAAGTCTAAGATAATAATCATAAGAGTATTTAATCATGTACTCTTCTAACAACAATCTTGGCAATCCACTTAATTCTACCCTTATGAAGGTTTAATTATTTACCCAAAATATTATTTTTTCATACAAAAGATTTTCATGATCACACAAACACCATTTTTGGAGTTTCAACTCCATTAATCCCTCTTGAACAGTTTATATGCTCAAAGAAATTACTTGAATTTCTATATTCTCCAATCATCATAAATAATAAATAAAAGACTAATTTTATCCTTATAATTAAAATTAACACATTTAAAATCAACACACATGCTAAATACATCAACCCATATGTTTTTTCATCAAATTTATAAGTTGTACGGTTCTAACCCATAATTCATCATTATGATCAATCCCTTCAATTCTTGGATGAAATCAAATTACTAGACAAAAAAACATGACAGAAAAAACTTACTTCAAGAAGAAAATTGCCTTAGACCTTGAAAGAATTGTCTATGGCGTTCTCTGATTCAATTATTTTAAATTATGAGGGAAGACTTATAAAAAATGACTTTAATTGTATATTCTACCTCGGGTCCTCCAGGACCTACTATAGCAGATCCACTTTGGTGAACAACATTTCGCTATTGCAAAGCTCAACGTCTAGTCCACCCTAGCTATGGGCTATGATAGTCTCACTGCGGCAAAGCCCCACTAATGCAGCAAAGATAAATAGTAGCTCGAACAAATATAAAGCAAACCTTCATTTGACAACTCTTTTTCATTACAAGATATCAAGATATAAAAATAGATGCGACAAACATTACTACTATTAGTTTCAAAATCTCTACACAATCTCGGAATTTCCTAGAGATGTCTAGATCACTAGGTCACCCCCTCACGTAACACAACACCACATATCAACACAAAACATCACAATAATAAAGAGATATCAGTTTTAAAATCTCCCCATTTTGAGTTTTTCTAACTCAATATACAAAAATATACCTTTTGAAATTCATTAAGTGGGGTCTGGAAAGGTAGAGTGTACATAGACCTTACCACTACCTCACAAAGATAGAGAAAATGTTTCTGAAATACCCCCAGCTTAAGTGCATCAAACCCAAGCGAAAGAAGAAGAAATGATGAAGGCGGCAATGAAAAAAAACATAGTAGTTAAATAAGAAAAATAGTGTGCAGTCGACAACGGAAGCAATAACAACAAAAAAAATAATGTGGTAATCAAAACAGAATAAACAACACATGATGATAGACATAAAAGTAAGAACTACAACTAAACGACTAGTACTACCTTAGTGACTAAGAAGCCTAAACACTCCACCTCTAATAACCTTCTACCCTAATACGCGATCTCTATTGCTTTTATCTAGAGCCATGTTTTGATAATATGAACTTGTGTCTTGTCATGTCTAATTACATCTCCCCAATACTCTTTTGGCCTACCTTTACCCCTTTGTGTACCCCTTTAACTGGTTTGTACCTCATCACGGGGGTCTGCATTTCTCCTCTTCACATGTATGAACCATCTTAGTCTCTCTTCCCTCATCTTGTCCGCCACAGAGGCCACACCCACTTAGCTTTCTCTTGAATAACTTCATTTCTAATCTTATCGCTCCTAGTATGCCTACATATCCATTTCAACATCCTCCTCTTTGCAACATACATCTTTTGAACGTGAATTTTTGACTAGTAAGGACTCCACCCATACAACAAAGATGGTATAACTACCACTATGTAGAAATTACCTTTAAGTTTCGGTGAGATCTTCTTATCACACAGGACTCTAGAGGCAAGCCTCCATTTCATCCATGTCGCCCCTATGCGATGTGTGACATTATTTTTTATGTTTCCACTTTCCTGAATTACAAAACCAAGATACTTAAACTTTATCTCTTAGGAATAGTATGTGTGGCAAGCCTCACTTCAACATCTTCTTCATCCACTACAACACAAATTTGCATACCAAATATTCTGTTTTGGTCCTACTTAACCTAAGCCCTTTATACTCTAGAGTTTGTTTCTGAACCTCCAATCTATCATTAAATTTGTCCCGAGTCTCATTAATTAGAACTATGTCATCAGAAAATAACATACACCATGAAACCTCCTCTTGAGTAGACCGCGTGAAATCATGTCACTAAGACGAACAAAAAAGGGCTAATGATTGATCCTTGTTGTAGGCTCATCTTAACAGAAGTGTCCAGAGTCTCCTCTATCGTTCTAATCCAAGTCTTGACTCCATTGTACATGCCTGTTATTGTCCTAATATAGGACATGGGACACCTCTAGCCTCCAAAAACCTCTAGAGGACATTCCTTAGGGACTTTTTCATAGGCATTTACAAGGTCAATCAGATGGATGACTTTAGTAGTCGATCATCCCGACATGAATCTAAATTGATTCTCAGAAATGGATACCCCTCTCCTCACCCTCATCTACACCACTGTCTTCTAAATTGTTATAGTATGACTTAGCAATTTGATACCCCAGTAATGATTACAATCTTAGATATCACCCTTGTTCGTGTACAATGGAACCATTGTACTCTACCTCCACCTGTCCTGCATTTATTCCGTCTTAAAAATAACAATAAACAACCCAATTATCCACTCCATACTTTCCTTGTCTGTGATCTTCAAAAATTCCATCGGAATCTCATCGGTTTTGGTCGTTCTTCTCCTCCTCAACCCTAAAACATCTACATTACCCAAAGTTCCGATGATTTTTAGAGTGTGTCAAATCAGCAAATACAATGTCTATGTGCCCTTCTTTGTTTAAGAGTTTGTGAAAGTACGTTTTCCATCTTTGCTAAATGGAGAACTCTTCCACCAACACCTTGCCATCTTTATCCTAGAGCTGCTATCCTTTTCCTACCCTAGACACCTCCTCTAGTTTGTTCTCTACCGCGAGTCACGATAGCACCAATTAGCTCAGGTGCCTTAGCTTTGGCTTCTCCTGAATGTGTCTCCACTATCAGTGAGAGAAAATAGTGAAAGAGGTAGATACCAATTTGGATTACCATCTACTAATGAGAATTAAGTAATAGCACAAAAGAAAGAATGAGCTGAGTTTTTCTAGTATCCCATATTATTTCGCTAGACTCTACTAGCTAGATATGTCCTAGTACGATGAGATTGATGAATCTGATGCTTTAATACTAACCTTGTTATATGATCCAAATTATTGTGATTGACATCCACACTAAAAATATTAAAATCCAGCTAAAACAACAAAATAGTCTGATAATCCAAAATATACGATATTAATTGTCTACTAAATAAAAACAAAACACAAGTAAATCACTTGAATCAATGAAAAGCAAGCAAGCAATATAATGATGTGAATGTTTATGTGATGCAACGGCCAATGATCCCATCGATATACAACCCCACCCGTAATCATCTCCCATTGAATCGTAGTCAATACTTTCCCATAACTCATAACCACTTCCAATCGAATATAAAAATATTATTTCCATAGTACCAAATTTTTGGTCCATGATAATGAATATTTATGCATGGTCACAATAAATAAAGACGTTTCAAATGCAACAAGTATATATATATATATATATATATATATATATATATATATATATATATATATATATATATATATATATATATATATATAAATGTATTTTTACTACAAATACCATACTACAAGCTTTCTTACATGATTTACCTTCAATGCTGTCCCCTGAGATCACAATTTCATCAATTAAACATATTACTTTCAACACAACATCCATTTAGTCAAAATAACACCTATGTACGATAATATGCATGAAATCGATTAAAATTCCACAATAATAATTGGTAAATAAAAAAAAAATTATTTATTTATTTTGAATGATTATCGATCTAATTAATGAGACTTAAAAAAAATCTTAGTACTTGATGCGGGAAGGATTCATTTCTATTACTATTTATACAAATATATATATATATATATATATATATACACACAGAAGAAACATTATCTTAATATATAGAAAGTTTTTTTTTTCTTTTTTTTTTTCTGAGCGATTAGGTTGAAAACTTAAATTATGACCATATCAACTTTGTAATTGTAGCAATATGATATAATATGATATCTCAGTTGTAAATTACTAGGTAAATCTAATTAAAATACTAATTCATTTGATCTTCCCAATTTTTTCCCATCCATAATCTTATGCAAGAAGGGGATATTCATATTATCAAAATGATCACATCCAAGTTTACTAGCTAGTGAGCATGATGCCTATTATTTTTTATTTTTTATAATTTGGTAAAATTATATGTCTAGGTTTTCCTTATTCTGAAAATGACATTTTCCTAGATATATATGCAATGGACCTCACACATGAAGACTTATTTCCATCTAAAGGCAACCTCATCATAAATCAACCCAATATGATTAAAAGTTATTATTTCCCTGTTTCAAATTATTTATCTTATTTTTTTAGTTTATTTTAAAAAATAATGCTCTTTCATTTTATTTATTTTATTTTTTTAGTTTATTTTAAAAATAATGCTTCTTTCTCTTTGATCAACTCTTTGATTATAAATTGTAACATTCAACATGACATATCTAAGATTACAAGATTAAATAGATATAGTTTCGATACATTTTATATATCTTTAATCTGATATCACAAGATTCAATTTTTCTTTCAACTTTTCAAAATTGTATCACATTAAAATTAGATGAGCAAATTATAATGAAGTGAAACGTACGTCTTGAAAAGGCAAGGTCATGTGGACTTGGCCAAAAGGTTTTGGCAGATAAACATCATTATCTGCAATAACTAGTTTTGGATCAACTTGTGGAAATAAGAGTTGGATATTAGCAACTTGCACATATAATGCTAAAAAATAGCTTTATGAAAACTTTGGTCTAAAAACTAGTGGGACAAGCTCTCTACGTGAAACATAATCAATCACATGTCAATTGACCATCTAAAACGTTCAATAGTTATTAATAATTTATCTATGTATACATAGGATGCAAATCTAAGCCATGATTCATGAATATGTCGTGTGTATACTTAGTCAATTGAGAACTAATTGGGATCTCCTTCTAATTTTTTATTCCTTAGGTACAAGTTCAAAGTATTGATCTTTGGAATAACTTAAGCTACATAAAGGTAATTTGTGTAAATATTTATAATTGATATGAAATTTCCATCACTTAAAAACTACATCAACGTTTTGATGAGAAATGGGGTACTTTGAGTAGAATTACTTTCCATTATTATCCTTTTACCTTTTTGATTATTTCTAAATTATTCTCTTAGAAAAATATATAGTAGTTAAGCATTTCAATAAAAAAAAAGATAAATATGAAGAAAAAACCCAACAACTTTCTTGAATTTTGATTAATTTTCGTATTTTGAACTATAAAAAAATCTCAATAATTTACTCAATATAGACTAGAGGGAGTACTATATATATACTAGATTCAATTCAACCCTTTTACTTCCGCTTATTTTCGCATTCAACCCTTTTACTTCCGCTTATTTTTGCATTAAAGTATTAATAATGTTGGTATTAATTATGCTAACATTATTTTTATACATTATTTGATTTGATGTATTAGAAATAACAAATCTCACATAACTTCTATAAAAAATATTTGTTTGCAACAATATCCTCCCACCCTTTAGCTTTGGAAAATGAAAAATGTTTTGAGAGAAATTTGAGAGGTATTGTGTCACTAATTAATCCAATGCATGTGTAGAAATCCTTTGTTTTACATTACTAATACAGACTAATTATATAACTAATGCTAAGGTTAGTTATACATAGGTGAAAATAATATACCAAACAAAGTACTAATAATACACAAAGCTACTACATATATTATTATTTTAATAACTCTACCACTACTCTTAAATCAAAATGAAT
This sequence comes from Solanum pinnatisectum, assembly GCA_035578085.1. Taxonomy (NCBI): domain Eukaryota; kingdom Viridiplantae; phylum Streptophyta; class Magnoliopsida; order Solanales; family Solanaceae; genus Solanum; species Solanum pinnatisectum. Next base: position 38,453,868 of record CM069079.1, on the reverse strand, counting down.
AATATTACATCAAGTTGAAATTGAAGCGCCTTAGGAAAGATAAATAAAAATAAATATATATCTAAGTATATACATTCCACCTTCCCAATAGGACACGCCACAATTTTTATAATGTGAAAAATGAAAAACGAGGAAAGTTTAACAATATTTGTCAATATATAGCAGCCTAATCTTTTGTCTTATATATGTGGAAATTAGCATAGAATTAATTAATTAGCCTATTATATGAACTGTTACAAGAAAAATGTTGTATTGGTCATTGATTGAAAGAATGCATGATTTTTCTCATCAACACCAACCCTATTCCAACCTTTTTAATAAATAAAAAAGAAAGAAATTTCACACATTAAATTGTCACGTGTCATATATTATATATAATATAAAATAATAAAAATAGACAAAATGAAAAAGTTTTGCTGTTAATTCTTGATGATTTTATTTGAACTAACTTTTCTTAGTATTTATTGTAACAAGACGTGTCGGTTTGGTTACATTTTTTAAAAAATAAACTATTCAATATAGTTGTACGTTATATTAAAATTCTGATGTATTATGTATTTTTTTTCACTAATATAAAAAGTTAGATTAAAAAATTATACGCTTTCCTTTCGTCAAGTCTGTAGATCAATCGTCATATATACCCACAATAAGGTCCTGTATTTATCGTATACATATTATATGTGTAGATTTTTTTCTTTTTTTAATTTTATGTATCCTTCTAAGTCATGTTTTTCTAATTTAGGCTAAATACTGTATTTATGTATCGACTCCAATCCAAATTGAAGAAATATATATATATATATATATATATATATAAATATATATATCAAATTATATTTTGAATACCATTGAGTGACACATACTTTTTACAGTCTGAAATGTAAGAGATATTAACAAATAAATTTAATTATCAAAAGAAAAGAAGTTTTCAATTATCAAAAGTAATAATTTCCTGTGTAATTTAAAAAGACAAAACTAGTAGATTCTAAATAAACAGGACAATAACAACAACAACAATAATAATAATAATATACAACGAGTTTTCGGCTATTAAATATCAACTAAAATTACTGTCTTGCTCATCTGTTTCTATGTCTGATTCGATGGAGTGTGATACGTAACAACCCTCCACCTCTCATTACTGATGTACTCGTCTTTTATTTGAATAGTAATACATGATAAATAAAACATACTCCACGCGGCATTAGAAATAATAATATTAATTACAAACATTCTCTCAAAGATGCCCACGGTTTGCATTCGGGGAAGACTCTTGAAAATTAAAATAGTATTCTCTATGTTCTAATTTTATATAGTATCCTTAGCATTTTGAGAATTAAATATTTTTAATTTTGACTGTTAGCTTAAATAATAATTTTTTAATGATACTCTTTTATATTTAAATATTACATAAAAATATTATGATAAGCTAAAATAATAAATAGATCATATAAAATGTTGAAAATATACATGACAAGATTGGGGAAAAAAATAAAAATAAAAATCCCCTCTTAGTCTCAAATTTTTAAAAAATGCTATATAATGTGAGGCGTACTTCCATGGTTTATTTTTATCTTTTCATTTTGGACTTTATAAGTTTTTTAAGAAAGAATAATTAATATAAATATTTTTATCATAATATTCATATTAATTGATGTGTAATTTTATATCTTGTTAAAAAAGTTTACACTATAAATAATTGAAATTGACGATAAAATATTTTAGAAATTATTTTTCTCTTGATATTAAAAATATAAGTATAAATAAAATTATGTTTTTAATATAATGAACAAGTAAAAATAAATAGAGAATGGAAATAAGAGGGAAAATAATGAATAAGTAACTATTAATATATGTTGACAAAAGATGCTGATAGGGGTGTGCAAAAACCGAACCGACCGATAAACCGAACCGATAAAAGTGTTATTGGTTTATTGTTATTGGGTTATTGGATTAACGGTTATTTAATGGTTTTACAAAAAAAAATTATTGGGTTATCGGTTCGTTATTGGTTTTTAATATTGGGTTATTGGGTTAACCGATAACCCATTAAGAATATAATAATAATTTTTAGTTATTATATATATATATATATTAAACAACAAATATTAATATATTTAGTAGTATATTAGACTAAAAATATAAATATCCTATGCAATAAATAATAATTGACATTAAAAATATAAAAATCCTATGCCATAAATAACATTATGTTAGTATTAAATGTTGAAATACTTCACAAATCTCTTCCACTTTTTCTTCCAAGCTTGTGATTATCTTGGTTAGGAACTTAATGAAGATTTTGTTGATTATCCGATGGATTTGGCAGCTGTTAAAGATAGTTCAAGATGAACTGCCGATTTACAATTGGACTTGGTTTTAATTAGTTTTAGTTTATAATTGACTAATATTAGTTTTTGCACGATTGTAAATATCGAAAATTGACCAAAGACTTTGTTGTGATGACCCCCGTTTGATATGATTATTTTGATGTATGCGTATCGCGTCAAATTATTGGATAAGTCATATATTTATTTTGAAAGCATTTTCTTATTGGTTAAACCGAAAACCGAACCGTTAAAGACCTAAAACCAATAAACCGAAAACCGATAACAAATATCTTATTGGTTTGGTTATCGGTTTAGCATATTTAAAAACCGAAAACCGATAAACCGAACCGATAATACTTAAAACCGAACCGAATTGACCGATACACACCCCTAGATGCTGACATTTAATCAATTTTCAATAATTTCGAGTAAAAACTACACATGCTGCGATGTCATTACAAACTAAATACCTACATCTTTCGTTTTAAATTTTTTTTTTAAATTCATTTTAGAAAGAAGCTTTTTCGGCAACTTTTATTTGAGTACATTCTATATAATTCAAAAGTTCATTTTTATTTCTTTAAATATTGTATCAAATCAAAACCAAACAAATAATTCAATAAAAAATTATAGTACCCCCTTCATTATTTTTAGTTGTCATGTTGCACTTTTCGAAAGTCAATTTGACTAATTTTCAAAGTTAAATTAGATTACATTATTTCAATATTTTAAACTAAAAATTTAGATGTTAGGCAATCTTAGTAGCTTAGTTGGTTGACTACCTGAACTTTCACGTTGTTGGTTAGACTTTGATTCCCCACGTGGTAATCCCCTCCCCCATCACCCCCCTCAATTTTTTTTTAGATATTTTAAAAAACTATACATAAAGTACTATAAATTGCAATTTTTGCATATCAACCTAATAAAAAAATATATCATAAAATATTAATCAAAATTCTTATTGTTTGACTCCAGAAAAATTTATCACAACTAAAATGAATACATTATAAAATATTAATCAAAATTCTTGTTGTTTGACTTTAAAAAAAACATCACAACTAAAAAGAAAAAGAGTGTATATATATTTTTAAGTTACTTTTTCTTCGGACACGCAAAATACAAGCTAAATATCAAGGTATTATACACATCACAATCACAAAATTTAATTTCGATAACTTGACAGCCGACGTTACTGACCAGTGACCACCGACCTACCCCACAAAAGTCATTTTAAAACTTAGCAAAAAATAAGAAATAATACAAAACTCCTTTAATTTGACTCCCTCAAAGTCAACCTTACTTTTTTCAATCCTCTCTATATATAAACAAAAACAAAACCATTTTCCAAACTCATGAAAAAAAAAAGCCATTTTAATTTCCTCTTAATTTATCAACCTCCAAAATCCAAAAATGGGCAATGGATGTTACACATCAAATTTATTAACAATCAAGGTTATATTTCACGATGGAACGACGAGGATGGTGACCGGAAAAAAGCTAGCCGGAGAGATAATGTTTGAGTACCCCGATTGCATGGTATGTCATGCGGACTCATTTTTCATTGGTCAACCTATTCCATCGTTAGGTATCGACGATAAGCTAAGGAATAGCAATACGTACTTTGTTCTTCCACTTGATTCCTTCACAAACAAAGTGCTTTCGGCTTCTTCTCTTGCTACCTTAGGTAATAATAATAATAACAACAACAAAAGAGGTCATGTTAACTTCAAGAACCCTGCTTTTGAATATATAAAGGGATCAAATGGTAGAGTTTTGATTAAAGTTGCGCCGGAGTTTATGATCAAGTTACTCCAAAGAGGAAATAAGGAGGAAGAGGAGGATTGTGGATCTAGTAGTTCAAGCCCTAATTTTTTGTGTAGCACACCTGAGTTGAAGAAGCATTACGAACAATTGGTTGGACCAAAAGGGCAAATATGGTCACCTAAATTAGATACTATTTCTGAATATAAGATTAGGTATTCACCTTGTAGATTGATTGGATTGGAATGGAGAGAGAAAGAATAGTGTTTTTTGTTGTTGTTGTTAAATTGTGATATAATTAGACTCTTTTATTCCTTTTGTTTTCCTTTTAATTTTATAATTAAAGGCTGATTTTGCATTAATTCTCAGCAAAATCTCAAAATTGTAACTGTCTCTAAGGCTGTACAAAGCAATATTTATTCATTTATATATATGGTGTTAGTTTTTCAAAGTGAAATGCATAAAAAAAAAAAAACGAAAAAGGAAAAAGGCCAAAACTTTCCTTTAACTATTTGAAATAGAGCAAATATACCCTTCAACTTTATTTTGATTCAAAACTATCCTTCCCGTCTTACTATTGGATCACTTCTGTCCTTCCATTTAACGGAATAAGATGTGGCATTCAATGAGAGGGTTTTGGGAGTGTGGCAACGAAGGAGAAGAGAGGAAGGGTGTGGCGGGGATGGACGAATTTTGGAGGAGAAAATGAAGTCTTTTGGAGTGAAATTATTGTTCGTAGAGTTGATGGTGGAAGTGAAGGGGGGAGATTGGATCATTTAGTGGGTAGCTAGGGTGGGTGTGCTTAGGTGGACTTCTACGTGGCATTATAATTTACATATTGAGTGCCACATTTTATATCATTAATTCCACATCTTATTCCGTTAATACCACATCTTATTCAGTTAAATGGAAGGTTAGAAGTGATCCAATAATAAGATGGGAAAGGGTAGTTTTGAACCAAAACATAGTTGAAGGGTATATTTGCTCTATATATTTCGCATAGTTGAAGGGTAGTTTTGACCCTTTTTCGAAAAAAAATTAATAACCAAATTAGGCATTAGGAATTTCATTTCTTGTTGACGATTCCGGTAGGAAAAATAGAGAATCATCGGTTTGTATTGAGTAAAAACAATTAAGACGCGTGATACAGTTGAATCATGACATGTGGAGGTTATTAGGAATTACGTTAAGCATAGTTAGATGAAATGATGTGTGATCGAATCAAACATCTAAGCTTGGATTGGTTTTTCTAGTAGCTAAGACGTTAAAAAGTCTGTAGAACTTTTGGGAAGTGAAAGTAGAACTCGTGATATAAAAGAGTTGGTTTTGAATGCCAAGGTTTGAAGGTGTACGTATTGCGAAAGGGCTGGATGTATTCTTTAAAACACAAATCAGAAGCATCAGATTGTGATGAAATAAATGTCTTGCATAAGTCACATAAGAATTTTTATGTGTAATATTGCTTATGCTTCAAAAACTAGATGAAAAATCACAAAAGTATTTTTTCATCGGTTATTGTCTTGAATCCAAAGCATATATGTTAAAAAATTGTCCTTGAATCAAAATCAAACCGAAAAGTTCCTCAACTAATGTGGAATGTTTAACACCCTCCGCACATCAAAGAATTTCTAACAAAAGAAATTACTGATACAAATACGAATATAATTGTCTCTTTGCAAAAACTGTTGCATGAATTATAATAAAGATCCTACCCCTTTCTCTTGTTACCTCTATCACGCTTGATTAATAAGATATCAAAGGGGCCTGAAAAAAATGTAATAGGCAGTTAATTCATAATATCAATAAACATCGCTATAGGTATCAGGTGATATTCGAGCTAACTTCAACCATTTCAGCGAATATTTATTACCTTCCTAGCTAGCTTCGGATTCATAGACATCACTAGCTTCTGCTATGACTTGGTTTGGCTTCGTTGCCATCACCCCAAAATCAAGCTGGTTCACCCTTTCGAGACTCAGTAGCTTCAGATCCTGTTGGGTTTAGGATCTTTTTTTCCCTTTCTATGTGGATAAATAAAAGTCTTATTAGGACCAGCCTACTTTAGCTAATAACTCAAATATTATGTGGCATATATAAGGCTTATTTGGTCATATTTTCAGAAAAATCAAGAGAGATTCATTTTAGAGATTGAGAGGAAAAGAGAAAAATTCTGTTTTTGCTTCTGGAAATTTTCTGCTCAGGCAGTCCGCTTCAGATAGAGTTTTCCGCTTTGGTAACCGTTGGATTGTGCTCAAGTTTGAACTGGGAGTTCTCAGCATCTGGTTCTTGCAATTCAACAGTGGAGATCGGATTTGGAGGTCTGTAGCTTCTGATTTGAGGGCGTGAACAGTAGTGCATTTTTGGGTGAAATCTCTTCTTTAATTCTCTAATTTTGGTGCAATCTTGATTTGTTGTTGCTCGTTGTTTGGCGCTTGTTTTGTGGCCAATTTTGGAGAACAATTTTGTAACTCTTGGTGTTTATAGTGGAGCTTTTGGCCCTATGGTTTTTTACTCTTCACATCGAAGGGTTTTTCACGTAAATCATTGTGTCTTGTGTGATTGACATGTTCTTATCTTATTGCTTTAGTTTGATTGAATACTTGCTGTCCATTCTTCATATTGCTTGATTCGGTTTGTCTTCTCCTGGTTCAAATTAAAGAAGGGAAAATTTAGATTTGGGTATTATTCCGCTGCTATCCTGTCTAACATTCTTGTTAGTGTCTTGCCTTTCCCAACAGATCCGTCTTCATCAACAGCTTCAGATTCATCGTCATCACTAGCTTCAGATTCATCACCATCACTTGCTTTAGATTTTTTACCATCAGTAGCTTTAGATTGGTCACCATCTTTAGCTTCAGATTGGTAGCCATCGGTAGTGCCTTGTCCTGCCTTTTGTTTCGGGGATCGAGCAGAGAAGAGAGATGACTAGCTCAGTAAATAAAATATTTACTTGGCAAGTAAAAGAAAGTTGCTTCAAGTGACAAACATAAATAACAATCTTAACATTGTTATCACTATTAAGTAGTGGAGTACTAGTTAAGACGGAAAGAGAGCACTATAGTTAATTAGTTATACAACTAGAAGAACAAGACAAACCTTAGAATTGAACTTCTGCTGTGTCCATTTATTCAGATCATCTACTTTCACCTCATCATCACGGTTCACCCATTTGAGAATCGGTGTACTCACAGATATTTCCTGTAGCACAAACGTCTTCATTTCAGGGCAGTCATCAATCTTCACTTCTCTAAGAAATGGAAATTTAAGAGCATGCTTCATCAGAAAGAAATGTCTCAACTTAGGTAGCCCCCCAAGCTGCAGCTCTTCCAATCGGGGAAATACGAGCTCATTATTCATAATTTCTTTTCCTTGTTCTTCTTCTACTGTGATCACTTCTTCCATTGATTGGCAGCCTACTATATTTAGTATTCGGAGATTCAAAACACCTCGGGCCACTGACGGAGACATCAAGTTTCTCAAATTTTCACAATTCATTATTGCCAATATTACAAGTTTGCTGAAGTAGGCAGTTGGAAGTTGGTAAGAGCATAGAACAGTTATGCTGTTAGCCCAATGGATAGTTAGATCTTCAAGGCTATGACAAGAAACCTGCGAATGTTGAAGGAATGAAGTATAATGACGTAGAATGCAAAGTAACATGAGAAAATAAATCAACATATTAGCTGTTACATATAATGAAAGAAGAATTTAGAATTAGAAGTAGATTCAGAATTTGAAATTTATATATCTCCAATGTCATCAAGTTAATATACAATAATAATCGCATTCACAATCAAGGAATCTCTAGATATTACTAATACAGATAAAAAGTCGCTGCGCAAAAGCTATTAGGTTCATCTGAACCCTTGGACTACAATACTGTAGATTCACCTATGTTTGTTACCTCCGTCAACATAGATATCAAGTGATAAATAACTATCTGAAGATTACTATTACTATTTGTTTGTTAAAACGCTAAGAGAGCAGAATACCAGGGGTTTATTAATGCATGATACAAATATATATACTAATCAGTAATACGGTTAGTGGCATAAGACAAACCTTAGAATTGAACATCGCTTTATTGAGATCATCTACTTTACCTCATTATCACTGTTCACCCTTTTGAGACACGGTGTACTCACAGATCCCTGTTGGAAAAATGTCTTCATTTCAGGGCAGTCATGAATCCTCAGTACTCTTAGAAATGGAAATTCAAGAGCACGTTTCGTCAGAAAGAAATGTCCCAGATTTGGCAGTCCTTTAAGCTCCAGGTCTTCCAATAGGGGAAATAAAAACTCGTCAGTCATTTCTTCTCCTTGTTGTTCCTCTTCTGTGATCACTTCTTCCATTGATTGACAATATTTTATCTCTAGTGTTCGGAGATTCAAAGCACCTCTGGCCACTGACGGAGATATCAAGTTTCTCAATTTTTCACAATTCGATACATACAATTTTGTAAGTTTGCTAAGGTAGGCAGTTGGAAGTTTGTGAGAGCATAGAGCACTTATGCTTTCAGCCTTGTCGAGTTCTAGCTCTTCTAGGCTGGGACAAGAAACCTGCAAATGATGAAGGACAACTTGTATTTTATGTAAGGGATGAAAACTCAAAATAGCTTAAAGTACAAAGTCAAAAATGAACCGAACAGAAATAACTATCCAAAGATTACTATTACTATTTACTAGTTAAATTGGAAAGAGAACAGTAATTATCTATACAGTAGCGGCACAAGACCAACCTTAGAATTGAACATCACTTTATTGAGATCAACTACTTTCACCTCATCATCATTGTTCACACTTTTGAGACTTGGGGTACTCACTGATCCCTGTTGGACAAAAGTCTTCATTTCAGGGCAGTCATGAATACACACTACTCTGAGAAATGGAAATTCAAGAGCACTCTTGGCGAGAAAGAAATGCCTCAGCTTTGGTAGCCTTTGAAGCTTCAGCTCTTCCAACAGGGGAAATAAGGGCTCATTAGTCATGATTTCTTCTTCTTGTTGTTCATCTTCTGTGATCGCTTCTTCTATTGATCGGCAGTCAGTTATCTCTAGTATTTGGACATTCAAAACACCTCTGGCTACTGACGGAGACATCAAGTTTCTCAATTTAGCACACTCCTTTACATTCAGTAATTCAAGTTTGCTGAAGTGGGTAGTTGGAAGTTGGTAAGAGCATAGATAACTTATGCTGTTAGCGCCATTGATATATAGCTCTTCCAGGCTAGGAAAAGAAACCTGCAAACGTACTTTGAAGGGATGAAGAAAAGCAGTAAAGACAGTATTGGAGAGTTTGATATGAAAATTATAAAGATATGACCTAAATCAACCCCAAAAGCTAGCTCAAGAGGGGAGGATTGACCAAGTACACATATGCAGACCACCATTCCATTTTCCAACCAATGTGGGACTCTAACATCCCCTTCACATCCAGGCCCAACTGGAACGTGGAGATGAGCTAGCTCAGGCTCTAATACAATGTAATAGACAAGGTATGAAGAATATATTTTACTCGGTCTCTTCAAATATGTCAATGGGTACAACTCCAAAAGTAGTGCATTTTGGATAATCCAACATGGGTGCGGCAACAATTTTGGAGAGTCCGAGCAACAAAGTGGAGAATAACTTGATATCTCATTTCAAGAGGAAAGCAATATAACTACATGTACATGAGGTGCTAGCTAAGGAAAGAAAATGTTATTATGTACATTCCTAGTGGAGAATTCACTTGACATTACTATATTATTTTAGATCCCATTATTTTAATTAAATTCACCTATTTTTTGTGAATGTTGATATATGAAAAATATTTGTAAAAAATAAATATACTACTAATTTTAGGATTACTAAATATTTAATTAGAATTGAATATGATTTTAGCATGTTTTTCATAAACTAAAGAGGTATTAATTGGTAGTTCCAATAACTTTCACATTATGAAGCAGAAGATGAATAGTTTTGCTCTATTTTATAACTCAACCCAAGCTTTATTAAATATAAATATATCATGTGTCTTGTCTATTATAATCGATATTGATATAAGTAGATAGTCAATGAATTAATTAAATATGCTATTGTTGTACAACTGAATGGAAACATATTGTTGTTGGCATGTTAGGGTGAATCTAGTGCTTATATAAAGCAGATATCTAGCATAATATTTTGTCGCATAGTGTCCATTTCACTCCATAAAGAAAATTACACATGATTGAAATCAATTCAAAGTTATTTCTATAATGGATCAACTTCCTTTGTTTTGGTAACCACAAATATATTTTAAAGTGATATAACTTTTTCGATTCATTATTTTGTAATACAAACATTAAGTAAAAAATAGAGATCAACGTGCAATGCATGCGCCCAGAAATTAGTTAGTTATACAACTAGAGGCACAAGACAAACCTTAGAATTGAACATCACTTTATTGTTCACCTCATCGTCATTGTTCACCCTTACGAGACTCACAAATCCTTGTTGGACAAACGTCTCCATTTCACGGCAGTCATGAATAGTCATTTCTCTGAGAAACGGAAATTCAAGAGCATGCTTCGTCACAAAGAAATGCCCAAGCCATGGCAAACTTTGAAGCCTCAATTCTTGCAACAGGGGAAATAAGGGCTCATTAGTCATGATTTCTTGTCCTTGTTGTTCCTCTTCTGTGATCACTTCTTCCATCGATTGACAACTATCTATCTTTAGTATTCGGAGATTGAAAACACCTCTAGCCACTGATGGAGACATCATATTTCTCAATTTTCCACAATTTGATACATACAATGATTCAAGTTTGCTGAAGTAGGCTGTTGGAAGTTGGTGAGAGCATAGAGCACTTATGCTATTAGCTCCATCAATAGATAACTCTTCCAGACTAAGCCAAGAAACCTGCAAATTTATAAATTAGTTATCATTTTTTTTTGTTGAAATGATATGCCACATAGAGCAGTAGAAGAAGACCTTTTCATCAAAAAGAGGATTTGAGTGAGTGATGGAGTTGTTGGTTGTAGGCAAGAAATTTTGAAACTCTGGTAACTCAAAGAAGCTCATTTCCCGTAACCGAGGGAACTCAATGCCCTCAACACTGTCACTGCAAAAGTGAGTGAGGCATTCCAGAGAATGAAGGTCCAACTCATATAAATTGGGGAACTTGATTACTTCACGAGTCCTCTAAGAGATCTCCTCTTCCTTATCATTAGGGCAAACTACTGTCCAACTCCCTCCAGCCAAGGACACACAAAAAACATACTGTAGACCACGACAACGGTTTACCTCCAGTCTTTCGAGTTCAGGGAATGGAATATTATTTTGACAGTGGATCTTTAATAAATGTGTCAATGAATCACAATCATCCAAGAGAAGATATTTGACGTTTTGAAATTCATCCAGCTGCAACTCTGTCAGCACATTCTTGGAACCCTCTCCAGTTGAATGTACAAGTTCGCTCTTCCTAAGCTTGTGGCAGATCCAATCACCCAATGGGGTGGTCTCAGTGACCTCTAAAGAAATTTTCTTTTCGTAATCATCTATGGTTGAAGTGGTTCTGTAAGCTCTACCCAATGTAAGAGCGTACCGTGTCAACTTGGAGGAAAGGCCCAAGTTATTGTAGATCACATCTCCGGAACATTTACTTAATGTCAGTGTAGTCAATCTCGATAAGGATTCCAACTCTCTTAAGGTGGAGTAACTAAAATGTTCTACTCCCACCATATGTAGTTCCTCCAATCGTACTAGTCTTGATAAGACACCTGGTGAAATCCTTTCAAGTTCTACTTGCTTATAATTCCGCAGCTCTAAGATAATTAGATTGGTTAATTTTCCTATCTCCACTGGCAACTCCTCTAACTGAGAATCTTTGATGCTGAGAATTTCTAAAGTGACAAGTTCCCCAATAACGGATATGTCATCCAACCTTAATTTACTCAAACACAATGTCCTCAGACTTGACAAACCTCTGAATGGATCCTGGAAGAGGCCAAATGGACTCCTTATATCTGTCTCCCCTCATGCTTAAAACATTGAGTTTACTCATGCCATCAAAAAAATCATCCTGTAATTTGAATGGCTTTTCAAAACAGAGTTTTAACATTAGAAGCTTCAGTTTTGGGCAAACGATTGGTCTAGGAAGCTCAGCAAATTTATTTGCAACAATTGACATGTGACTGAAATGCTCATAAGAAATTCTTCTTGGGAACTCTTTCGAGTTCACATTATGACTTACCATAAAGATATGCTCTCCTTCAGGCATAATATATATAGGCACATCATGGACCACATCATGCATTTTGACATAATTTTTGTCCGAACCTTGGGATAACAAGAAGCAACCTTTCAGTGTTTCTAACAGAAGACACACTCTATTTCTTGCATGTTCTAAATTTTTGATTTCCGAAAAGATGCCAAGCCTCATTACATACCTAAGTAATTCTTCAGTCCAAATATCACTATCTTCCTCGAACAAAGAACAAAGCAAAAAGAGGTACCTGGCTTCATCACTTTCCAAGTGATCATAGCTTAGCCTCAGAATTTTATACACCTTTGTGTGCACTCCAGGGATATTTCTTGTTTTTTCATCACTTAATTGTTTAAGGGCATCCTCCCATGAAGGCTTGGTTTTATGCTTTAGTGCTCCAGCAACTGTAATAATTGCAAGCGGCAACCCCTTGCATTCTTTGGCAACATCTTTTGCTATGTCAAATAGAGAAGGATGATCAACTAAATTACCGGCTTTTTGCCTAAAAAGAATCCATGCTTCATTTTCAGGTAAGGTTCCAACTTCCATGATCTTCTGAGATTCCATAGCTTCACAAACATCTCTCAGACGCGTAGTCAATGTCACTTTGCACCGATGGTTGTGGTTGCTTCCCTTGGGAATTCCAAGTTTCTCTAGCTCATGAAGAGCCTCCCAAACATCATCCAAGATTATAAAAATGCGGCTGTTCTGATCCTTTAACCTTGAACGCAGTCGATCTCCACGACTCCACAAATTATCCCCTTCTAATGTTAGCCCGACTTCTCTTGCGATCTCACCCTGAATTCTTTTAAAGTATGGTTGTTGACTGACAGTTACCATGACAACATCGTCAAACAACCTTTCTTGTTTCACCCTTGCTCTTATTTTCTTAGCCAGTGTTTTCTTACCAACACCACTCATACCACATATCCCAATCATATTGACCCTATCATCTCTCAAAGCTGCCATGACCTCTTCCTCTTGCAATTTTTTGGAGTCAAATTCTTTAGTACTGTTACTAGAAATAGCTTCAATTTCTATGACAGGATAGCAGAAAACATCATGCTTGTTACCTTCATTTCGAAGTTCAATCACCTCCAGGGTAATTTTCTTAGCTCTCCTACTCAGCGAGTAACGTGACTTCAAGTTTGGACACCAACCATTTCTTTCAACCTCAATTCTACCTCATTGCATCACAGCTACCACATCTGCAGTAGTGGTATCAACACTAGTTAACCAGGCCTCAACATTGGGTGAAATGACTTGTAAGTTTCTCCGGGCAGCCTCTGCTCTTTCCTCCACACCGTGTCTGATATTCTCCAGCTTCTGAGATTCTTCATCTAGAGATGTGATGTTGTTCTTGTAGTAATAGAAATACCCAATCCCTTGCGCAATTGGCTGGATCAAGCAATCTGTGATCATTTTCACAAAAACAGATAAGAATTCCATATTTGATCAATTAATTCTTCACTGGCTCAACCAAAGTTGTTTTTTCTGTTTTGCTTCAATTCTATGAAAAAAGGCTAATAACTTCAAGGCCCTGTCAAAACTTTTCTTCCCTTCTCTTTTAGCAGTTGGTAAATTGGCCAATAATTCAGCAAGTATATCTAGGACAGGATGAATATTAATAGCAGCTTGGCTCCATTTATTATCAATAAAATATGATTCTATGCTTTCAAATTCACTTGTTTTTTAAAAATTTATCTATAAAAGTCACAAACTTGCAATTCAATTCAACATTCATGTGTAAACCTCCATATTCTCCCTTCTCTTTTAGCAGAGATAAATACTTCCTCTGTTTCAATTTGTTTGTCCTGGTTTTACTTGGTATAAAGTAAAATTTTGTGATATTAAAATTAAAGAATATGTAGATGGCCTTAAACATATCATGTGAAAATTAGAATTAAAAAGTTATCAAAAGAGGATGAAACCATTTTTTTAAAACAGACTAAAAAAGAAAATAAGACAAACAAATTGAAACCAGGAGAGTAACAAATAACCAAGAAAAAAAATGAAAGAAATGTTTGGCTGTCAAACTGACCTTTCAATATTTGTTTAGCCTAAAATTTATTTTGTCTGTTAATGCTCTCTTGAAAAGTTCTTTTAATAACTAGTTATGCAATTAAAAAAAAGTGGTGTAAATCTTAATGAAATAATGATAATGATATTATTGTGTAATGATGTGAAATAAATTGAATGATGCTCAAAAATACTTGAGGTACTACTTCATTATTACTCTCACCCACCCATCCAACATGGGCCTCTCGCCTCTTAATTGTTTTGAAAATGATGAATGATAACTAAGTAATACCTTGTGAAATTAGCCAAATTGCGTGAAATCACGCACAAACACAACAATTATAAGAAATATATAATTGACAACACAATTGCATAATGGGGCAAAAAAAAAACTAGAAGGTAGTTGTTGACAACACAAGACTATTGTATAGAGGGCAATAATCTACTTGGTTCATCCACCTAATAAATTTGTATTTGTTACATAATGTATGTAGACACATTTGATGTAGTGTACATAGCTTAGCAAATATGTAGGGATATTATTGAATATATTCTGGATCTTTTCCTATTTAGTTTCCTTAATTAAAGCTCAATGTATTTGTATATATTCATCTTACGTAACCGAATAATACATAAATTATTATCCACACCTTATCTATTACATTGTATCAGAGCCATGGTAGATCTGTTTTGCCGGTGTTAATCAGAATATTTACCGGAGGCACTTCTGGGCATTTGCGAGTTGGTTTTAAATGGTCACATTCTACCTAGGGTGGATTGTCCTCCCAGTTTAGCAGAAATTCAGATTGTTTTCTATGGTCGGTGAGGAAGAAAGGGAGCCTTACGCACCGATAATAGATTTTCCGGTGATCTATTGAGGTGGCGCGTCTGGGCGCGTTCATTGTCAGAAATAGATTTGATTGCTTTTTCGGGTTCATCTCAGCATTTTCAATCATGACTTGATAATATCCGATTCGAACAATCTCGATTTGTGAGAGCTTTGATGGTTGCAAACTTGGCTCAGGTTCTTTATTTTCAATCAGTTGATTTTCTTGATAATAACGGTTGGAAGCTTTTGTTTCATCTTTGATTGTTTATTAAGAGTTGGGTGTCAAATTTTTTCTCCTTGTAAACTCCTCAATCTTGGTTGCACATTGAATTTATCAAGTGGGTGGACTAGTGTGCTTTCAAGTTTCATAGTTAAGCAAAGTGATTATTTTTTCTTGGTCTGGGTTCAATCTGTTGGTTATTGAGTTGCTGGTGGTCCAACTTGATTCATTTAAAGATATTAATATCATTTAGTTGGAAAATGACTCAAACAATTAATCTTGTCAAATATTGTCACGCCTCGAAGTTACCCCAGGGCGTAAACACGGGACCTAGGATCACGAGTGATCCCAAGCTAACCCTGCTGGCATATCATAAGCATACATAAAGATTTTCAACATAAAAGTCATACTGTGCAAAAGCTAGAACCATATCATAAAATGAAATGACGGGGAATACCCGTTCTAAGTCTGAATATATATAACTGAGTTTAATGACAACTGAAAGATCAAGCTCAACTAAAACTGAATCTAAACTATGTCTGAATAAGCCTCTAACTGACTAAAGATGCCGAGACATGTCCCTAACTAACTTTAGCAAAACTGAAACTAAAAGATTGAAAATGGAAAGATAACATGTCACTCGTCCTCGAAGAATGATGACTCACCACTATGCTACTGAACTGGAGATCGGGAAGTGATCTATGCGTGATGTGAATGCTAAGGACCTGAATCTACATCACGAGAAGATGTAGCATAGAGAATGCATCAGTACTTGAAAGATACTGAGCATGCATGATAGAATAAAGCTGAATAAAACATATAACTGAACAAGGCGATTAAAGCAGTGATATAATCTGAACATGATAAATATGATAAACATGTTGAATATAAACTAACTGAATATATTGACCAAGTTTATAATATACTGAAACTAAAGACTGAACTGTAACTAATAACCTGGACAATACACTAGAATCAGACTGTGGGAAATACTAATTACCGACATAAAATCACATGAGCTAAATGTGGAGTCTGATGTATACTCCCCATCGAGAGGACCCAATATACCTTGCCAAGGGTATAGAGGAATGACTTGCGTGATCACTAAGTATAATGCCCATATAGGGGACTTAACCTATGGGGGCACGTAGTTCTAGGACTATGAGGGTGACTGACCCTAGTCCAACTAGGCATCAAGTCTACTCCCAACTAAATGTATAAAACTACAACATCACTTAAATACTGGATAGCTCAAATACTGACATGCTAACTGAAAATGCAACTTTAATGTACTGATAATGAAATATTCTTAACTAGAGAATGTATATCTGTATAAATTGACCTAGCAAGTGTAATCCATGAACCAAACGAATCTACATCATTACGGTTCTGAATATCACTCAAGGAACGAAGCAACAATATGAAATTCTGATTTGGATCATTCTAACAGCTAATACCCAACAATTTCTAACATTCAAGAAAACCCTAGGTCTAGATAATATGAAGGGAATCAAGAATTAGACTGAATTCTAGGGACCTAATGGGTGAAAAGAACCCACTTGTAAAATCCCACATACCTGGTGACAAATTCCATGGAGAGATCTTTCAATTTTGGAGCTGAAATTGATGAGAACTTGCTGCGTTCTTGGAAGGGTTTTGAGTCGCCTTTTTTCTCCTCTCTTCATTCTAAGTTTAAGAATTTTGGAGAATGAATTGACTTGGGTAAGTTCTAGTTAAGTTACTAGGCTAAACCTGAATAAAACTACATAGTTTAGGGGTTAATCGACGTATTTTAGGGGTCCAACGCGTAGGGAAAAGACCAAACGACCCTTGACTTAAAAGCTGTTGGGGGTCGCCGACGGACCAAATCGAAGTACTGTGGATGGTTCGATGGTCCGTTCTGGTTGGCCATCGAATGGTGATTGGGAGCTGGAAACTGGGGATCTGAATCATGGACCTGGAACACAGATCATGGTCCCACATATGGTTCGTGAATCCTACTGTTGGTCGAGTCTTGGCTGATTTCTCCTGGGGTTTTGGGATGGGGTTGCAGGTGGCCAATCCAAGGACCCCACCTATGGTCCGTGGGTCCCCCTACGGTCCTTGGGTGGCAACAGTGGGTTGCAACTGGAACTTCTGAAAATCTGATGTTAGGTCTGTTTTCGGATATGGGGTGTTACATTTTTCCCCCTTGGGAACATTCGTCCTCGAATGAAGTCTAACTAGCTGAATATGGAGGAAAAGAGCTGCAATCCCTACCACTAAGTACTGGAAATTGAAATTTGATTGAGCTGAATTCCAAGAACATGCAAATACGCTGAAAATGCAAGTATGATTGAAGGAACAAGATACTAAGACTGAATTCATGCATGAGTAAACTGAGAGACTGGAGAGGAAATATTACCTCAAGCTGGAATGGAATCGAAAGGAAAGAGATGAGGATACTTGGCCTTCATGGCTGCTTCTGCTTCCCAAGTAACTCTTTATACGGACTGACTCCTCCATAAAACCTTCACTGACACAACTTCTTTGTTTCTCAATCTTCGAACCTGACGATCAAGAATCTCAACTGTCACATCCTCGTAAGTGAGGCTATTCTTCACAGCCACACTCTCTAATGGTAGTATGGATGCTGGATCACCCATACACTTCTTCAACAACGAAATGTGAAAGACCGGATGCACTGATGCTATTTCTGCTAGAAACTCTAACTCGTATGCCACTTTACCAACCCTTTTGAAGATCCTATAAGGGCCTACATATCTAGGACTAAGCTTTCCTTTCTTGCCAAATCTCACCACCCCCTTCATACGTGACACCTTCAGGAAAACCCAATCATCAATTTGGAACTCCAAGTCCATTCTCCTTACATCTGCATAGGATTTCTTGCGACTCTGGGTTGTCTTAAGTCTATCTTTGATGAGATGAACTTTTTCCATAGCATTATGAACCAAATCTAGCTCTGTCAAGGCAGACTCACCTACTTCAAACCACCCAACTGGAGATCTGTATCTACGCCCAAATAATGCCTCATAAAGGGCCATCTGAATACTGGAATGGTAACTATTATTGTAGGCGAACTCTATAAGAGGAAGGTGATCATCCCAACTACCCTTGAAGTCGATCATGTAAGCTATTAACATGTCCTCTAACGTCTGAATGGTACGCTCTGCCCAACCATCCATCTGTGGATGAAATGTTGTGCTGAGGTTAACTTGAGTACCAAGACCTTTCTGAAATGACTTTTAGAAATGAGAGGTAAACTGAGGACCTCTATCTGAGATGATAAACAAAGGAACCCCAAACAACCTGACTATCTCATTAATGTAAAGCTTGGCGTAGTCCTTCGCCGAATTTGTAGTCTTAACAGCCAAAAAGTGAGCAGATTTAGTAACTTTATCTACTATCACCCAAATGGAGTCATGATGTCTGCGAGTACGAGGTAAACCTATAATGAAGTCCATGTTGATCACTTCCCACTTCCATGTAGGAATGTTGATCTCTTGAGTCATACCCCCTGGTTTCTGGTGTTCTACCTTCACTTGCTAACAATTCGGGCACTTAACCACAAAATCTGCTATATCCCTCTTCATGCCATTGCACCAAAAGACTTCTTACCAATCACGGTTTATCTTAGTGGCACCTGGATGAATAGAATACCTGGAGTTATGGGCTTCTCTAAGGATTTGCTGTCTCAACTCACCCACCTTAGGAACACATAAACGACTCTGGTGACGAAGCACACCATCTCCCCCTTGGGAGAAAACCTCAACTTTTTCTGATGAACTACATCCTTCAATTGAAGCAATATAGGATCACTGCTTTGTTTTTCCTTAACCTCCGCTACCAATGAAGATTCTGACCCATTCTGAACTGTCACACCATCATCTGATAGGTTCATAAGGCAAACTCCTAAGCTAGCAAGCCGGTGAACATCTTTTTCCAATTCCTTCATTTCTTCCTCAACATGTGCTACACTACCTATAGATAGTATGCTAAGAGCATCAACTACTACATTGGCCTTACCAGGATGGTAAAGCACATTCATATCATAGTCCTTGAGGAATTCCAGCCATCTCCTCTGACAAAGATTCAACTCTTTTTGGGTGAACACATACTGAAGGATCTTATGATCTGTGAACACATCTACGTGCACACCATACACGTAATGGCTCCAAATTTTTAGGGAAAATAGTACGGATGCAAGCTCGAGGTTATTAGTCGAATAGTTCTTCTCATACACCTTAAGCTGCCTAGAAGAATAAGCTATAACCTTACCCCGCTACATCAACACACAACCTAGGCTGACTCTGGATGCATCACAATAGATCGCATAACCATCTGAACTCTCTGGTAGAGTCAAAACAGGAGCTGTAGTCAGCCTAGTTTTTAGTTCTGCAAAGCTCTTCTCACACTCATCTGACCACTGAAACTTAACCTTTTTCTGAGTCAACCTAGTCAGTGGAGAAGCTATGGACTAAAATCCTTTCATGAACCTTCTGTAATAACCAGGCAAACCCAATAAACTTCTGATATCTGTTGGAGAGGTGGGTCTGGGCCATTGTTTCACTACATCTATTTTTTGAGAATCCACTTTGATCCCTTCGCTAGATACGATATGAACAATGAAAGCAACTGATTATAACCAAAACTCACATTTGCTAAACTTAGCGAATAACTGGCCATCTTTGAGAGTTTGCGGGACAACTCTTAAATGAGTCGCATGTTCTTCCTCATTCATAGACCAAATGAGGATATCATCAATAAAGACGATAACGAAAAAGTCCAAATACTGCTTGAACACCCTGTTCATCAAATCCATGAATGCTACAGGAGCATTGGTTAGTTCAAATGACATAAATGCAAATTCATAATGACCATACCAAGTTCTGAAAGCTATTTTCATGATGTCACTATCTCTGACTCTGAGCTGATGATAACCAAATCTGAGGTTTATCTTCGAAAAATGACTAGCACCCTGAAGTTGGTCAAACAAATCATCAATCCTGGGGATAGAGTACTTATTCTTGATTGTGACTTTGTTCAACTGCCGATAGTTAATGCACGTCCTGAGAGAACGATTTTTCTTTTTCACAAACAACACTGGTGCACCCTATGAGGAAATACTGGGTCTGATGAAGCCCTTATCTAGAAGGTATTTCAACTGCTCTTTCAATTCCTTAAGCTTAGTTGGAGACATTCTGTAAGTAGGAATAGAAATGGGCTAGGTATCTGAAAGGAGATCAATTCCAAAGTTGATTTCTTTTTTGGGAGGAACTCTGAGAAGATCTTCTGGAAACACTCCTGAAAAGACTCCTGGGAACTCATTTACTACAGGAACTGACTCAAGAGTTGGGGTTTTGGAGCTTGTATCCTTAATCCAAACTACGTGATAGAGTTACCCCTTAAAGATCATCTTTTTGGCCTTAAGGTAAGAAATGAATCGACCCATAGGCACTGAGCTACTACCCTTCCATTCTAAAATTGGATCATCTCGAAACTGAAAACGAACGATCCTAGTTTTACAGTCTACTGAGGCATAACAGGAATGTAACCAATCCATGCCTAGAATGACATCAAACTCTACCATTTCTAACTCTACAAGATTTGTTGAGGTGACTTTATGAGAGACTGTGACAGGGCAATTTTTGTATACTCGTCTAGCTATAGTTGGGTCACTAACTGGGGTAGAGACTGAGAAGGGTTCTGAAAGAGTTTCTGGACTCACACCAAAGTTGACTGCTATATAAGGTGTTACAAAGGAAAGAATAGCCCCTAGATCTAGCAAAGCATAAACATCTAGGTGAAAGTCTCAAAACGTACCAGTGACCACTTCAGGAGAATCTTCTTGGTCCTGGCGAGCCTGAAGAGCATACAACCTGTTCTGGTGCTGGCTACCATATGTACCTGATGAAGCACCCTGCTGAGTTAGGTGACCTGCTGGTGTTGCTGGAGCTGTAGACTAAGCCCTACTATTGTTACCTCCCTGTCCATGTTTAGAAAAAGGGCAATCCCTCAACCTATGGCCATACTGACAGCATCCAAAACACCCTTCTTTCCCTGCAAGACACTCGCCAGGATAGTTGTTACAACATTTAGGACAAGCTGGGTAGGTTCTAGTACCTGAAACACTCCCCTGAGACATAAAGCCTGATGCCCTACCTTTCTGATCATCTTAAAACCTGGAGGATAGAGCACTAATTGATGAATGTACTGGAGTTGAAGATTTCTACTGAAACTGTGAGTGATTTCCACCACTCGATTTCTATTGAGAGTACTCATAGTTGCCTGTTCTAGCCTTTTTGATATCCTTAGCCTGTTCCCTAAGCTTATCTCCCCAACCTGCTGAGCATAAGTTATGAGCCTAGAGATGTTCATATCATTAAACAACATAGCATTCCTTCATTCTGTCTTCACTAAATCGGACACACCATATAGAAACTTAGACATTTGTGCCTTCAAATCAATGACCATATTTGAAGCATACCTAGAGAGTTGGTAAACTTGAGTTTGTACTCTTAGATTGACATTGTACCTTGCCTAAATTCCTGAGTCTTAGCCTCTCTCAACTCTCTCAGAAAGAATCTGTCTAGAAAAACTCTAGTAAAACACTCCCAAGTCATAAGAGTTGCATTCTCACCCCTGTTTTCTTTCTACTACGTGAACCATATGTGAGCTACATCCTTGAGCTGGTAGGATGCCAACTCTACCCTATCATTTCCATTCACTTCCATCACTCCAAAGATTTTCTTGAACTCATCAATGAAGTTCTGGGGATCTTTTCCAACATGCGACCCTAGAAACTCAGGCAGATTCATCCTAACAAAATCACGGACCCTAGCCGACATTGATCCACCACTAGCATTTGCAGGAACTGGAACCTGCTGATTGTTCTGGTTAGTCACACTCTGAACCAAAAGTTGAATGACATTCTGAAACTCTGAATTCGAAACTTTCTGATTTGGGACTACAGGAGCTGCATTAACATTGCGTGCATTAGCATTCCTTTGGTAAGCTCTACGAGGAGGCATGATCTGAAACGCATAACGACGAGTTAGAAGGTAGATCATACCCACGCATGATAAAAATAGCAAGAAAGTGAAGTTTTTTGAAAAACTCTGTAGCCTCCCTCTCATTAGATGTGGTGCACTTCATACCCATGAAAATGACTCTACTTAGTACGACTTTTCAGACATCCTAGGAATCTTAATCCTAATGCTCTGATACCAAGTTTGTCACGCCTCGAAGCTACCCCCAGGGCGTAAACATGGGACTTAGGATCATGAGTGACCTCAAGCTAACCCTGATGGCATATCATAAACATATTTAAATGTTTTCAACATAAAAGTCATACTGTGCAGAAGATAGAACCATATCATAAAATAAAATGATGGGGAATACCCATTCAAAGTCTGAATATATATAACTGAGTTTAATGACAACTAAAACATCAAGCTCAACTAAAACTCAATCTAAACTATGTCTGAATAAGCCTCTAACTGACTAGAGATGCTGAGATATGTCCCTAGCTAACTCTAGGAAAACTGAAACTAAAAGACTGAAAATGGAAAGATAACATATCACTCATCCTCAAAGAATGATGACTCACCACTAATGATGCTGAACTGGAGATCGGGAACGATCTATGCGTGAGCTGAATGCTGAGGACCTGAACCTACACATGAGAAGATGTAGCGCAGAGTATGCATCAGTACTTAAAAGGTATTGAATATGCATGATAGAATAAAGTTGAATAAAACATATAATTGAACAAGGCGATTAAAGTAGTGATATAATCTAAATGTGATAAATCTGCTAAGCATGCTGAATATGAACTAACTAAATTTAGTGACCAAGTTTATAATATACTGAAACTAAAGACTGAACTGTAACTGATAACCTAGCCAATGCACTAGAATCTGACTATGGGATATTCTAATTACCGACATAAAACCACATGAACTAAATATGGAGTCCGATGTATACGCCCCATCAAGAGGACCCAATATACCTTGCCAAGGGTATAGAGGCATGACGCACCTGGCGTGATCACTAAGTATAATGCCCACAGAGAGGACTTAACCTATGGGGGCACGTAGTTCTGGGACTGTGAGGGTGACCGACCCTAGTCCAACTCTGTATTATGTCTTCCCCCAATTGAATGTATAATACTATAACATCACTGAAATGCCTAGATAGCTAAAATACTGACATGCTAACTGAAATTCAGCATTAATGTACTAATATTGAAACATTCTTAACTGGAGCATGTATATCTGTATAAACTGACATAGCAAGTGTAATTCATGAACTAAACAAATCTACACCACTAAGGTTCTGAATATCATGCAAGGAACAAAGCAAAAATATGAAAATCTGATTTGGATCATTCTAACAGCTAATACCCACCAATTTCTAACATTCAAGAAAACCCTAGGTCTAGATAATATGAAGGGAATCAAGAATTAGATTGAATTCTAGGGACCTAATGGGTGAAAGGAACCCACTAGTGAAATCCCACATATCTGGTGACGAATTCCATGGAAAAATCTTTTGATTTTGGGGCAGAAACTGATGAGAACTTGTTGCGTTCTTGGAAGGGTTTAGGTCACCTCTTTTCTCCTCTCTCCGTTCTAAGTTTAAGAATTTTGGAGAATTAATTGACTTAGGTAAGTTCTAGTTAAGTCACTAGGCTAAAACTAACCAAAACTACATAGTTTAGGGGTTAAACGATGTAGTTTAGGGGTCCAACTCATAGGGAAAAGTCCAAACGACCCCTGACTTAAAAGCTATGGTGGTCACCGACAGACCAGACCAACAGACCGTAGATGGTCCGATGGTCCATTTTGGTTAGCCATCGAATGGCAACTGAGAGTTGGAAACTGGGAATCCAAACCACGGACCGTGGTCCCACCTACGGTCCGTGAGTCCTACCGTTGGTCGAGTCTTTGTGGATTTCTCCTAGGGTTCTGGGATGGGGTTGTAGGTGGACAATTCACAGACCCTACCTAAGGTCCGTGGGTGGCAACCTTGGGTTGCACTTGCAACTTTTGAAAATCTGTTGTTAGGTCTGTTTTCAGATATGGGGTGTTACAAATATTGTCATCATTTAGTTGGAAAATGACTCAAATAACTAATCTTCTCATTACATCTGGTCAATCATCTTATTAAACAATTTTGGTTTCTATGGAGAAGCTTAATAAGTTCTTGAAGTATCAGAAATCAATAAATGAATCTATTTCACAAATAAACTATTGTTATCATTTAGTTGGAAAATGACTAAAATAGCTGATCTTGTCATTACATCTGGTCAATCATCTTATCAATCAATTTTTGTTTCTATGGAGAAGTTTAATAAGTTCTTAAAGTATCAGAAATCAGTAAATGAATCTATTTCAGCTAATACCCTTGCTGAGTCAAGTAAAACATGTATTGTCTCCTCCACAAATAAGTGGGTTATTGATACGGGTACCACTGTTCATATGACCAATAATCCTAATGTATTTTCTAGCTTTCAATCACACAAAATACTTTCTCCCGTTAAGGTAGCTGATGGTTCAACTTGTAACATTGTCGGATCTGGGATTATTAAACCAACCTCTTCCATTATTTTGTCATCTGTATTGAGTTTACCAAAATTAGACTTTAATTTGAAATCTGTCATCAGATTTACTAATGATCTCAATTGTTATATCTCATTCTTTCCTGATGATTGTCTGTTTCATGATCTTACAACAAATCAAGTTATTGGTGAAGAACATATATATGATGTTATTTAGATACTTGATGAATATGAGTCTCAATTTGTTGACTGTTCCATTTTCTTGTCTCCATTTGAAACATATTGTCGATTAGAACATCCTTCTTCACCTATGTTGGAGAAAATTTTTCCTCGATTTTAGAATATCTCTTTATTGGAATTTGAGTCATGTCTATTTGCAAAACAACATTACATCTCAGTAGGTCTTCAAGTTAATTAGCAGGCTGACTCGGCTTTTGAATTAGTACACTCTGATGTTCAGGGACCATGTGTGATTGTTTCCAAAACTGGACACGGGTATGTTGTCACTTTTGTGGATTATTTCTCTCGAATGACTTGGATTTATTTTTTGAAGAGTCGTTCTGAAGTGTTCACTCATTTTTGTGCCTTCTATATTGAAATCAAAAGTATGTTCAATGCTTCTGTACGAATTTTATGACGTGATAATGCTAAAGATTACATGTCAAAATTATTTCAATCACACATGAGACAATACAATATTCTTCATCAGTCTTCATGTATTGATACACCTTTTCAAAATGGAGTTGCTGAGAGGAAGAATAGCCATCTACTTGAGACAGCTCGGACACTATTGTTCCAAATGAAACTTTCTAAACAGTATTGGGCAGATGCAGTTTCTACAACATCTCTTCTGATCAATCGCATGTCATCTTATGTGCTTGTTGGTAAAGTACCCTATAGTATTCTTTTTCCAAATAAGTCACGATTTTCAATGGAACCTAAGGTGTTTGGAAGTTCATGTTATGTTCAAGTTGTTCGGCCATCTGTTACTAAGTTGAATCCTAAAGTAGTAAAGTGTGTTTTTTGGGTCTATTCTCGTCTCCAGAAGGTAATCGATGTTACTCTATTGAACTTGGAAAATACTTGGAAGATGAATAGTTAGCCTATCAAGTTACTCGTTCTTCGATAGTACCATCAAATGATATTTTGATCCATCTTTCGGTCCTTCTATTGAGAACCAATCATGTATTGTCCCTTCATTACCTGCTCCATCTGTGATAGCAAGACTGCCTATTTTTTAAGTTTACTCAGTAAGGCAAGATACTAATGCTACATATCCTGCACCAGTTCCTTCTGTAAAACCCCAAAAATTTCTAAGCTAAGGCCCGAACTATTCTTCTTTTTCTCATATAAGGTCTTATCGGGTTATTCTTAAATTACTCATATATCTAAAGGTAAATTCGTTAGTGTGGGAATGATTTTGGATATCAATTAAGGTCACTAAAAACTCCTAGCAAAAAGTTGAGTTGAAAGTTTCCTTACCGATTAAGTTTTGGTATAACTTCAAATGATAATATCTCTTAGAATATAAAGAGTTACGTGGCCCATAACCTATCAAATTAAAGGTATTTGAATATTCTTTCCAACACCACTAATTTCACAATAATATGAGTTTTGGGTAAAAAGTTATGACCATTTTAGTAAACTGATACAATGGAATGACTAATTAGCCATGAGAAAACATTAAAAAAGGGGTGTTTTTATCTTTTTACCTCTAAAAATACTCTAAACAGATTTCTTGACTAATTAAAGGCTCAAAACAATCAGATTTTCATCTCTTAATCCCCCCATTCGCTTCTCTCTCCGAACCCGATGGCAAAACCCTAAGGAAAAATCAAAGTAGAAGACTCCATTCAAGATTATTCAAGGTAAGTTTTTCTCCAAGAATTCCATTCTTTCTATTCAAATTCCTCCATACAATTATGAATCACTAATGAAAATCATAATTCTTGGCCATAGAGATTTCAAGAAACTAATTCAAGAATCTCAAGAAATGTTTTCTTGATTTTTCTCCTTCAAGCTAGGGTTTCAAGGCTTCTAATCAAGTTCTTCTTCAAGATTCTTCAAGAACCTTGTTCTTCCAGGTATGTAAGTCCATCATAGTGTTGGAATAGTTCATCCTCAAGCCCTACATCTACTTTCAGATTAGTGAAAGAGTAATCTAGGATTCTATCCCTAAATTTGAATATTCTTGGGATGAGTTTATTTTGAGTTCTGGATTCTTTTTGAAATTCTATTTCTAATTATTGAATTGCCATATGTTATGCATTAAGATTCTTGAGTTGACTCATTCATGTCTATATATCAGCATAAACCCTATGAGTTGAGTATTTTTGAGATAAGTAGCATCGTTGAGTTCTGAGTTTTTGAGTTTCCATATTGCTATTAAGATACCCGAGTTGAGTCGTTCATGTCCATAATTCCGCATGAACCCTATGAATTGATTTATAAATCTTGAGAATCTTTTTAAAGCCAAAACTTGAGTTTTAAACTGCGTTTTTGAAGAAGTAAATACGGGTTTTGAGAAAGAGCTTCTAAAACATGATGAGTGTGACAATCGAGTATGACATCAATGTTTATGCAGTATGACTTCCTGAGTCATCAATGATCATATCACAATATGATTTTGATATATTTTTGAGAAAGAGTTTTCAAATATGAATTGAGTAAGAGTATAAGGGAACTATGTATTTCCAATGGTATCAGTTCTTACATTGATAAAAGAGAAACTTTGATTTATAAATATGTTATGAGTTCAAAGATATTTCAAGAGTTGTTACCTCTTTTATGCAGATAGTTTGAGCAATTATCTCAAACCAGAGGAAGAGTATGTTTTTAAACATTCAGCTTGATTATATATTATTAGGAGTAGTATTTAGCACTGATACGGGGATGAGTTTAGACAACTCACATTCCTCATAAACCGTGTATGCCAACATGGGTACAAGATCATACTTTTTAGATGAATCTTAAGTGTCTTCGGGCAGAGCTTAGTAGATCCACTTAGTTGAGGTGTCCTATATTCCAACAAGGTATATGATAGTTCTGGCAGCGCGAGTGAGACGTTGTATCATCACGTAGCTCGTAGTGATGGTTGTTAGTTAGAGAATCTCCCAAATAGAGTTAAAAATGTATTTTTACTATATCACTTAATATGTTGAGTTCAGAGATGAGTAAGTATTTTGTAAAGTTTTAATGATTTCACTTCTTTATTTCTTTACATTCAATTGAGTGTATATCTATATCTACTGAAGTCCTTTCATTTAGTTATTTGTTATCCAGCTATATTACACTCATACATTTAATGTACTGATGTCATTAGACATGCAATTTTTAATGATGCAGATACAAGTTCTTAGGATCCTCAATAAGAGTCTGTTGCGATCATTTTGTCAGCTTTTGAGTAAGACCTCCTTGCTTCCGGAGAACTCCAATTTTTATGAGTTTTCACTAATAGTTCTCTTGAGGAGTTGTGGGTCTTATCCCAACACTCATTCTTGTATACACGAGGCTTCATAGATACACAGTTTTGGAGGGTCTTTAATTTTTTAGATGTTTTATTTAAAACTTATGTTTTATACTCAGTATATTCAGAGAGTTTTGAGATCTATTACATTTTGATTTAACATTTATTTGAGTTTGATTCTTGTGTTTGCATGAGTTAATCTTCCGCTTGTAGTCAACAAGTATAAGGGTTCTATTGGGGTCCAACAATGGTTCTCAAGTGCCGACCACGTCCAGAGTGTAGGCTCGGGTTGTTTCAAACCTTCATCATTAGATTTTCATCCACTGGATCCTCCAGAAAATCTTGACCTCCTTATTTATCTTTGCAAAGATACAAGGACTTGCGAATCCACTTATTCTATTTTTATTATTTCCTATGATCACTTATCCTTTACATCCAGATTTTTGATTGCTTCCCTAGACTCTATATCTGTACCCAAAACAATGAAGGAGGCTTTGAATCATCCTGGATGGTCTAATGCCTTGCTTGAGGAAATACATGCCTTAGAGGAAAATAACATATGAGATTTAGTGGATTTTCCCAATGAAAAGAAATAAGTGGAATGTAAATGGGTATTCACAATTAAAGTTAATCTAGCTGTTTGGTGGCAAGACTTAAGGCCAAACTTGTGTCTAAAGGATATGCTCAGACTTATGGGGTGTATTATTCAGACACTTTTCTTCGGTTGCCAAACTTACTTCTGTCTGCTTGTTCGTTTCTCTAGTTGCTTCCGAGAATCGGCCTTTACATTAGACTGATATCAAAAATGCATTTCTTCATGGTGATCTTTAAGAGGAAGTGTATATGGAGAAACCACTTGGTTTTGTTGCTTAGGGGGGGGGTATGGATACGTCTATCATTTGAAGAAGTCCTTTTATGGCTAGAAACAAAGCCCTCGAGCTTGGTTTGGAAAGTTCAGTGGGGTAGTTAAGGATTTTGGGCTAAAAATGAGCAAATGTGATCACTCAGTCTTTTATCGACAATTAGTAACTGGAACTATCCTCCTTGTTGTATATGATGATGATATTGTCATCACTGGAAGTGATTACATTGGGATCTCTTCCCTCAAATCTTTCCTATACACTAGGTTTAATACAAAGGACTTGGGCCAGATGAAATACTTTTTGGGAATATAAGTCAATAGAAACAAGAAGGAAATTTTTTTGTTAAGAGAAAGTATATTCTTGACCTACTTGCAGATGCTGAAAAGTTAGCAGCCATACCTTGCAGTACTCCAGTGTTTCCTAATGTGCATTTTAAGAGAGATGATGTTGATCCTTTTGATGATCCAGAGTTATACAAATGTTAGTTGGAAAGTTAAACTACCTTATTGTGACTCATCCTTTTATTGCTTTTACAGTAAGTATTTTCAGTCAGTTCAGGTATGCACCTACCATCAAACATTAGAACACTTTGGAACAAATTCTATGTTACTTGAAAGGAGCTCCTGAACTTGGCATATTATATAGCAATCACAACCATACACATATTGAGTAATTTGCAGATGTCGATTGGGCAAGATACAAAATTGATAGAAGATCTACTAAAGGCTAGGGGTGTGCACTATTTGGATTAAACCGAAAAACCAAACCAAATCAAACCGAATTCTAATTTGGATTGGTTTTTTGGATTTTTGGTTTGGTTTTGGATTTATAATTTACTTTTTTTGGTTTGGTTTCGGATTTAGAAAAATGAAAATCGAAAAACCAAAAAACTGAATTATATATTTGTGTGTGTCTATATATATATATATATATATATATATATATATATGTATATATATGTGTGTGTGTGTGTGTGTTTAGAATTAAGTTGGAGTTAACCACTTTTGTCCCTTTTTAGATTTTTTTTTTTATGTTTGGACATCTATAATTGATATACTTTTAAGTATTGTGTTTTACGTTTTACTTGTGATTTATATTAAAAAGTATATTTGATAAATTCAATATTATATATGTATATAATTTTTTTTAAATTACAAATATAACTTTGTTATGTTTCTAATTATTGACATAATCGATTAACCAAATCGAAAAAACCCAAACCAAAAAGAGAAAAACCAAACCAAACCAAATTTATTTTGGTTCGGATTGGGTTACACTTCTTCAAAACCAAAAACTGAAAAACCCAAACCGAAAAACCGAATGCACACCCCTACTAAAGGCTATTGTGTCTTTGTTGGACGAAACTTGGTATCATGCAGGAGTAAGAAGCAATGTGTTGTATCTAGATCTAGTGCATAATCTAAATACAGAGCTATGTCATAGTCTATGTGTGAAATTATGTGGATACATCATTGTTTAACTGAAATTGGGTTAAAACATCATATACCAACAAAAGTCTGGTGTGATAATCAATGTGCTCTTCATATTGCTTCAAATATGGTGTATCATGAAAGAACTAAACATATTGATGTTGAATGTCATTTCATTCGTGAGAAGATTCAAAAAGCCTAATTTCTACCGGCTACGTGAAGACAAGAGAGCAACTAGCTCATTTGTTCACAAAAGCATTGAATGAGACTCGAGTTGATTACCTTTGTAACAAGCTGGGCATGACTAACATCTATGATCCACCTTGAGGGGGAGTCTTACGTAATGTATCTAGACACATTTGGTTGTAGTGTATATAGCATAGCAAATATATAGGGATGTGATAGAATATATTTGGTCTTTTCTTATTTAGTTTCCTTTATTAAAGCTCAATGTATTTGTATATATTAATCTTACATAATGGAATAATACACAAGTTATTCTCCAGACCTATTCTATTACAATATTATTACTCAAAAAATTAAAGTTCACAGAAAAAGAATTGATAATTAATTATTGACTTGATCGTTCCACCTAATAATTGAACAAACTTTGATTTAGGCCTCCCTGTTCTCTCAAAGTATTTCAACATATATTTGAATGTGGTATATATTTCTTTTTGTGAGTGTGTGTGAGATTATACATTTCTATCATCATATTTCATCATATCATAGATCATATATTATTAAAATTGGAAGGTCCTAACCTCAAAGTTGGATTACCATTATACCCCTATACTATATTAAT
The DNA here is from genome assembly GCA_035578085.1 of Solanum pinnatisectum. NCBI lineage: Eukaryota > Viridiplantae > Streptophyta > Magnoliopsida > Solanales > Solanaceae > Solanum > Solanum pinnatisectum. The sequence continues at coordinate 38,422,355 of CM069079.1, read as the reverse complement.
ATATCTAATTAATTAAATTAATTTTAATAATAATATATAGATAAATTTTAATGATAATCAAGTAAAATGAAAAGTCACAACAGATGGCTGAATTCCCTGCAAGTGCCCAACATTTAGTATATTCTATTAATTTTTTTGGATATTAATATATCCATTGCTTTGTAGATGCTCTCATCTTCCAACTAAAAATTAGCTGAAAAGTTATAACTTGGGTAATGAAGAGTTTTAACATATTGGTGAAGGGTGACGAAGAGTCGTATAGTATGTTTAAGAGCCAGTTAATTCTATAAATGTATCTCAGCTTTCTTTTACCCAAATTTTCAATGCTTTGGTTTCTTGCCACCTTCAATATAATTCATATTCTTTTATTTCTTTCTGAATCCATTCAATTTCCTTTAAATTCTTATATAAAGTTTTAGATATAATTCTCCAGTTTACTTAATTTTCTTTTTTCCTATTTAAGATCAATCATTACCAAAAATTGACATTTCTTCCATTATAAAAGAGAGATTTTGGTGATTTCTTTGGAAAGAGAAATCGAGGTGATGGCGACATTAGTTTTCATTTCATCTCGCCTAATGCCTCTCATATTTGTGCATGTTTCTTGTATCTTTTTTCATTATCTATTATATTGTAATTTCACTCTGAATCTCTCCTACTCGTCACTTACCAGGTGTAGTTGATACTATAGCTGATTATGGCGGATGAGGTGCCACGTCCTCTGGATTATATACCAGAAGTGATTCTAAAGAAGAGGAAGAATAATGAAGAATGGACAGTTAGAAGTAAACTCCAGCATGAATAGAAAGTCAAAAAGCTCAAATATGTTGTGTTATCATTATAAGTAGTTTGGCAAGATAGAACACCTAAAATCACTACTACAAATCCTAGGTGATATTCCTTTTGCTCCAGCCATTCATGTATCTCATAAGCTTAGTAATTGATTGATATTTATTTATGCTCAGAAAAATTATTGTAATTTGTAATTTGTAATTACATCTTTATTGATCTATTTTTATTTTGTCAGTAGATCTGTGAATCAAAATGCAAATACCAATATTTATCACTTGGTTATTTTTCGTTCAAAATATATGTTGGTGTGTTTGCCTATAATATGCTATGGATTTTAATACTTTTTTATCTATCTTTGACAGTTTGCTAGAGCAAAATTGTATTTGTGAATGTGAGTTATATGGTTTTCATGAGTTGTTTTCTCTATTTCTGTTTGTAAATTCTTATTAGCCACTCTTCATAAACATTTGATAATCGCTTGATTTTCATTCTTTATTCTTTTTCTATGAACGTATGGAAGAAAAATATTCTCTTCTTTTCCAGTTTTCATATCTTGGCGTTTTTCTTTTATATATTTGAGGATGTTAACATCAGTTTGATGCTTCAATTTTTCCTTTATACATCTCTAAGCATTTTTTTCTCTATAATTTCGTGTAACTCATAATACACATATTCTAACTTAATGTATTTCAATTTAAATTGAGTGTACCAATTAACATGTGATGCACGTGCAGTGCACGTGTCCAAAAACTAGTTTAACACAAGTAGGAACAAATATTTTTATTGAAAAAATGTTGTAAAACTAATTTCTTAGCACTTGAATAAGCAAATATTCATATATTTCATGTCCTGCATGGATGTAAATTACTAGGAAAAATTACATAACCCAGTAATATCTATTAGTGAATAATTAAATATAGCTATAACTTAAAACTAATTATCATTCCCCACTAATGTTTCATCCGGATGGCTACTAATAAGCGGGCCCCATGCACTTTATTTGTATAAATAAAGTTGTCTATTCTCTCTCCCACTGCACTTTATTTGTATAACTAAAACTATCTATTCTCTCTACGACGGTTTATTTCTTTTATTTTAGACATCTAATCAATCTCTATAATCTCTCACACTTTCTGATTTTTCTCCTAATTTCACTCAACATTATCGATTTTTTAAATTTCAAAGATTTTTTCTGTTCTTATATTACTATTTTATTGCTTGATCACCATTAGAATAAATCTATTGTCTACTTTTGAGCTCGAGAGAAATAGAGGGATAGAATATGGAATACAAGGAGCATGATCTTTTTTAGAATTGATTTGTGTCTAGGATAGGGATATACTTAGGTGTTATGCTTGGTTATGAAACAAGATAATAGCTTTAATGCTCACCAGTTGATTCAATGTATTCCGTTCAATGATGTAGTTAGACTGTCAACTATGGTAGGTGACTAGAGATCGAAATATCATAATCATAATGTTAAGCTTGTAAATTAGTAGTTTGATAATCATATAAGATCCATAAAAGACACGTGAAACATGAATTCTTAGTTATACTACAGCCGTAGAATTGTCCTAAACTATTGTTAACATTCATCTTAAAGTTGAATCATTGTTAGTTAGTATACGTCTTTCATTCTTGCATTCATAGTATTCTAATATTAATCAACTCTTGTGGCTCACTTGCATAAATAATTAAAATCAATATAATTAGGTAAATAGTTAATCGACAAGTCATTTTTTGTTCAATAATATGACTCTTTTAGAGCCATTATATTACTTGTGCGACCACGTACACTTTCCTGGGCCTTTGGGAGCAACAAGTTGTTAGCGCCGTTGCTGGGAACTTAGAAGTTAATTATTCTTCTAGGTTATAGTTTTTCTTTTTATTTATTTAAGTTTTTTTAATATTTATTTTTTGTGTACAAATATTTTTTTTCCTTTGAATATTTTGGTACTCTTATTGATATGGACGATTGAGATAAATGGTTGTTGGGAGATGGGTATCCTTGTTACTATTGTGGAGGAGCCCACTTGGATATGGAGTGTCATACTATTCAAAAGAGAGGGTTGTGTGCACCTACCAAATCCTTTGATTGGATCGTATGTTGTATATGTGGTGGATGAGATGATCATTGGAATGAGCATGCAATAATTATGTTCCTTTATGTGTATCATGGTGCTACGTGTGGTGAGTGTTTGATTGGTTTCTTGCATAGAATAGCATCTAGAACTTGCCCTGTGTGTATGTGAAAAATTGACTTTTATAAAGTTGTGGAACATGATTTAGACATTTCCTTGTATGACCCGTTCAATTTTAGTTTGCGCCTCCTTGACATTATCTATAGTGAAGCCCATTGAGCCTTGTAATCTATTTCTTTGTTAGCCGCACTATGAATCTAAGAGGAACTGGTAAGTGTGCAAGGAGTCTGTTATTGAGGTTATGGTGTATCTTATAGAAGAACTTAGTGTTAAGCAAAGCCATGTGTTATTGCATGGGAGGAGAACTACGGAAACATGATTAAAGGAGTTTGGCTAATGCAATTGTGGGTGGATAAGTCCATAGGTGGTAATGGTGAAGTTCTAGCATAAATGGGTAGGAAGTTATTTGAGGACGAACAAAGGTTTTAAGTGTGGGGTGGTAATCTTAGGCGTATTTATATGCTCATTTACTATATTTTGCTTGCATGTACCTTTATTTTTAAAATCATTCTTTACTCTATTGGTTGTGTTTTGATGAGTATTGTGATAATTGTGCACTAAGACATGCGATTCGATATTGCAGGGAATTGATACAAGAATCAAGTAAATAGAAGCTGAAGCAAGGGAGGAAAGCATGGAAACAAATCAAAGGATTGCATGAATGAAAATGATCAAGCGAAATCTAGGTTGTGGCATACTGGTGGCTTGTCGCTCCAGGCCTTAAACTACTAGTTCCCAGGTCTGGCCCACTGGTGGCACGCCGTGCTAGGGCCTAAACTGATGAAGTCCAGGTCTGGTTCTATGGTGGTTTGCCGCCCCACGAAAGCCCCAATGAAAAATCCCTGCTTTTAAGATTCTGAATCCATGAAGGAAAAAAGATTATTTTACCTACCGTATAAATAGAACATTGTGCCTCTTTTGGAGGAAACCATCATACTTTTCAAGTGCAAGATGCACAGAATAAAATTCACCATTAATGTTCTTCTCTTCTTCTTTTCAGATAGTACTTTGCATGAAAGTAATTATCTTTGTGGTGTTATTAGCATTAGTAGCTAAGAACCTTTGTTCTGAGGCTGCGACTATGGATGATTCTTGAACATTGATTTAATTGGATGAAGTTGGTAATCTCAGAAATTATGCTTATATTCTTATATTACTATTTCAATGCTTGATTACCATTAGGATAAATCTATTGTCTACTTTTGAACTCGGGAGAGGAATAGAGGGATAGAACATTGAATATAAGGAGCATAGTCTTTTCTTGAATATCACTTGAATTGATATGTTTCTAGGATAGGTATATATAGGTTCCATGCTTAGTTACGAAATAAGATGATAGCTTTAGTGCTCACCAGTTGATTCAATCTATCCCCACGCAATGATGTTGTTAGACTGTCAACTGGGGTAGGTGATTAGAGGTCGGGATATCATGATCATAATATTAACTTTGTAAATCAATAGTTTGATAACTATCTAAAATCCATAAAAGACTTGTAAAGCATGAATTCTTAGTTATGTTGTATCCCTGAAATTGTCCTAAACTATTGTTAGCATTCACCTTGAAGTTGAATCATTGTTAGTTAGTATATTTCTTTCATTCTTGCATTTGTAGTATTCAAATATTAATCAACTCTAGTGGCACACTTTCAGAAATAATTAGAATTAATATAATTAGGTAAATAGTTAATCAACAAGTCCTTTGGGTTCGATAATTCGACTATCTTTTAGAGACACAATATTACTTGCACGACCACGTACGCTTGCGTGTGCATTTGGGAGTATATTTCTGAAACCCTGAACCCAATTAACTACTAGCCAATTTTAGAGTATATTTTTTATAAAGATACGTATGGCATGCGGTTAAACTTTTTTGATTAAGTCCTCCAATTATAGCTCGAAATAAATTATACTAGCCTTGTAGTTGATGTATTTGGTAAATGTACCATAGTATTGTTCTTTAACCCTTTAATCTATCTTTTCCCTAATCGTAACCGCTTGTTGAACAAAAAAATCCAACTCAGCATTCTTTGGCTTTTTTCGAAAGCTCCATTTCTCGATAAAGTAACAAACGTTTTCTACTATTGAGGTGAGTTAGCATTTATTACGTGCTTTGCCTTTTATTTTTCTTAAAATCCGGGTTCTCTTTTGCTGCTTGTTTTGTATTCGAACCTTTAGCTATTTGTTATAAGTGTGATCACTTGATGTCTTCCAGATGTTGGTCCAATGTTGTATATTTTTGTTCTTGTACATGGTTAATCTTTGAAAATCAGCAAACCCCATTTCAGTTTTCATGGGAGTTTGTGCTTTATTGGTTCTTGGTTGGTAATTCATCTGTTCTTGGTAATTGAAAAGTATTGAGAGTTTTCTTAAATTAAGGTTAGTTTATCTTTGGATTTAGAACATTTTTGTTTGTGTTTCATTTGGAGTTCTGGTTTGATGTTGTTTTATCATTGTATATGGTCATTGGGAGCTAATCTTTGCAAAAATCTTTGCTTTCTGTCTAATATTCTTAGTTACAATCATTTCTATTTGTTCGACTGGGAAAATCCCTTTGCTTCTTGCTCCTTGCTCTTCTATTTTTATTTTATCTTACGATGTAGCAAAGATCTATTGTATTGAATGTGTAGTATGCAGTTTAGATCTTCTTTTTATCTTTTTCTTCCCTTTACATTTTCCCTTTATGCATTTATATTGTGATCCTTAATATCATGCATGTTTGGTATTCTTATTAATGTAGATGCATTTTTCAACTTCCTCTATAAGTTGTGTTGTTCTTTGATGTTTGTGTAGATGCCAATTAATTACTAGCCTAATTTAGAACATCTAACTATAACTCGGGATCATTTATACTAGTCTTTGGTCTGATGTATTTGGTAAATGCTGTCATAATATTTTTTTTTTCATATTTCATCAATGAATTGTTTGTTCTTCTTGATGGTTATATGCACTTGAAGAATTTAAAGTTTATGCGCTGATAAAGATTAAGATTACACCTGATATATGATCTACCCCATAGCTGCATATGGAATTGTAGTCCTTATTTTTAGCTATATACAATTGGATCTCTATAGAAAGAATGCTACAAATTATGCTTATCTTAACTTAAATCTTCTTGGCATTATAGTAAATTTGGCTTCCCTTATCTTGTAGAAACCCTGAGAAGTGAAAAGAGAAGAAGTGCTTTAATGGCCAGTCACATATCTGATGAGGACTCTGAAAATATAACCCGAGAAAATCCTTCAATGCAAGGACCATTGGGGAGTAAAAGTGTCGTTGAGAGTGGCCATCCTAGTATCAGAAATATAATGACTGGTAATCATATTACAAAAGCCAAACACCAACTTAGGTGAAGTTCAAAATAAAATTCGCAAGCACAGGGCAGTTGAAATTCAGCTTGTTAAGCCTTAATATAGACTGTCTTTTGAAGTTGATGATACCTTACTGGTTCTTTTCCATGATAGTCGCGTGAAAGGTTGTTGGTACAAGTCTAAGGTTATATAGGTAACACAAAAATATCTGAAAGTTAGATATGATGACATCTAGGATTGTGATGGTCCTTAAAAGCTCGAGGTACCTTAAAAATTGTGAGTATAACTTAAGTTTGTATACTATAACATATGATCTACTTGCATATATTAACTTGTCCATTCTACATTCACCATGTTTCTTCATCACCTTTGTTTGATTTATAGGAATGGATTCCTTCCTATTGAGTAGAGGCTCTGATAAATTAGGAATGAGATTCATAGGACACATCACAGTTCGGACCCAACCTCTAGAGGATTATTCTGACTATTCTTTAGAATAGGAGTTGCAGTTGATGCTTGGTGATCTAACGGGTGAAAGGAAGGTGTTGTTGTTGGATTTGATATTTGTGGAAGCGCTAATCTTCAAGTTTTCTTCTCTAGTAAGAAATAATAGTCCCAAAAAACTAAAAAACTAAAATAGAATAGAAAATAAGAAATCGATAAGGAATTCTTACTTATCAATTGATGCATTGCAACTTAAGGATAACTCAACAACCAATGGATGTAAAAGTAGTCACTAATAATTCCTCTTTCTACCTAAACTCATATGTCTAAGCTCGGTATTTTCATATAGTTTCTTTCCAACTCAGCAATGGAAAAAGTTATAAACAGTAGGGCTAGCTTCTAGCAAGTTTGTTATCTAGAATATTTAGTCCTCAAGGTACTTTATTCTCAATAATAGGGGAGAACATATTATTGGTGATTCAATGGAAGAACGTGAGGGGATGAAGAGATTGGTGTAGATGAAAAATGGGTGGAAGTTAGGGGAAAGAAAGACAAAGTCATTCATAAGCTCGAGTTTAACTTATGCATCCAAGTATAGTATCAAAGAATCAGGGAACTGCAAAAATCAAGTGATTCCCAATGTTGTGGCATTAATGGAACTAGGTCCCTTTATAGTTCTACCTTTGGCCTTGATTAAGATCTTAAGACCTAGTAACATTAATGTTATGAGCTTGTGAGCTATCTGATTTTTGCAGTTCCCTCGTTCTTTGATACTGCACTTGGATTCATGAGTTAAAATCGAGCTTATGAACGACTTTAGGTCTTTCTTTCCCTTAACTTCAAACCATATTTCATCTACCCAATCTCTTGAAGTCCTCACGTTCTTCCTTTGTATCTCCAATAATATCTACTCACCTATTATTGAGAGAGAAAAACACCTTGTGGCATTAGGGTTATGCCCAACATAGAACATTCAAAATTCTGGACAATAAGTTAGGCAAAAGCTAGGCCTACTATTTAAAACCTTTTCCACTATTGAGTTAGAAAGCCAATTTATGCCGATGTTGAGATTAGATATACAATTTCAAGTAAAAAGTTAAAATAATTAGAGACTCCAATTTTACATCCATTGGTTGTTGAGCTATTCTTACGCAAAGTTGCTATGCATCAACCGATAACCAAGAATTCTCCTTTTATTTCTTATTTTATATTTCTATTTTAACATTTTAGTTTTCTTGGGACTGTTATTTCATACCAGGGAAGTAAACCTGAAGATGACCGCTTCCATAGACATCAAATATAGCAAGCATCCACTGCAGCTCATACTTCAAAAGAATAATTAGAATAATCCTCCAGAAGTTGGGGCCGAACTATGAGGTGTCAGGTGCATCTCATGCCCAATATATCAAAGCCTACAACTATGTATAAAGGAATCCATTCCTATTAACCAAGCAAAGGTAATGAGGAAATTAACATGGTGAAGGAAGAGCGGTTAAGTCAATATATTTAAGTAGATCATAACTTGTAGTATATAAACTTAAGTTATAGTTGGAGTAGTTAAGGTACCTCGACCCTTCCAGGACCATTACAATCCAGGATGTCATCATATTGAACTTTCATACGTTCATTTTGTGATACTTGTAAGACCTTACACCTAAGCCAGCAGCCTCTCATGCCACCATAATGGAAAAAAGAAGCTCTAAGTTGTCACCAAGTTCAAAAGACAGCTTATATTAAGGCTCAACAAGATGAATTCCAACAAGTCCTTTGCTTGGAAATTTTATTTTTAACTTCGGGTAAGTTGGTGATTTGGCTTTTGTGATCTGGTTACTATAGTTGATTCTCCAATACCATATTGTCCACTCTCACCCACACTTCTAACAATGATAGACTAATATATCGCCCCTCGTCCAAAATTCCATGGAAAAAACTCTGACTAATCAGTGGGTAAGTTCATTGGGTATCCAACACAGCAACTCCTTGAGAAGCAGGAAGAGCAGTTGGACATGTTCTGGACTTACCAACGGAAGGAAATAGAGAAAGTAAATGATGATAATAATATTATTGTGTAATGATGCTCAAAAAATTGAATGATGCTCGAAAATTCTTGAGGTACTACTTCATTATTACTCCCACCCACCCATCCAAGATGGGCCTATCACCTCTTAATTGTTTTGAAAATGATGACTGATAAATAAGTAATACCTTGTGAAATTAACTGAATTGCGTGCAAGCATGCACAAACACATAAGAAATATATAACTGACAACACAATTGCATAATGGGAAAAAAATATAAGCTAGAACGTAGTTTTTGATAACACAAGACTATTGTATTGAGGGCAATAATCTACTTGGTTCATCCACCTAATAAATTTTTTATTTGTTACATAATGTATGTAGACACATTTGGGTATAGTGTACATAGCTTCACAAATATGTAGGGATATGATATAATGTATTCTTGATCTTTTCCTGTTTAGTTTTCTTAATTAAAGCTCAACATATTTGTATATATGCATCTTACATAACAGAATAATACACAAGTTATTATCCACACCTTGTCTATTACATGGTATCACATCCATGATAGATCAGTTTTGTCGGTGTTGATCGAAATATTCACTGGAAGCACTTCTGGGCATTTGCGAGTTGGTTTAAATGGTCACCTTCTACCTAGGGTGGATTGTCTTCCCAGATTCACAGAAATTTAGATTGTTTTTTTATCATTTGTGAGGAAGAAAGGGAGCGTCACGCATCGGTAATAGATTTTTCGATGATCTGCTGAGGTGGCTCGTGTGGGCGTGTTCATTGTTAGAAATAAATCTAATTTCTTTTTCGAGTTTATCTCATCATTTTCAATCAGGACTTGATAATATCCGGTTCGAACAATCTCAATTTGTGAGAGCTTTGATGGTTGCAGACTTGGCTAAGGTTCTTTATTTTCAATTAGTTGATTTTCTCTTTATTTTCAACTCCTCAATCTTGTTTGCACATTGAATTTATCAAGTGGGTGGACTAGTGTGCTTTCAAATTTCATAGTTAAGCAAAGTGATTATTTTTTCTTGGTCTGGGTTCAATTTGTTGGTTATTGAGTTGCTGGTGGTCCAACTTGATTCATTTAAAGTTATTAATATCATTTAGTTTGAAAATGACTCAAATAACTAATGTTGTCATTACATCTAGTCAATCATCTTATCAAACAATTTTTGTTTCTATGGTGAAGTTTAATAAGTTCTTGAAGTATCAGAAATCAATAAATGAATCTATTTCAAAAATCAACTATTGTTATCATTTATTTGGAAAATGACTAAAATAGCTGATCTTGTCATTACATTTGGTCAATCATCTTATCAAACAATTTTGGTTTCTATGGAGAAGTTTAATAAGTTCTTGAAGTATCAGAAATCAGTAAATGAATTTATTTCAGTTAATACTCTTGATGAGTCAAGTAAAACATGTATTGTCTCCTCTTCAACTAAGTGGGTTATTGATACGGTACCACTGATCATATGACCGATAATCCTAATGTATTTTCTAGCTTTCAATCACATGAAATACTTTCTCCCGTTAAGGTAGCTAGTAGTTCAACTTGTAACATTGTCGCATCTGGGACTGCTAAATCAACCTCTTCCATTATTTTGTCATCTGTATTGAGTTTACCAAAATTTGACTTTAATTTGATATCTGTCAGCAGACGTACTAAAGACCTAAATTGTTATATCTCATTCTTTCCTGATCATTGTCTGTTTCGTGATCTTACAACAAATCAAGTTATTGGTGAAGGACATATATATGATGGTCTTTACATTCTTGATGAATATGAGTCTTAATTTGTTGCTTGTTCCATTGTCTTGTCTCCATATGAAACATACTATCGATTCAGACATCCTTCTTTACCTATGTTGGAGAACATTTGTCCTCAATTTTAGAAGATCTCTTCATTGGAATGTGAGTCATGTCGATTTGCAAAACAACATTGCATTGAATTAGTTCACTATGATGTTTGGGGACCATGTCTGATTGTTTCCAAAACTGGACATGGGTATGTTGTCACTTTTGTGGATTATTTCTCTCAAATGACTTGGATTTATTTTCTGAAGATTTGTTCTGAAGTGTTCACTCATTTTTTGCCTTCTATGCTGAAATCAAAAGTATGTTCAATGCTTCTGTACGAATTTTAAGAAGTGACAATGCTAAAGATTACATGTCAAAATTGTTTAAATCACACATGAGACAATACAATATTCTTCATCAGTTTTCATGTATTGATATACCTTCTCAAAATGGAGTTGATGAGAGGAAGAATAGGCATCTACTTAAGACTGCTCGGACACTATTGTTCCAAATGAAAGTTTCTAAATAATATTGGACAGATGCAGTTTCTACAACATCTTTTCTGATCAATCGCATGCCATATTATGTGCTTGTTGGTAATGTACCCTATAGTATTCTTTTTCCAAATAAGTCATTATTTTCAATGGAACCTAAGGTGTTTGGAAGTATATGTTATGTTCGAGATGCTCGGCCATCTGTTACTAAGTTTAATCCTAAAGTAGTAAAGTGTGTGTTTTTTTGGTCTATTCTCGTCTCTAGAAGGTAATCGATGTTACTCTATTAAACTTGGAAAATACTTGGAAGATGAATGGTTAGCCTATCAAGTTACTCGTTTTTCTATAGTACCATCAAATGATATTTTGATCCATATTTCGGTCCTTCAATTGAGAACCAATCATGTATTGTCCCTTCATTACCTGCTCTATCTGTGATAGCAAGACTGCCTATTGTTCAAGTTTACTCGAGAAGGCAAGATACTAATGCTACATATCCTGCACCAGTTCCTTCTATAACACCCCAAGAATTTCTAAGCTACGGCCCGAACTATTCTTTTTTTTCATATAAGGTCTTATCGAGTTATTCTGAAATTGATCATATATCAAAAGGTACATTCATTAGTTTGGGAATGATTTTGGATATCAATTAAGGTCACTAAAAACTCTTAGAACAAAGTTGAGTTGAAAGTTTCCTTACCGATTAAGTTTTGGTATAAGATTCTACTTGGGTCAACTTCAAACGATCATATCTCTTAGAATATAAATAGTAACGTGGCCCATAACCTATCAAATTAAAGCGATTTGAATCTTTTTTTCCAATGCCACAAATTTTGCAATAATATGAGTTTAGAGTAAAAAGTTATGATCATCTTAACAACTTGATACAATGCAGTGACGAATTATCCCACGAGAAAACATTAAAAAGGGGTATTTTGTCTTTTTACCTCTAAAAAAACTCTAAATGAATTTCTTGATTAATTAAAGGCTCAAAATAATCAGATTTTCATCTCTTAATCCCCCCCCCCCCCCATTCTCTTCTCTCTCAAAACCCTAAGGAAAAATCAAAGTAGAAGACTCCATTCAAGATTATTCAAGGTAAGTTTTTCTCCAAGAATTCCATTCTTTCTATCAAATTCCTCCATACAATTATGAATCACTAATGAAAATCATAATTTTTGGCTATAGATATTTCAAGAAACTAATTCAAGAATCTCAAGAAATGTTTTCTTGATTTTTCTCCTTCAAGCTAGGGTTTTAAGGCTTCTAATCAAGTTCTTCTACAAGATTCTTCAAGAACCTTGTTCTTCCAGGTATGTAAGTCCATCATAGTATTGGAATAGTTCGTCCTCACGCCCTACATCTACTTTCAAATCAGTAAAAGTGTAGTCTAGGATTCAACCCCTAAATTTTAGTATTCTTGAGATGAGTTTATTTTGAGTTCTTGAGTTCTGATTCTTTTTGAAATTCTATTCCTAATTATTGAATTGCCATATGTTATGCATTAAGATTCTTGAGTTGATTTGTTCATGCCTATATTTCACCATGAACCCTATGAATTGAGTATTTTTGAGATAAGTAACATTGTTGAGTTCTCAGTTTTTGAGTTCTGAGTTTCCATATTGATATTAAGATCCCTGAGTTGAGTCGTTCATGTCCATAATTCTGCATTAACCCAATTAATTGAGTTATAAATCTTGAGAAGCTTTTTAAAGTCAAAACTTGAGTTTTAAACTGCGTTTTTGTGGAAGTAAATATGGGTTTTGAGAAAGAGCTTCTAAAACATGATTAGAATGACAATCAAGTATGTCATCAATGTTTAAGCAGTATGGTATCTAGTTATGCCATCAATGTTTATACAGTATGACTTCTTGAGTCATCAATGATCATATCACAATATGATTTTGATATATTTTTGAGAAAGAGTTTTCAAATAAGAATTGAGTAAGAGTATAAGGGAACTATGTATTCCCATGGGTATTAGTTTTTACATTGATAAAATATAAACTTTGATTTGTAAATAAGTTATGAGTTCAAAGATATTTTAAGAGTTGTTACCTCTTTTAAGAGGATAGCTTGGGTAATTATCTCAAACCAGAGGAAGACTATGTTTTTTAAACATTAAGCATGATTATATATTATTGGGAGTAGTATTGAGCACCGATATGGGGATGAGTTTAGACAACTCACATTCCTCATAAACCATTTATGCCAACATGGGTACATGATCATACTTTTTAGATGAATCCTAAGTGCCTTTGGGCAGAGCTTAATTGATCCACTTAGTTGAGGTGTCCTATATCCCAGCAAGGTCTATACAGTTCTGGCAGCATGGGTGAGACGTTGTCTCATCACGTAGCTCATAGTAATGGTTTTCGGTTAGAGAATCTCCCAAACATAGTTAAAAGTGTATTTTTATTATATCACTTAATATGTTGAGTTCAGAGATGAGTAAGTATTTTGTACAGTTTTAATGATTTCACTTCTTTATTTATTTACATTCAGTTGAGTATATATCTATATCTACTGCAGTTCTTTCATTTAGTTATTTATTATTCAACTATATTACATACTCGTACATTCAATGTACTGATGTCATTCGACCTGCATCTTTTAATGATGTAGATATAGGTTCTTAAGATCCTCAGCAAGAGTCTGTTGAGATCATTTTGTCAGCTTTTGACTAAGACCTCCTTGCTTCCGGAGGACTCCAGTTTTTATGAGTTGTTACCAGTAGTTCTCTTGAGGAGTCGTGGGTCTTGTCACAACACTTATCCTTGTATACATTAGAGGCTTTACATATGGACAGTTTTGGAGAGTCTTTCATAATTCAGATTTTTTATTTAGAACTTATATTTTATATTCAGTATATTCAAAGAGTTTTGAGATTTATTACATTTTGATTTAACATTTCTATGAGTTTGATGCTTGTGTATGCATGAGTTAGTCTTCCGCTTATAGTCAGCCAGTATGTGGGTTCACTTAGGGGCCAACAATGGTTCTTGAGTTCCGGCCATGTCCAGGGTGTAGGCTCTGATCGTGTCAAACCTTCATTATCAAATTTTCATCCATTGGATCCTCCAGAAAATCTTGACCTCCTTAGTTATCTTTTTAAGGATACAAGGACTTGCAAATCCACTTATTCTATTTTATTGTTTCCTATGATCACTTATCCTTTACATCCAGATTTTTGATTGCTTCTCTATACTCTATCTCTGTACCTAAATTAGTGAATGATGCTTTGAATCAACATGGATGGTCTAATTCCATGCTTGAGGAAATACATGCCTTAGAGGAAAATCACATATGAAATTTATTGGATTTTCCCAATGAAAAGAAATCAGTGGAATGTAAATGGGTATTCACAATTAAAGTTAATCCAGATGGTTCGGTGGCAAGACTTAAGGCCAGACTTGTGTCTAAAGGATATGCTCAGACTTATGGGGTGTATTATTCAAACACTTTTTCTCTGGTTACCAAACTTACTTTTGTCTGCTTGTTCATTTATCTAGTTGCTTCTGAGAATCGGCCTTTACCTCAGACTGATATCAAAAATGCATTTCTTTATGGTGATTTTTAAGAGGAAGTGTATATGGAGCAACCACCTGGTTTTGTTGCTTAGGGGGAGTATGGAAAAGTTTTTCATTTGAAGAAGTCCTTTTATGGCTAGAAACAAAGCCCTCGAGCTTGGTTTGGAAAGTTCACAGGGGTAGTTAAGGATTTTGGGCTGAATATGAGCAAATATGATCACTCAGTCTTCTATTTGCAATTAGCAACTGGAGCTATCCTCCTTGTTATGTATGATGATGACACTATCATCACCGGAAGTGATTATGTTGGGATCTCTTCCCTAAGATCTTTCCTACACACTAGGTTTCATATAAAAGACTTGGGCCAGATGAAATACATTTTGGAAATAGAAGTGAATAGAAACAAGAAGGAATTTTTTTTTGTTTAAGAGAAAGTATATTCTTGACCTACTTGCCAACATTGGAATGTTAGCAGCCATACCTTGCATTACTCCAGTGGTTCCTAATGTGCATTTTTATGAAACATGATATCGATCCTTTTGATGATCCAGAGTTCTGCATAATGTTAGTTGGAAAGTTAATCTACCTTATTATGACTCATAGTGATATTACTTTTACAGTAAGTGTTTTTAGTCAGTTCAGGTATGCACCTACCATCAAACATTGGACAACTTTGGAACAAATTCTATGTTACTTGAAAGGAGCTCCTGGACTTGGCATATTATATAGCAATCACAGCCATACTCATATTGAGTGTTTTGCAGATGTCGATTGGGAAGGATACAAAATTGATAGAAGATCTACTAAAGCCTATTATGTCTTTGTTGGACGGAACTTGGTATCATAGAGGAGTAAGAAGCAATGTGTTGTATCTAGATCTAGTGCAGAATCTCAATACAGAGCTATGTCATAGTCTATGTGTGAAATTATGTGGATACATCATATTTTAACTGAAATTGGGTTAAAACATCATATACCAACAAAAGTCTGGTGTGATAATCAATGTGCTCTTCATATTGCTTCGAATCCGGTGTATCAAGAAAGAACTAAACATAATGATGTTGACTGTCATTTCATTCATGAGAAGATACAGGAAAGCCTAATTTCTACCGGCAACATGAAGACAAGAGAGAAACTAGCTGATTTGTTCACAAAAGCATTGAATGAGACTTGAGTTGATTACGTTTGTAAGAAGCTGGCCATGACTAACATCTATGCTCCACCTTGAGGGGGAGTCTTACATAATATATGTAGACACATTTGGTTGTGGTGTATATAGCATAGCAACGGATATGATAGAATATATTTGAGTCTTTTTCTTATTTAGTTTCATTTATTAAAGCTCAATGTATTTGTATATATTCGTCTTACATAATGGAATAATACACAAGTTATTCTCCACACCTATTCTATTACAATGTTATTACTCAAAAAATTAAAGTTCACGAAAAAAGGATTGATAAATAATTCTTGACTTGATCGTTCCACCTAATAATTGAACAAACTTTGATATAGGCCTCCCTGTTCTCTCAAAGTATTTCGACATATATTTGAATGTGGTATATATTTATTTTTGTGAGTGTGTGTGAGATTATACATTTCTATCATATATATATATATCTATGGTATCTATATTACCTTAAAAGCATGAACTCTTAACTTGAATGTTAAATTACTATAATATCCCCAACTTAGGTTGTGACTTTTCCTATGAATTGTGACTTCTTTCAAAGGGTTGTTATTATTCGATGAGTTGTGACTTTTTCGATAAGTTGTGACTATTTTCAAAGGGTTGTGATTTTTGGATGAGTTGTGACTTTTCCAAGGGGTTGTGACTTCTTGGAAAGGTCATGACTTTTTCAGATTTGTTCATACTATCCTTTGTTGACTATAAATAGACAGGCTTCCTCTAATTTTTCAACCACAATTTTTTTTAATCTGCTAATCTTCTTCTTTATGTATTTTTAAAATTTTCGTGTGATTTATTGTCGTTGAGTGAGTTCAAAGTTTAGCGGAATATGAGGTACAACTATTCTGATAAAGTAAATCGTTCTATTTTAAGAGGGTATATTTCTTAACTTGGAGTACTTGAGGAAAATCATTCTGATGATATAATAATTATTTTTTTACTTAATATATACATTAGTATGTAATGTTCCAATATATGAAGTTAATATGATGTAGTCTAAATTCATTTGTTTTATTTAACAATTTCTCTTGTGATGTAGATAAATGCTTCTAAATATCTTTTTCCTAAATTATTAAACTTCTCAAGAGTTAGAGAATTATCACGATTTGTCTTTTTGATGCTCAAGACAAAAGAATAACTTTATTTATCAATGCAACTCATGTGATTTAGATTGTCATGAAGTTTTCTTCAAAATAGTTATTACTATATAAACATTGCACTTTTGTTTTACTGAATTATTATTTCTTATTATTTCAGTATTTTAGACAAAGAAGAGATCATATGACTTGTAATAACACCCATCTCAAAATTCAAGCTTAAGGTTTATTACTAAACCCGAATATCAATATGATTGCTCGCTTACTATACTAACTTACAACTACTGGATACAAATTCAGAAACACTCGTCCACTAGGACCTTATGACAAATAATCAATCCTTACCTCTTAGTATTCGTACTTACAATTTACTATCACATTACCCTTCACAACTTGAGTATTATTCACTCATTCACTATACATCAATGCCTAGTTAGTTCTATAACACTTTGAATATTATGGGCTCTCCCTCAAAATCATAAGCCTAGCTTAGATCTATCACCTCATGTATACTCCTGTTCTTATATTCAACACTTACACTTGGTCAGTACCTACACAATGATACTTCTTCACAAACTCCTTTCTAGCTACAACACACTTTACCTCCTATGATGGAATCTTCACAACTCATCACTTCTTAGTCTACCCATAAGGGAAAACTCCTCATTACTAACTTACTAGGTGCAGACTATAGTAACATAGTTTGTCAAAATATCATCTGCCTTACTTAGATTACTAAACCTCTACATACTTTCCTAGAACTCTGGGCTCTTTCACTACTACTGTTCATGATCTCGTCATTCATACTACCTTTTAGGGTGAAAATACTACCCAAGGTCTAAACATACATTCTCATAAGGATCTCAGCTGAAACAAGGCTTAGAGAAAAGAGTACAACTCGTTTTTATCTCAAATGCACGATTCATATACTTATGGGTGTATTCCTCTGAAACTCAACACTTAACTCTCTCATAGGCTCCTCTCTAGACCCTCTGGAGTCTCATGACTTCCTCAAGATTTTGCTAAGAGTAACTCATTGATAAATAATGGACTTTTCTTTTCAACCACCTATAGTATGATGGGTAGTCGAATGAATCTGAAAAATGCACGAGTATGAATAAATCTCTATGACATAGCTCTATTGCACGATTAAGAGTATGAAAGAAGGGAAACTTTTCTTAAATATCTGTAGTCCCCTCATTTATAGAAGTGGGCCCCTCACAACCATAAATAAGATCCTACTTGACATGGCTTCATAGACACCCTAGGACACTTGAACTCTATGTTCTGATACCAAGTTTGTCATGACTCAAGCCTACACCTTGGACATGGCCGGCACTCGAGAACCATTGCTGGTCCCAAAACGAACCCTCATCATGACTGACTACAAGCGGAAGACTAACTCAAGCATACAAAGCTTAAAATAGAATAAAATTCATTAACTCTAAAAATTAACTCAGAATACAATCGTAGATTAAACTAGACAAAACTAGGCAACTCAAGTCTTTAAAACATTTAACAATATAAATGAAACAGACGTCTCAAACTCTACTGTGTATCTATGAAGCCTCTAAATGACAAAGATGGAAGTTGGGACAAGACCCACAATATCCTAACAAAACTTAAAATTAAATGAAATCCTTCGGAAGCAAGGAGGCTCACCATAGCTAACTCGAACTCTATGTGGTATCAACGAAACTCCTGTTGATGATCCTGAATACCTATATCTGCATCATGAAATGATGCAGGCCAAATGGATCAGTACATGGAATGTACGAACATGTAAGGGGAATTATAAGGCATAACATAAGCTTAAACTTGATAAAAAGGAAACATACTAACCTTTTCTCAACTCACTCAACTCAACTCAACTCAAGAATAAGATACTCAACTCAAGATAAATCAACAACACGAGATGCGATGTATGCAAAACGTTTAAAATGATAAATAACAACTCAATGTATTCAAGAATACAATAATAACTCAGTTTGTATATAATAAAATATAATACAACTCTGTGGGAGTTTCTCTAACCAAAAACTATCACTATGAGCTATGTGATGATACAATGTCTCGCCCACACGGCCAGAACTGTCCGATAACTTGCTGGGATATAAAACGCCTCAACTAAGTGGATCCACTAGTCTATGCTAAAAACCATTAAGGAATCATCTAAAAAGTATGACCCTTTCTACCCACGTTAGCTATATGGTTTATGGACACTTTAGTTATCTGAACTCGTCCCCATATCGATGCTCAATACTACTCCCAAAAATATACTCAGCTCATATGTTTAAAAATATAACTCTTTCTGTGGTTTGAAATTATTACTCAAAAACTAGCTTAAAAGCTCTCTTGGAAATCGGTGTTTCCTCCCTTGTTTAAATGTGAAAACATTTTACTTTTGGAAATACTTATTTCCCATATAATCTTTTGAAGAAATGAACTTCACTTTTACTCTTACTAAACTCAGTGCTCAAGTTTTAAAACAAGTTTAAAAATATTGTAAAAGACTTCTCAAAATAAAGTTCATGCCGCATTATGGATGTGAACGACTCAATCCAAGGTTTTCAATAACCGTAACTAGAATTCAACAACTCAAAACTCAAGAACTTCTTCAATAATAATACTCGCTTCAAGAATGCTTGAATCAGAGGGTTCATACGGAATTATGGGAGTGAACGACTCGACTCAAGGGTCTACATAACAATATGGGACTCGAGTATACGACTCTTCTCATTCTCATACTTACTTCCTCAAAACTTAGCTCAAATCAATAGTTGATCTCAAAGGATTCACAATTGAACTCAAATACTTTCTTGGACTCTACTCTTAACTCTCTCTTGAATGTGAATTATGGATTCAAGAGTTATGGTTCATGATATGGATCTAGGTGATAGCGTAGACTAATGAATACATTATCCTCACTCTCATGCTCACTTATTTGAGTCTTGAAACAAGTTATTAGAAATATTAGAAGACTCCTCAAAATGACTTAAAATGGACTTTCTCAAAATGTTCGAAAGAACTCTCAAGGCTTAAATCCTAACTCTACCTTGAATTTGAATTAATAATTCCAGGTAATGATTCATGTTATGAATGATTTTTAGGTGTTTAGAAGTATCTTAGAGTGTTTATAATCAAAGGGGAGTAAAGGAACCCTTCGAAAGAACTTAGACGGATGAAACAACAGAGAACGGGTAGGGGCAGGCGACTCTGGCATACTGAGTGGTGTGGGGTGCCAACCCCTAAAATACAGAGAATAATTCTTGGTGTACTGATTGGCATGGATCTCTAGCCACCCCTAGCGTGATGGTGTCGCGTCACCCCAGGCACCGCCTAGAAAACCCGACGACTTTCTTTGCTCGTTTTCTAACCCTAGTTCGCCTAGATTCGAACGGTTTCTTCTCCAATCACTTGAATTCAATTTCTCAAACAGAAGTACACACTAATCTACTCAATAAAGCCCTCAAAACACTCACTTTCATAGCAATAAATCATCAAAACCCCAACAAAACAAGATTGAGAATGAACTTCAAGAACAACTATCAAGAACTTATCAATAACTCTAATCTTTCTACTTCAAGAATGAAATTGCGCTGAAAATAACATGATTGACGTGTGGGTTAACAAACCCAATACTATGGAAGCTTACATACTTCTTAGGGATTAAACCCATGGCGAAAATCCGCAACAAAACTCAAGAACCTCGACGAACACTTTGATTCTCTCCTCTTTTCTTTTTTTTTCTCTTCTTGAACTCTAAAATAAAACCCTAGGCGTATATTAGGATTATAAAACTGAACCTAAATAGATTATACCCCTAAAACCTTAACTAAAATGAATTAAATCTGATTGGGTAAGGAAAAGACCAAAATACCCCTCGCTATTTTTGTGTAACTTTCCTTAACTAGACAACCTGACTTCAAAAGGGCATATCTCACTCATACGAGCTCAAAATTTAGTAAACTCGCTGGCGTTGGAAAGATAATTCAAAGACCTTTCATTTTCCATCTTATGGCACACCTAAATCATCATGTACTAAGATTTATGGGTGGTTGAAGTTGACCCAAATCTTAGAAGAACTTAGGAATGACTTGAACGAATTCCCTTTAATTCTTTTTGGAACTGAAGCTGCTATATCTAGTGACCTTAACACTTCAGAAAATTTAAATTCCTCGGTAAAAACTTACTCACTACGAAGGATGGTTCAAGTCTTAGCTCAAATTTTTTCCAGAGTGTTACAGATGACCTTTCGGTAGTACCAATTGAGAA
Organism: Solanum pinnatisectum; assembly: GCA_035578085.1. Taxonomy (NCBI): domain Eukaryota; kingdom Viridiplantae; phylum Streptophyta; class Magnoliopsida; order Solanales; family Solanaceae; genus Solanum; species Solanum pinnatisectum. The sequence continues at coordinate 38,401,189 of CM069079.1, read as the reverse complement.
GTTCATTAGTCAACAACTCCAAGGAAAAAAACAAGGCAGTTCACTCAAACATTAAAGACCACTATCAGAAGGGGAGGTAAAGACAACCGTATTTTAACAATAATAATGACGGTGTGTTCCTTCGCAAACTGTTAAAAAATAAGAAAGAAGGTGAAGGTACAAAATACAACGTAGAGACACATGAGAAATATTGAGTGAAGGGAAAAGACAGATGTATTTCATGTAATCCTCAAGATAAAATTTCTCCTATTTTTGCTTAATTCTTCTATTGTTGGTAGAACATTGAAGCATATCATCAAAGGGGAGTTAACACCACAACCATGCACTTAGTAAGTTACAAATGGACAACTATTAGCAACTGATTTAATTTTGATATTGTAAAATTATTGCAAAAAAGGCATCACCAAGCTGTTATACAACTAATGGCACAAGTAATACACTGACAAAAATGTACATTTTCAATTTTCACCCAAAAGAAATTTTTCTTTCCACTCACAACTCGATAGTAATGAACATATACTAAGAGAAAATGAATCACTTTCAACCTTATTCGAACTCATTCAACAACAATAAGTCACACGAAAATTTTTAAAATGCAAGAAGAAGAAGAGTAGAAGATAACAAAAAAATTGTGGTTGAAAGAAATGAGAGGAAACCTCTCTATTTATAGTCAACAAAGGGTGGTATGAACAAGTATTTTTTTGTTTCACAACTCTTTGGAAAAGTCACAACTCATCGAAAAATCACAACCCATCGAAAAAAGTCACAACTTATCAGAAAAGTCACAAAAAAGTCACAACCTAAGTTAGAGATATTATAGTAATTTAACAATCAAGTTAGGAGTTCATATTTTTAAGGTAATATAAATATAAATATAGATAGATAGATATAGATATATTTGCATTAACAAAAATATTTATCCCAAAAAAATTAGCTATTAAATAAATAATAAAAATTAAAGGATGGCAACATGAGGGTGATGATATTAGTCTTGAGATTTGATCTAGAAGACTTGACATAGAGTAGGTGAGGAATTGAGGTGATTAGCTGCAATAAATATGAGTGGTACAAGTGAGAGACCCTAACATTTATATAAGGGCAGTGAAGTATGGCTAACTCACAAGAGTAACAAGAGCATTAAGGTGTACCGAGAGAGTATGTAATCAGAAGAGGTTAAGAGAAACACCTTTGAAAGAAGTCTTAGTACCTTCTTATGGAGAGTTCGCTAGTCATGAGATAAGCTTCTCACGAGTGTTAGAGTAAAAGAGGATGTTAGAGTAACTGGGTTTGCTAAATTTTGAGCTCCTATGAGTGAGATATGCCCTTTTGAAGTCAGGTTGTCCAGATAAGGAAAGTTACCCGAAAATGGTGAGGGGTATTTTGGTATTTTCCTTACCCAATCAGATTTAATTCATTTTTAGTAAGGTTTTAGGGGTCTAATCTGATTAGGTTCAGTTTTATAATCCTAATATACGCCTAGGGTTTTGGTTGAGAGAAGAGAAAAGAGGAGATGATCAAAGCGGTCATCGAGGTTCTTGAGTATTGTTGCAGATTTTCGTTATGGGTTTAATCCCTAAGAGGTATGTAAGCTTCCATAGTATTGGGTTTGTTCACCCACATGCCAATCATGTTATTTTCAGCACAATATCATTCTTGAAGTTGAAAGATTAAAGTTCTTGATGAGTTCTTGATAGTTGTTCTTAATGTTCATTCTAAATATTGTTTTGTTGGGGTTTTGATGATTTCTTGAGATGAAACTGAGTGTTTTGAGGGATGTATTGAGTATATTAGTGTGTACTTCTGTTGATAAATAGAATCCAAGTGATTGGACAAGAAACCGTTCGAATCTAGGCGAACAAGGGTGAGAAAACGAGCAAAGAAAGTCATTGGGTTTTCTGGGTGGTTCCTGGGTGACGTGCCACCATCACGCCAGGGGTGGCTCTTGCTCCACACCAGTCAGTATGCCAAGAATTATTCTCTGTAGTTTAAGGGCTGGCGGCCCATGCCACTCAATACGCCAGGGTCGCCTGCCCCCACCGATTATCTGTCGTTTCGTCCGTCTGAGTTCTTTTGAAAGGTTCCTTTTATACCCTTTGATTCTAAACACTTTAAGCTACTTATAAAAAACTATAAATCATTTATAACATGAATGATAACCTTGAATTCATAATTCAAATACATGGTAGAGTTAGGATTTAAGCCTTGAGAGTTCTTTTGAACATTTTTGAGAAAGTCCATTTTGAGTCGTTTTAAGAGTCTTCTACAATTTCTAATAACTTATTTCAAGACTCAAGTAATTGAGCATGAGAGTGAGGAAAATGTATTCATTAGTCTACACTATCACCTAGATCCTTCATATCATGAACCATAACTCTTGAATCCATAATTCACATTCAAGAGAGAGTTAAGAGTAGAGTCCACGAAATTATTTGAGTTCAATTGTGAATCCTTTGAGATCAACTATCGATTTGAGCTAAGTTTTGAGGAAGTAAGTATGAGAATGAGAAAAGTCGTATACTTGAGTCCCATATTGTTATGTAGACCCTTGAGTCGAGTTGTTCATGCCTATATTTCCGCATGAACCCTCTGAGTCAAGCATTCTTGAAGCGAGTATTATTATTGAAGTTCTTGAGTTCTGAGTCTTGAGTCTTGAGTTCTAGTTATGGTTATTGAAAACCTTGAATTGAGTCGTTCACGTCTATAATTCGGCATGAACTTTATTTCGCGAAGTCTTTTACAATATTTTTAAACTTGTTTTAAGACTTGAGTATTGAGTTGAGTAAGACTAAGAGTGAACTTCAATTTTTCAAAAGATTATATGGGAACTAAGTATTTCCAAGAGTAAAATGTTTTCACATTTAAACAAGAGAGGAAACACTAATTTCCAAGAGAGTTTTTAAGCTAGTTTTTTAGTAATAATTTCAAACCAGAGAAAGATTTATATTTTTGAACATATAAGCTGAGTATATTTTTGGGACGTATTGAGCACCGATATGGGAACGAGTTTAGATAACTCAAGTCTCCATAAACCATGTAGCCAACGTGGGTAGAAAGGATCATACTTTTTAGATGATTCCTTAATTCTTTTTAACATAGACTAGTGGATCCACTTAGTTGAGACGTTCTATATCCCAGCAAGTTATATGACAGTTCTAGCAGTGTGGGCGAGACGTTGTATCATCACATAGCTCATAGTGATGGTTTTCAGTTAGAGAAACTCCCACAAAGTTGTATTATATTTTATTATATACAAACTGAGTTATTATTGTATTCTTCAATACATTGAATTGCTATTTATCATTTTAAAAGTTTTCCATATATCACATCATTTATTATTGCTTTATCTTGAGTTGAGTATCTTATTCTTGAGATGAGTTTAGTTGAGTGAGTTAAGAAGAGGTAAGCATGTTTCCTTTTTATCAAGTTCAAGCTTATGTTATGCTTTAGAATTCCCCTCACATGCTCATACATTCCATGTACTGAGCCATTTGACCTACATCGTTTCATGATGCAGACACATGTATTCAGGATCATCAATAGGAGCTTCGTTGATACCACATGGAGTTCGAGTTAGCTATGGTGAGCCTCCTTGCATTCGGAGGATTTTAGTTACTTTTCAATTTTGTTAGGATGTCGTGGGTCTTGTCCCGACTTCCATATTTGTCATTTAGAGGCTTCATAGATAGACAGTAGAGTTTGAGAAGTTTGTTTCATTTATCCTGTTAAATGTTTTAAAGACTTGAGTTGCCAAGTTTTGGCTAGTTGAATATACAATTATATTTTGAGTTAATTATTGGAGTTCAATGAATTTTATTCTATTTTAAGCTTTGTATGCTTGAGTTAGTCTTCCGCTTGTAGTCAGCCAGGATGAGGGTTCACTTAGGGACCAACAATGGTTCTCGAGTGCCGGCCACGTTCAGGATGTAGGCTCGTGTCGTGACATCATCAATTTGCCTAATATATACATTAGTATGTAATGTTCAAATATATGAAGTTAACATGATGTAGTCTAAATTCATTTGTTTTTTTTAACAATTTCTCTCGTGATGTAAATATATACTTCTGAACATCCTTTTTCAAAATTATTAAACTTCTCAAGAGTTAGAGAATTGTCACAATTTGTTTTTTTATGCTCAAGACAACAAAATGACTTTATTTATCAATGTTACTTATGTGATTTATAATGTTAGGAAGTTTTCTTCAAATTAGTTATTACTATATAAACATTTCCCTTTTGTTTTACTTATTTACTATTTCTTAATATTATAGTATTTTAGATGAAGAAAAGTTCATATGACTCATATATGTGTGTGTGTGTGTGTGTCTATATATATATATATATATATATATATATATATATATATATATATATATATATATATATATATATATATATATATTTGGGTAGGTATTTGTATTTAAATTAAATATTATTTATATCACAAATGTATTATCAAGTTAACAAGATCTTCTAACTTCAAAATATATTATTTTAAATTGTTCAGAGTTATTTTTTTTTTAAAAATAACTCACAACAAATGTGAAATATGTGAATATATATGAATCATTTAAAAATGTTATTCATACTCTTTAACAGTCTTTAACTATATGATTATGAATTCTCACAGTTATTACAATAACTATTTCTATCTTTCATCTTTTTTATCTTAACTTTTGACCAATAATTTTTCATCTTATTATACCTCCTCTATATATGTGATAACACGATGTTGTTATTTTTCCTGGGATGAATCATGCTTGATAGAATAAATTGAAAATCGTTTACAAGTATATGAACTAAATATATATTTGTTGGGTGTAAGATAAACATGTGATTATATATATATGATTTTCACATATAGAATATATTCTTTAATTTTAATTTTTAGTTTTTTGGGTGAAAAAAGCAAACTTTTTTCAGTTAACCATGGACATTCAAATAACTATCTTTGATTTATGTATACAGTCAATCGAGAAATCAAATATGAGAGCTAACAACAAGAACGTCATTTATTATGTTATAACTTATAAAATAAAAATTAATACACAAAGATTATTTCTAAAAAAATAAAATGTGGTTGTTCTCTTCACATGTTCATATGACATCTAAATAGTTTAAAATGGAATACACGTGCAAAGCACATCTGGTTAGATGACAGGAAAAATCCACAACAAATATCGTCTACAAGGTAATATTACTGAGATATGACTAATTACATGATTGAACCTCATCAAATTGAAATAAATATATGCATTATTGCATTTAACTAATAAAATTTTTCATTGACCATCTTCATAGATTTGCGTGAATAAGATATATATATATATATATGACGATCCACATTGAACATTCACAAAAGAATTTGCAATATTATTTTGTGTAAAGTTTATTATTCAAATCTTCAATTAAATAAGCAATACTATTTACTATAACATATATTTTCTGAGTTGGCAATCACGTGCAACGTACGTGTTGAAAAGCTAATATTATTAAAAGTGAGAAGGTCCTAACCTCAAAGTTGGATTACCATTATACCCCTATACTATATTAATATATCTAATTAATTAAATTTTAATAATAATCTATATATAAATTTTAATGATAATCAATTAAAATGAAAAGTCACTATAGTTGGTAGAATTCCCTACATGCGCCTAACATTTAGTATACTCTATTAAATTTTTTGGATATTAATATATCCATTGCTTTGTAGATGCTTTCATCTTCCAACTAAAAATTAGCTGAAAAGTTATAACTTGGGTAATGAAGAGTTTTAACGTATTGGTGAAGGGTGACGAAGTTGTATAGTATGTTTAAGAGTCTATTTAATTCTACAAATGTATCTCAGCTTTCTTTTACCCAAATTTTCAATGCTTTAGTTTCTTGCCAGCTTCAATATAATTCATATTCTTTAATTTCTTTCTGAATCCATTCAATTTCCCTTAAATTCTTAAATAAAGTTTTAGATAAAATTCTCCAGTTTACTTAATTTTCTTTTTTCCTATTTAAGATCGATCATTACCAAAAATTGACATTTCTTATGTTATAAAAGAGAGATTTTGGTGATTTCTTTTGAAAGAGAAGTGGAGATGATGACGATATTAGTTTTCATTTCACCTTGCCTAATGTCTCTCATATTTGTGCAAGTTTCTTGTATCTTTTCTCATTATCAATTATATTGTAATTTGGCTCTGAATCTCTCCTCCCCGTTGCTTTCCAGACGTAGTTGATATAGATACTATAGTTGATTATGATGGATCAGGTGCCATATCCTCTGGATCATATACCAGAAGTGATTCTAAAGAAGAGGAAGAATAATGAAGAATGGACAATTAGAAGGAAACTCCAGCTGGAATAGAAAGTCAAAAAGCTCAAATCCGTTGTATTATCATTATAAGCAGTTTGGCAAGACAGAATACCTAAAATAACTACTACAAATCCTAGGTGATATTCCTTTTGCTCCACCCATTCATGTACCTCATATGCTTAGTAATTGATTGATGTTTATTTATGCTCAGAAAAATTATTGTAATTTATAATTACATCTTTATTGATCTATTTTTATTTTGTCAGTAAACATGTAAATCAAAATGCAAATACCAAATATTTATCACTTGGTCATTTTTTGTTCATAATATATGTTGGTGTGTTTGCCTATAATATGATATGAATTTTAATACTTTTTATCTATCTCTGACAGTTTGCTAGAACAAAGTTGTATTTGTGAATGTGAGTTATATGGTTTTCACGAGTTGTTTTCTCTATTTCTGTTTGTAAATTCTTATTAGCCACTCTTGATAAACATTTGATAATCACTTGGTTTTCATTCTTTATTCTTTTTCTATGAACGTATAGAAGAAAAACATTCTCTTCTTTTCTAGTTTTCATGTCTTGGCATTTTTCTTTTATACATTTGAGGATGTTAGCATCAAATTGATGCTTCAATTTTTCCTTTATACATATCTAAGCATTCTTTTCTTTATTTTTTTCTCTATAATTTCATGTAACTCATGGTACACATATTCTAACTTTATGTATTTCATTTTAAATTGAGCGTACCAAATAACATGTGATACACTGTAGTGCACGTGTCCAGAAACTAGTTTAAAAAAAGTTGGAACAAATATTTTTATTGAAAGAATGTTGTAAAACTAATTTCTTAGCACTTGAATAAGAAAATATTTAAATATTTCATGTCCTGCATGGATGTAAATTACTAGGAAACCATGTAATATCTATTAGTGAATTACTAGATATGGCTATAATTTAAACTAATTATCATTCCCCACTAAAGTTTCATCGGGATGGCTACTAATAAGCGGGCCCCATGCACTTTATTTGTATGACCAAAGTTGTCTATTCTATCTCCCACTGCACTTTATTTGTATAACTAAAACTATCTATTCTCTCTACGATGATTTATTTCTTTTATTTTAGACATCTAATCAATCTCTGTCATCTCTCACACTTTCTTATTTTTCTCCTAATTTCTCTCAACATTATCAATTTTTTAAATTTCAAAGATTTCTTGTGTTCTTATATTACAATTTTATTGCTTGAACACTATTACAATAAATCTATTGTCTACTTTTGAACTCGTGAGAGGAATAGAGGGATAAAATGTGGAATACAAGGAGCATGATCTTTTCTAGAATTGATTTGTGTCTAGGATAGGGATATACCTAGGTGTTATGTTTGGTTACGAAACAAGATGATAGCTTTAATGCTCACCAGTTAATTCAATGTATTCCGTTCAACGATGTAGTTAGACTGTCAACTACGGTAGGTGACTAGAGATCGAAATATCATAATCATAATGTTAAGCTTGTAAATTAGTAGTTTGATAACCATATGAAATCCATAAAAGACATGTGAAACATGAATTCTTAGTTATACTACAGTTGTAGAATTGTCCTAAACTATTGTTAACATTTATCTTAAAGTTGAATCATTGTTAGTTAATATACAACTTTCATTCTTGCATTCATAGTATGCTAATATTAATCAACTCTTGTGGCTCACTTGCATAAATCATTAAAATTAGTATAATTAGGTAAATAGTTAATCGACAAGTCATTTTGGTTTGATAATATGAATCTTTTAGAGCCACTATATTACTTGTACAACCATGTACACTTTTATGTGCATTTGGGAGCAACAAGCTTTTAGCACCGCTGCTGGGAACTTAGAAGTTAATTATTCTTCCAGGTTATAGTTTTTCTTTTTATTTATTTAAGTTTTTTTATATTTATATTTTGTGTACAAATATTTTATTTTTTTCCTTTGAATATTTTGGTACTCTTATTGATATGGACTATTGAGATAAATGGTTGTTGGGAGATGGTGATGTTTAACATAATCAACGACATGTCTTACAGTTCGGGTGTCTACAATCGTACAATAGTATAGTAACCCAACCAAGGGTTGGGGTCGTGTCCCAAGGGAGCGGTGGTGAAAATTAATAGAAAATTAGAACTTCATTCTAATTAGTCATAGCTAAAGAAGTTAACGATTAAAAACATAGTGAATTAAGGGGGTGACACAATAGTGCCAAATATCAAATGGGGGTTTTGTCACAAGTAAGCTAAAATTAGCAAAATCAACATGGAAATCTAAGCAATGAGAGGGGGATTCTTGGGATGTGACCAGAATACGGATTAATCTAAATTATTGGGTACATGCTTGCGATAGAAAATTTATAGAGTAATAGTGACTAGACTAAGCTTTATGTGGGAATAAGTTCTCTCTCGAGCAACTTACCCCGTTTAAAATGGGTTCTTCTCGGACACCCACTTGCCGCATGAAGACCAGCCTACGCCTTACCCCACTCACTCTCTCGAGCTGAGTATTAGGATATGGGACTAGGGTTCACTCTCTCGAGCTGAACCTCATGTCGACCCACTCCTTAGGCCATCAATCTAGTAGTCTTGATTTCACGACTTCTCTCTGGAGCAAGCCGAAAACACATAAATAAACTTGTATTTGCAACTACAAATTTGTTAAATTCATCCACAACTACTAGACAAAATCACCATTAAACTACATCTAATCTATCAACAAGCAAGACCCAACAACAATCTTAACCCATATTCGCTAAATCACACCCCAAGAATGGGGGTTTTTAGCCACACATCAAGAAATAGAAACTTATACCTTCAATGATGTTGAAATCAAATGGGTATGAAGATTTAAGTCTCAATTTAGGCAAAGAGTGAAGAATCCAAGAGACCCACTTCCAAATTGAAAGAGATGAAACTCTCTTCTTCTTTAAGTCTTCAAAACCCTTTCAAACTTAGAGTAAAAATATGAAAAGCTAATATTCTAGACTAAAAATTATAATAATGTTCAACTTCTAAAACTACAACTCTAACTAGTATTTATAGTTGTCACAGATTTGTGTTGTGTCAGGTCATTCAGCGAAGTTAGTCGGGATCGCCGAGTGTGTCGGCGCTCCGCCCTTTAGCCTAGTTTACCGCCCTTATGCTTCGTCTTTAGCATTTTATCATTCTGGGGCATTGGGCGATGAGGTAGTGCTTTACGAAACTACTCGGCAATGCACCGACTGCATCTTTTTTTGTAGATTTGATCCTTTTCTTCAGAGCTCAGCACACTGGAACTAAAGGATAAGTGAGACCCTTCGGCGATTCGCCAAGTGAACTTGTCAATCTTCAAGCCTTCATTTCTTCGTTCTTTTCACCATTTTTTTGTCCCTTTTCGCTACATATTGTCCATGCTTTCCTTTAAACTTCAATACTTGAAACTTAAGAGTTTTCATCAGATATTGAGATAAAAGAAGCATTTGAGGACACAATTTATATTAAAATATGGCCCTAAATGAGTCCAATTTGTGGACTCATCAACACCCCCAACTTAAACTTTCGCTTGTCCTCGAGTAAAACTCAAGTTCAACAGTTCAATAAATATGTCTCAAACAGTGCTATACAAGATTCAATCATGAATGTACACAACAAAACTCAAATTACTCATGCAAGGATCAATTGTGTACTCAAAGATTCAAGTTGTGACACACCATTACCAAAGATTCTCAAGCTCACAGTACTTGCTTCAAATGCAACTTCAAGCTCAACAAAAGCATTCCAATGCCCTCACAGAAATGATGATTCCATTCTCACACATAAAGGTATAATCAATTAAAGTTCAGGAATTAGATACAAGGTTCACTCTCACAAAGAGGAACACAATGCATGCTTTCACCCATAGGTTTGCCCGTATTTTATAGTCAACAATCGTTTTAGCTTTCTCAGGATCAAAAAGGTCTTTACAAGGCTTGTAATGGGGCTGAGTGCAAAGGTATGGTCATTTAGGCTCAGTTTACTTTCATCCTCATGAAATGTGATGCTCACAGCACTTTATTTCCTTTTTCTTCATCATTCACTTTAGTGCTCATAAGTCATCCTGTTATTCGTTTCCCATGAATTGTTTGGAAACCCTATTTCTTTTGTACTTTATTCCACAACTTTCTTTTTCATTTCTTTTCTTTTCTCTTTTTCTTCTCTTTTTTTTATATGGGCGTTTTCCATTTTTTGCAATACCATTGGTTTAGGGAGACTTTTCTTGCACTTCTTGATTTTCCCTTTTTATTTTCATCACACCCCCAACTTAGGCTTTTGGCCTAAGTTGGCTATTCACTAAACCGCAAATCAAGAGGATTATAGGTAATGGATTAAGAAAAGTCTAGGTTTCATCAAGTTTCTTCCAAAGAAAGGTAAGGTTCAACGGGTGTTCAAGAGAGGTTCACATACTCACAAAGGAGGTCACAAAAGAGGTATATGTCAAACTGGTTCACACTCTTCAAAATTTTCCTAAGATCATCTCAAGAGAAAGCTTCACTTAATCGAATGGACCAATGGGGCAAATTCTAGGTGTTGTTATGCATGATTCAAAATAAGCTTATCACACAAGGCATCGACACTTAAGTCAAGCAAGACACCACACTTTTGCTAGTGTGCAATGATCATCACAAGAGAGTCAATTTGACACATGGCTAATCACAAAGAGATGCAAAGAGTTCACATATTGTCTATGCAACATAATTTGGCCTCATCGTATCCATACAATGATGAGTCCACAAATTGGACTCATTTAGGGCTTGATTCTAATAGAAATTGTATCCTCAAATGCTTATTTTACCTCAATATCTGATGAAAACTCTTAAGTTTCAGGTATTACAAGTTTGAGTGGAAGCACGGACACTTAGGCGCATAAAGGAACAAAAGGGCTGAAAAGAACGAAGAAATTGAAGCCTGAGCATCGCCAAGCACACTTGGCGAATTGCCAAAAGGACGTACTTTGCCCTTTATTCTAGTAGGCGAAGCCTTGAAGGAAGAGGATAAAAAACACGATGAAAGGAGCAGTCGGCGCGTCACCGATCAGTTTCACAAAGCAGTACTATACCGCCCAATGGTCCAGGACACAGAGATGCTGTAGGCAAAGCACCAAAGGCGATGAACCAAAAGAAGGGCAAATCACCGAGTTACTCGGCGATCGCGACTAACCTCACCGAACGCGACTAACCTCGCCGAACGATCCACCGCAACACTATTTTTCTGAAACTATAAATACTAGTTGTAGATGACATTTTTAAGGATCTGAACAATACTGTAGTTTTGAGACTTAGAATATTAGCTTGTTCATATTTTCTCTCAAGTTTGGAGAGGGTTTTTAGGAGACTTGAAGAAAGGAGTTCATCTTCCCTATGTTGGAAGTGGGTCTACTCTATTCTTCTTCCTTTGCTTAAATCAAAGTTTAATTTCTTATACCCATCTGATTTCATTATTTTTTTAGGTGTAATTTCTTATATCTTGATGTGTGGCTAAAAACCCCTATTCTTGGGGTGTGATTTAGCAAATATGTGTTGATATTATTGTTGGGTCTTGTTTGCTGATAGGTTAGATGTATTTTAATGGTAATTTCACCTAGTGATTGTGGTTTAATTTAATGGGTTTGTAGTTGCAAATACAAAATCACCCATGTGTTTTCGGCTTGTTCGAGAGAGAGGTTGCGAAACCAAGACCACTAGACTGATGGCCTAAGGAGTGGGTCGACATGAGGTTCAGCCAGATAGGGTGAGCCCTAGTCCCATATCTTAACACTCATCTCAAGAGAGTGAGTGGGGAAAAGGCATAGGCTGGCCTTCATACGGAAAATAGGTGTCCGAGAGGAACCCATTTGAAACGGGGTAAGTTGCCCGAGAGGGAACCTATTTCCATCTAAAGCTTAGCCTAGTCACTATTATCTTGCAAATTTCCTATCGAAAGCATATACCCAACGATTTATATCAATATATATTGCGGTCACACCCCAAGAACTTCTCCCCATACTTGAATTTTCTCTTTATTTTTGTTGTTTTACCTATACTTGTGATAAACCCCCATTGATATTTGACACTTAGGTGTCACCCACTTGAATTTACTTTGTTTTTATCCGATAATTTCTCAAACTACAACAAACTAGAACAAAATTGTAGCCTAACTATTATTTTCACTAACACTCCCTTGGGACACGACCCCAACCTTTGGTTGGTTTACTATATTATTGACGATCGTAGACACTCGAACCGTAGGATAGTGTCGTTGGTCACGATAAGCATCAACATGGCGCCGCTGCGGGGAGTGGTGTTATTTAAGAATTATTAGATTAGTAAAATCTTTGTTCTTATTAATTGTAGTCTACCTACGTAATTTTTTAGTTTTGTTTGTTTGCTGTGTGCATATTTCAGAAAGCATGAGTGTTAATGGTAGCAACGTAGCCAGGTGGGCAACCAAGATGACATCAGAAATCTCAACGATGTCCAAGAGCCCAACATCAATGGCCCCTATCTCATGGGAGGTGTTGGAGCCATCCGTTTACCTCCTGCTGAGGGAAATACAGTGTTCCACATAACGAGTACCATGTTGCAACTCTTGCAATTAAAGGGACTTTTCAGTGGACTGGCTCATGAGGATCCTCACGAGCATCTTCAAAACTTTGTAGATGTGTGTGGACCACTCTCGTTCAAAAACATCTCTCAACAATCGGTCCGGTTAAGGATATTCCCTTTCTCATTGATGAGAGAGGCTTGCAAGTGGCTAGCCGAGCTACCACGTGAATCCATCACTTCTTGGGAGGAGTTAGTGACCGCATTTCAAGTGCAATTTTTCCCTCCCTCAAAGATGATGTCATTGCAGGATAGTATCCAGAGCTTTAAACGTCTAGAAGGAGAGCCTCTGTACGAAACTTGGCTAAGATTCAAAAAGTTGGTGATCTGATACCTACGTAGTGCGCGGACAGCGTGCTACTTGATACTTTTATCGGAGTTTGGATTTGATAAACAAAGGTGTTCTTGACCAACTCTCCTAGGAGGCTTAATGCGTGACCATATGCGATGTGACCCATCTTTTAAATGGTATGGTAACCATCAACAGAGCATGGTACACTCGGGAGGACCAAGTCTCCCCTCTCACTTTCAAGCTATCAAAAGAACATATAGAAAAAGACAATTAGAGAGACCAGAACATGGCCAAAATCATGACGCAGCTTGATATTCTATCCAAAAATATTATGGGGGTCGGTGCCTGTGGTGTTAACATTGTGGGGGTCGGGGGTGCTAACCCTGAGGAGATGAAGTTTGAAGCCTTGTATATTGAAGAGGTAAATTTTCTAGCCAACCAAGGCGGTAGTTATCGCTCAAATTACCCAAGGTAGGGTGGTAACCAAAGTTGGGCTATAGACGAAGGTTGGAAGGACAAGGATCGTGAATAGAGGGACCGTAATCCAAACTGGAAGGATAGATACGTGCCTCCCCATGAGCGCCAGAAGCCAAAAGATTCGGGTGGTGGTAGGTCTGAGGATATGCTCTCGCGCATCCTCAACAAAGTTGAAGGTCAGACAAAATGCTAAAACGCATGAAAGAAGACGTGTCTACCCTTGGCCAGACTGTCACCTTTCATTCAGTTTTGATCAAGCAGTTAGAAAACCAGATGGGTCATATCTCATCGCACTTAAATCTGAGACAGCTAGGGGGTTTGCCGAGTGATACCATGGCTAACCCCAAGAATGAGGTTTAAAGGTGAACTTGCGTTGTGCCATGACGTTAACTAAGGCACTGTTTGGGAGGCAACCCAAAACCACTTATTGCTTTCTTTTGCTTTGATAAAATAATGGTGTTTTGATTTTGCAGATGGAAGTATGGAGAGTGAACGGAAAGTGCAGATTGGCAAGTAATAGATCCAGTCAGTGAGTCATCGAAAGGGTTGGTGAATCCAATCTTATCCGCTATTTGACTCTAGGCATCATCAATATTGGAGTTTGTAAATCTTGGCGAGCTTTGAAAAAAATTTGGCGAATCGCCGATAATGTCGGCGATCACGATGGAAACCGCCATTTGGACCCTCGAAAAAATGAGGTTCTATAAATTTTGGTGGAGTAATAAAACAGTCAGCGTGTCGCTGAGTGCGTAGGCGAACTTGACTAATGTCGCCGAGTGGGCGAAAACTAGACGGTTTTTGCAAGCGAAAGGTTTAAAAGTTCCAACATTATTCACTTTCCCTCACTTTTTATCTGTCCACAACCCATACCTGGACTCTAGTTTTATATTTCTTGCACTTCTAAATATTTTGGTTCATTGATTTATGCGCGGATTTTGATTGCATTACCGCCTAGCTTCTCGGTAGTGTTTCAATCAGTACAAAAGGTTAGCTTCTTAATACCCGTAATTATTTTGCCAGCATTGTACTCATTTGCACACTCTTTGAAATTGCTAAGATCTGCTGAACCTCCCTGATTGGATAAAATTTGTTAAGTGTCTATTGCTATTTGATAATCTTGCTTAAACTATGAAATCTTGCTCTTCGATGTATCTAGTTTAGTTAATGTGTGATGGGTGGTATTTGTATGATATGGGTCCTGGATAGTTTGTGCTATTTGTGCTTAAATTGTTTCGGGGGTTACAGGGATGATTTTGAAAAGTTAGGTCAAAAGTAGGCACGATAGGTGATTCAGCAAGCTGTAAAGAGCTCGCCGAACTACTCCACGGTTCGCCTAAGCACCCAATCTTGCCCTTACAATCATGCTTCAATTGTTGTGGCTGCAGTAACTTTTGGTAAGAAGCACAGGATCGTAAAGTACACTCAGCGACACGCCGAATAACACCTTAATCGCCCTTTGTTTGCACCCTTAATTCCTTCTGCACTGTGACTTTCGGAGGATTGTCTGTGGCTTGCCGAATGGATTATCTAGTCATTCTGCAGATGAAAGTCTTTGTTCTGGTTGTCAAATATGTTCTAACATTATCTCAAGACTTTGCATAAATGGGAAGACCAAAAATTGCAGGAAGAAACATGCCACCCAGACACATAAAACCTGTGATTCGGAAGAAAGAAAAGAAAACAGGAAGCAAATCCCAGTAGGAGGATTCCTATTGACCTTGTTGTCCCTTCATGGGCTTGAGGGTTCATCAACGCGATACATGCCTTCAGAGCATCTCATGATTTGGATAAAATGGTTGAGGCAAACATCGCCACAGAAGTTGAAGTAGAGAGAAAAAGAAAAGAGAACACAAGTAGACTAACAACACTCAGACGCGATGCCGGACAAATGGAGAGACTGCGTAGACAGGACTCCTTTTTATCTCCCTCTCTGTATTCCTTTAATTTTCTAAGTTAATTGCATTTGAGGACAAATTGCTTTTATTTGTGGTGGGGTGAGGTCCACCTTTTGTGTGCTATTTGTGATTCGTGTTGTATATATTTGGGCTGTTCTGTTTAAAAAAATGTTTACACTGCTTTTCATAGATGTTTGAGCTTATGGCTCCCTACTATTTTAAAATTACAAAAATGATTTTGACCCTTCCAAAAAATTTTGCCACCTCTCATGTGTTGAATGTGGCTGTTCTTTTGCAAAATTTAAGTCTCAGTTTCGATCAATACCGATGACTTGAATAGTGCTCTCAATTGAACGAACATGAATGAGTGGCTACGATGAGACCAAATGAAGTTGCATCGACAATATGTGAACTCTTTGTATCTCGTTATGATTAGCCATTTATCAAATTGATTCTCTTGTAATGACCATTGCACACTAGCGGAAGTGTGTGGGCTTGTTTAACTTAAGTGTCGATGCCTTGTGTGATGAGCTTACTTTGAACCTTGCATGAATAAACCTAGAATTTTCCTTGTTAGTCTGATTGATTTAGTAAGGTGTGCTCTTGAAATGATCTTAGGCAACTTTTGAAGAGTGTGAGCCAAATTTGACATATACCTCTTTTGTGGCCTACCCGTGAGCGTGTGAAACTATCTTGAACACCCTTTGAGCCTTACCTTTCTTTGGAAGAACCTTGATGAACCCTAAACCTTACTTAACCCACTACCTATAATCCTCTTGATTTTTGGTTTAGTGAATAGCCAACTTAGGCCAAAAGCCTAAGTTGGGGCTGTGGTGAAAAGGAAAAGGAGAAGTCAGGAAGTGCAAGAAAAGTCTCCCTTAACCCATGGTGTTGCGAAACAACGGAAACCCTCCATGAAAAAAAAAATAAACAAAAAAAAGAGATGTGGAACAAAAGTACAGAAGAAATTGGGTTTCCAAGCAATCTTTGGAGGTGAATAAAAAAATATGACTTAGAAGCACTAGAAAAAGAATTGATAAAGGAAAATAAGGGAATGCCTTGGGAATGCCACATCTCATATGGAAAAAGTCACTGAGCCTAAATGACCATACCTTTGCACTCAACCCCATTACACGCCTTAGTAAGACCTTTTTGATCTTGAGTGAGCCGAATGAAGATCGATTAGGAAATAAGGGCAAGCCTATGGGTGAAAACATGCATTGTGTTCCTCTTTTTGAGTGTGAGCGTTGCATCTGATTCCTGATCTTGAATTGATTAACCTCTGTGTGTGAATATGGAATAATTTTTTTTGTGAGGGCATTTAGATACTATTGTTGAGCTTGAACTTGCATCAGTAGCAAGTATTGCGAGCATGATAATCTTTGGTGATGGTATGTCACAACTTGAATCTTTGAGTACACAATTGATCTTTGCATGAGTAGTTTGAGCATTGTTGTGTATATTCATGATTGAGTCTTGTGTAGCACTATTTGAGACATCCTATTTGAACTGTTGAACTTAAGTTTTACTTGAGGAAAAGCAAAAGTTTAAGTTGGGGGTGTTGATGAGTCTACAAATTGGACTCATTTAGGGCTTGATTTTAATAGAAATCATATCCTCAAAAGCTTATTTTATTTCAATATCTGATGAAAACTCTTAAAATTCAGGTATTTGAAGTTTGAGTGGAAGCATGGACACTTAAGTGCAAAAAGGAACAAAAAGGATGAAAAGAACGAAGAAACTGAAGCCTGAGCATCACCAAGCACACTTGGTGAATCGCCGAAGGGACGTGCTTCGCCCTTTGTTACAGTACGCGAAGCCCTGAAGGAAGAGGATAAAAAAGGTAATGAAAGGAGCAGTTGGCGCGTCGCTGATCAGTTTCATGAAGCAGTACTATACCGTCCAATGGTCCAGGATCCAGAGATGCTGTAGGCAAAGCACAAAAGGCGATGAACCAGAAGAAGGGCGAATCACCGAGCTACTCGGTGATCGTGACTAACCTCGCCGAACGATCTGCCATAGCACTATTTTTCTGAAACTATAAATACTAGTTGTAGATGACATTATTAAGGATTTGACAGTACTATAATTTTGAGACTTAGAATATTAGCTTGTTCATATTTTCTCTCAAGTTTGGAGAGGGTTTTTGGGAGACTTGAAGAAAGGAGTTCATCTTCCCCAAGTTGGAAGTGGGTCTTCTCTATTCTTCTTCCTTTGCTTAAATCAAGGTTTAATTTATTATACTCATCTGATTTCATTATCATTTTAGGTGTAATTTCTTATTTCTTGATGTGTGGCTAAAAACCCCCATTCTTGGGGTGTGATTTAGCAAATATGTGTTGATATTATTGTTGGGTCTTGTTTGCTGATATGTTAGATGTATTTTAATGGTGATTTCACCTAGTGATTGTGCTTTAATTTAATGGGTTTGTAGTTGCAAATACAAAACCACCCATTTGTTTTCGGCTTGCTCGAAAGAGAGGTCGCGAAACCAAGACCGCTAGACTGATGGCCTAAGGAATGGGTCGACATGAGGTTCAGCTCGAGAGGGTGAGCCCTAGTCTCATATCCTAATACTCAGCTCGAGAGAGTGAGTGGGGTTAGGCGTAGGTTGGCCTGCATGCGGCAAATGGGTGTTCGAGAGGAATCCATTTGAAACGGGGTAAGTTGCCCGAGAGGGAACTTATTTCCATCTAAAGTTTAGCCTAGTCACTATTATCTTACAAATTTCCTATCGAAAGCATGTACCCAACGATTTATATCAATATATATTGCGGTCACACCCTAAGAACTTCTCCCCATACTTGAATTTTCTTTTTATTTTTGTTGTTTTAGCTATAATTGTGACAAACCCCCATTGATATTTGACACTTTTGTGTCACCCACTTGAATTTACTTTGTTTTTATTGGATAATTTCTCAAACTACAGCTAACTAGAACAAAATTCTAGCCTAACTACTTTTCACTACCACTCCCTTGGGACATGACCCCAACCCTTGGTTGGGTTACTATATTATCGACGATCGTAGACACTCGAACCGTAGGATAGTGTCATTGGTCACGATAAGCATCATACACTCATGTTCATTTGATTGTAAGCACTATTCAAGTCATCGGTATTGATCAAAATCGAGACTCAAATTTGCTAATGAACATCCACATTTAAAGCGCATACGAGGGGTGGCGAAAATGTGCAAAAAATTATAAAATTTTTTGGAAGGGTCAAAATCATTTTACAATTAAAACAAGAAGGGAGCCATATGCTCAAACGTCCACACATGCGCAGTATCTCAACAAAATTTAAACAAAACAATCTAAATATCAACACAAAGCATGAGTAGCACACAAAAGGTGGGCCTCACCCCACCATAATTAAAAATTATTTGTTCTCAAATGCAAATAACAAAAATATCCAGCAAGTCAATTAAAGAAAAATAGAGAGAGAGGTAAAGAGGATCTATCTAGCGGTCGCTCCATGCATGCAGGCATCGGTGCGGTGTGTCCTCCTTCGACTGCGGTTCTCTGCTTCTTTAGCGAGGTTAGCCATAATCATCTCGTCTAAATCATGAGCTTCTCCAAAGGTATGTATCGCATTGATGAATCCTCGGGCCCACGAATGGATGGTAGGGTCAATGGAAATCCTCCTACTCGAACTAGCTTCCTTGCTCTTGGTCTTTGCTTTGGTTTTGTTAGGCTTTTTTGCATCTCTCCTGAACTTTTGTGATCTTATGTGTCTGGGTGGCATGTCTTTTCCTGCAACTTTGGACCTGGCCATGTTTGCGAAAATCTTGAGATAACGTTAGAACATGACACACTAAGCAGAGATATTCAGTTGTAGGCAGGTGATCATTCCATTCGGCGTGTTACTGAATACCTTCGGCGAGCCACAGTTAGTCCGCCGAAGGTCACAGTGCAGAAGGGTTAAGGGTGCAGACAAAGGGCGATTAAGATGACATTCGGCGAGTTGCCGAGTGCACTTGCCGATCCCGTGCTTTTTGCCAAAAGTTTCAGCTGCCATATCAAATAACACATGATAATAAGGGTGATATGGGACGCTTAGGTGAACCACTGAGTGATTCGACGAGCTCATCACAGCTCGCTGAATGACCCAACGTGCCTACTTTTGACCTAACTTCTTGAAATTGGCCCCACAAACCCCAAAAACATAGTTAAAGCACAAATAGCACAAATTCGACCAAGACCCATATTCTACGAATACCACTCATCACACATTAACTTAACTAGACACATCGGAGATTTCGACAGTTTAAGAAAGATTATCGAATAACAACCGACAATTTACCAATTCTATCCAATTAGGGAGGTTCACCAGATTTTAACAATATCAAAGAGTTTGCAAATGAGTACAATGCGGACAAAATAATTACGGGTATTGAGAAGCTAACCTTTTGTACTGATTAAACTGCTACCGAAAGCTAGGCGGCTATGCAATCCAAATCCGCGCACAAATCAATGAACCAAAATACTACAAAAGTGCAAGAAATATAAAACTAGAGTGCAGGTGTGAGTTTGGGAAGGTGAAAAAGTGATGGAAAAATAATGAAGTTAGAACTTTTTAAACCTTTGGCAGAAAGACCGTCCAGTTTTTTGTCTATTGGGCGACATTAGTCCCGATCGCCAAACCTGTTGGCGATTCGCTGAGTTGTAACTTGTCTCACCGAGTTTTATAGGACCTGCTGCATCAGAATCACCGATTACTCGGTGACTCACCAATGATTTTCATTGAGTCTGTTGAGTTTTAAAGATCCAAACCCAAACTGGGTTGGATCAAATGACAGAGTATGTCGGGGTCGCTGAACCTTTCGGCGATTTGCCTACCGGGTCTTCTGTTTACCAATTTGTACTTCTCATTCAACTTCCACACTTTCACCTGCGCAATCAACACACCATTATTTTATCAAAGACAAAATAGAAATAAGAACAAGGGTTTTAGGTTGCCTCCTAAACAGCGCGTTAGTTAATGTCGTGGCACGACAGAAGTTCACCTTTAAACCTCATTCTTGGGGTTAGCCATGGTATCACTCCGCAAACCCCCTGGCTGTCTCAGATTTAGGTGAGACGAGATATGACTCATCTGGGTCTCTAACTACTTGTTTGAAATTGAATAAGAGGTAACGGTCTGGCTCAGGGTAGACACATCTTCTTTCATACCTTTTAGTATTTTGTCTGACCCTTTAACTTTGTTGAGCATGCACGAGAGCATATCCTCAGACCTACCACCGTTCGAATCCTTTGGCTTCTGGTGCTCATGGGGAGGCACGTATCTATCCTTCTCCCCATCCTTCTAATTTGGATTACGGTCCCTCCATTCACGATCCCAGTCCTTCCAACCTTCGTCTCTACCCCAACCTTGGTTACCACCCTGCCTTGGGTAATTTGAGCGGTAGCCACCACCTTGGTTGGCTAGAAAATTTACCTTCTCGTTATACAAGGCTTCAAACTTCATCTCCTCAGGATTAGCACCCCTGACCCCCACAGCGTTGACACCACGGGTACCTGCCCTCATGACATTTTTGGATAAAATATCAAGTTGCGTCATGATTTTGGCCATGTTCTGTTCTCTCTCATTGTCTTTTTCAATCTGCTCCTTGGATAGCTTGAAGGTGAGAGGGGAGACTTGGTCCTCACGAGTGTACTATGCTCTGTTGATGGTTGTCATGCCATCTAAAAGTTGAGCTGCGAAGTTGGTCGCAACACCTTTATTTACCGAGTCCAAACTCAAGTAGAAGTACTAAAGTAGCACGTTATCAAGCAAGCCATGGGTTGGGCATTATAGCACAAAATTTTTGAACCGTAGCCAAGTCTCATGCAAAGGCTCTCCTTCCAGACGCTTAAAGCTCTGGATGCTATCCCTAAGTGACATTATCCTTGAGGGAGGGAAAAATCACACTTGAAATACGGTTACCAGTTCCTCCCAAGAAGTGATGGATTCTCTCGGCAACTCGGCTAGCCATTTGCACTTCTCTCCCATCAACGAGAAAGGGAATAACCTTAATCGGACTGACTCCTGCGAGATGTTTTTGAACGAGAATGGTCCGCATACATCTACGAAGTTTCGAAGATGCTCATGAGGATCCTCATGAGTCAATCCACTGAAAAGTCCCTTTAGTTGCAAGAGTTGCAACATGGTGCTCGTTATGTGGAATACTTTATTTCCCTTGGCTGGGGGTAAATGGATGGTTCCAACACCTCCCATGAGATGGGGGTCATTGATGTTGGGCTCTTGGACATCGTTGAGATTACCGATGTCGTCCTGGTGGCACACTTGGCTACCGTTGCTACCGTTAACACTCATGCTTTCTGAAATACTCACACAAGAAGACAAAACAAAACTTAAAATTAGGTAAGTAGACTACAACTAAGAAGAATAAAAATTCTACTAATCTAAGAATTCCCAAATGACACCACTCCACGGCAGCGGCGCCATTTTGATGTTTAAAGTAATCAATGACACATCTTACAGTTCGGGTGTCTATGATCGTGCAATAGTATAGTAACCCAACCAAGGGTTGGGGTCGTGTCCTAAGGGAGCGGTGGTGATAATTAATAGAAAATTAGAATTTCATTCTAATTAGTCGTAGCTACAAAAGTTAACGATTAAAAACATAATAAATTAAGGGGGTGACACAAAAGTGTCAAATATCAATTGGGGGTTTTGTCACAAGTAAGCTAAAATTAGCGAAATCAACATGGAAATCTAAGCAATGAGAGGGGGATTCTTGGGATGTGACCGGAATACGGGTTAATCTAAATTATTGGGTACATGCTTACAATAGAAAATTTATAGAGTAATTGTGACTAGGCTAAGCTTTATGTGGGAATAAGTTCTCTCTCAAGCAACTTACCCCATTTCAAATGGATTCCTCTCGGACACCCACTTGCCGCATGAAGACCAGCCTACGCCTTATCGCACTCACTCTCTCGAGTTGAGTGTTAGGATATGGGACTAGGGTTCACTCTCTCGAGCTGAACCTCATGTCGACCCACTCCTTAGGCCATCAATCTAGTAGTCTTGGTTTCGCGACTCTCTCTCAAGCAAGCTGAAAACACATAAATAAACTTGTATTTGCAACTACAAATTTGTTAAATTTATCCACAACTACTAGACTAAATCACCATTAAACTACATCTAATCTATCAGCAAGCAAGACCCAACAACAATCTTAACCCATACTCGCTAAATCACACCCCAAAAATAGGGGTTTTTAACCACACATCAAGAAATAGAAATTTATACTTTCAATGATGTTGAAATCAAATGGGTATGAAGATTTAAGTCTCAATTTAGGCAAAGAGTGAAGAATCCAATAGACTCACTTCCAAATTGAAAGAGATGAAACTCTCTTCTTCTTTAAGTCTTCAAAACCATTTCAAACTTAGAGTAAAAATATGAAAAGCTAATATTCTAGACTGATAATTATAATAATGTTCGACTCCTAGAACCACAACTCTAACTAGTATTTATAGTTGTCACAGATTTGTGCTGCGTCAGGTCATTCGACGAAGTTAGTCGGGATCACCGAGCGTGTCGACGATCCGCCCTTTAGCCTGGTTTACTGCCCTTCTACTTCATCCTCAGCATTTTATCGTTCTGGAGCATTAGGCGATGAGGTACCACTTCACCGAACTACTCAGTGATGCACCGACTGCTTTTTTATTCGCATATTTGATCCTTTTCTTCAAAGCTTAGCACACTGGAACTAAAGGATAATTGAGACCCTTCGGTGAATCGCCAAGTGGACTCGGCAATCTTCAGGACTTCATTTCTTCGTTCTTTTCACCTTTTTTTGTCCCTTTTCACTACGTGGTGTCCATGCTTTCCTTTAAACTTTAAATACCTGAAACTTAAGAGTTTTCATCAGATTTTGAGATAAAAGAAGCATTTGAGGACACAATTTCTATTAAAATACAGCCCTAAATGAGTCTAATTTGTGGACTCATCAGATGGGTATCCTTGTTACTATTGTGGAGGAGCCCACTTTGATATGGAGTGTCATACTATTCAAAAGAGAGGGTTGTGCGCACCTACCAAATCCTTTGATTGGATTGTATGTTGTATATGTGGTGGTTGAGATGGTCATTAGAATGGTTTTCCTAACTCTTTTTCTCCTCCCCTGAAACTCTGTTATTTGTGAAGTGGAGGATACAGAACAAGAGGCTCGCAATATGGATCTATTTAAGCTATGAATGGTCAGGCTGGACATAATTGATTTAGCAATCATGGAACAACGATCAAAGTTCATGGAACAACATGCTAAGATTGACACTTATAAATTGTAAGTTACATGCCTAACTAATACTTAATTAGAAGAAGAGAGTAAATCTCTACAAGGAGAAAGTTGTGAAGAAGTAAAGATAATGAGCCAATCTTAGCTTCAGAAACAAGCTCAACTTCTCAAGTTTGAAGAGTCTACCCATGGTAGTCTTACGTACATGACAACCGAACTGACAGAAGGAAGAATTGAGCTCACACAAGAAATAGATCAATTTGGCTCATATATTCATGATGTGGAGTCTCACTTGATCAAAAAAGTTGAGGCGTCTGATGCCCAACCACCCGTTGTTGTGGATGATTACCAACTAGTGGAGAGGAAAAAAAGAATTCCAATCATTCAATTATACTTTATTCCTTAGTGTCGATGTTTAGAAGGAGTATAAAAGTGAGATTGTTCTAAATAATGTTGCTTTGGAGTTGAGGCTTCTTGGACCTCATTCCAAATATTTTTTTTGTCATCTGACCATTTGGAGAAGTGTATAGAAGAGGAAAAATGCCCCTATAACCTAAATTTCTCTAGTCCACACAGAAAAAATGATATTCCTCCCATAAGGACCACGAAGTGCAAGATGTGGCATCTATTACTTGGTTCCTTTATCTTTATACCACCACCCCTTGAGTGCCGTAGAAAAAATTGATGCCAATCTAGAGTGAAATCCATAAGTTCAAAGTGGAGAGAAATGGGTGATGACTTGAGTCGTACCGCGACCCTAAATCAGGCGTTCATTGGGAGGCAACCCAATTTGTAATGTAGCTTTTTATTTTTAATTTTTATCATGTTTTTTTTTTTTGTTTTTGAAAAATAGGGTAAGTCTGAGTACCCAAAATTTGAAGCAAAGCAACACATTTGAACTTAAGTGTGGGGGTGCATATGACCTTAGATGAAAATTGAGAGAACATGTTACTAGCTAGGCCTAAAGGCCTTAAGGAGTTTCTTTGTAACACCCCGAAAATCTAATGACCTAAACTAGAGCCTAACATGTGGTCTAGTACCCTAAATAGGATTAACATGAGGATTTGAGTCCTAAAATAACTTCCCTAAGTTAGTGCTAAGGTGTTAGTCCCTAAACGTCGAGGCATGACCCCCCAAGGACCAATCAAGGGTCCTTGAGGATGTCCTTAAATTGCAGCCAAAAAGTTGCCTGAAGGCAGTCACCTACGAGAGGGGCACCTACACCTCGTGGGTGGACTCATGCCACGTAGGTAAGGGTCGTGAGTCAAGACTTAGTCTTCCCCCAAACTCCCCCAAAGCTCCAAGTTTCAGTGACAAACCACGCTTGTACAGTACGATCCGTGGACCAACTCACGCCCTGTAGGTGGGGGCTCATGAGTGAGGCTTGGACTAAGGCCAAAAGACCAGACTCAGACCCAACCCATGAGCGACCAGTACAGTTCAAGGGTCCATCCACGCCAAGTAGGTGAGGGGGTCGTGGATAGGGTCTGCAAAAGCTGTCTTGAGCTCAGCCAAGTGAGGGGTAGTTTCGTAAATTCCAAATCAATTAATTAAGGGTGGGGACGGTTATTATTAGTTATTTTTGACCTATAAAAATACTTCTAAGTCATTAAACTCCACTTAACACCTCATAACTCACAAGACTCAAAACCAACTTTCCTCTCCCAAAAATTCTCTCTCTAGGACTCCATTGAAGAACCTAGTCAAGGTCAAGCTAGAGGATCCAAGAACCAGCCTTTCTTCTCCAATTTATTGTGGAAATCAAGCTAAGGTATGGATTATTTTCATCCTTGGGTAGCTATCACCCAAGGAGCCCTTTTCAAACTATGTTTTTAAGACTTCAAAGCCTAGGGTTTTGAATCTACATCATGGGGTCTTCTTCCAAAACTATCTCAATTGTTTAATTATGGTTTATTATGATTGATTATGATTATTTATGGTTGTATTAATGAATTATTGATTGATTTTTATGAAAATCTCCTATGGACCTATGATTCCCCTTTCTTCCTAAATTGTGAACTAAGGTGTGACTTGATTGATCACGGAAGTTTGACAGTTGATTATGTTTACATGAATTATGTTATTGAATCATGATTTCCCCTATATAATGTAGTGATTTCAAGAATTTAGGGTTGAATGTGATTTATTGCCTTGAAGGGCAAATTGCTAGGGTTTGTATAAATTGATGAAGATTCTATAAGAACTCATAATTCACCTATGTAATGATGATCCTATAACTATTGTGTATTGGTGGTATTGATTCAAGATCCTTCTCCACTACACCCTTACACATGACCATGCATGAAAGGACTATGATTATAATATTAATGTTGTGTTGATTGAAAGGTCATTCTCATGAAACACTATGAACATGATGTGAAAGGTTTACTCACACACTAAGGATTCTAAGGGTGAAAGGGCATTCTCACCTAAAGAATCCATGAGCTACCATGATACTATGATGGTTTAAGTGCTAGGCATTCTTCCATGAACATGAATATAAAGTAAAGACTTAACTTAAGTATAAAGTAAAGACTTAACATGATTATTAAAGGGAATTAAGCCTAGCACCGAGTGGATATGAGCATGAGATGGAAACCTTATAACTCATTTAGTTCGGGTTTCTAGTAGCAATCTCCCTATCCCATAACTATGTTCCCACATAGGTCCTTAGCTAGTGGATCCACCTATAAGCTAAACATGTTAGTTCTACCTTAGGCAAGTAGAATAACTCTTTTCGGTGTGGGTTCATGACACTGGATTCCATGTAGCTAACATGGCCTATGTCGGTTAAGGCTATATTTCCCTACATGACAAGAACATGATCCATGATATGACAAGAACAAGGATATGAACTATGAAGTAGAACATGAGTCATGTGCTATGATTACTTAAGGGGTTTTACTTAGTGTGAGTGGTGGTATGGGACTTCACTTATGCATCACACAAATAAGCTTTGAGAGTGAGTGTGGTATGTGCTTGATGACGTGATGCTTTATGAGTTAATGTATGTTTTACATGAATATGTACCATGACTATGAACCATGAATAAGAATATGAATATGAATATGAGCTATATCCATGACTTCTTAGTAAGCTCGTAGTATAAGTGGGGGTATGGGATTTCACTTGTACATTGCACAAGTAGACTTATTGAGGTGTTATGGTGTGGTTTACTTATGACATGATGATGTATCAATCTATGTATGCATGATATGAATTGATGTAAAAGTGAATTCCTTTATTGTGAAATATGAACATGAATGCCTTTTTGACTATGAGTGTTGACTATGGATGAGGTCAAGATAAGTTATGCATGATTATGTTGGCCTAGGGTTGTATATGGTATGATTTGACCTTGTAATTACCCTAAATGTGCATGATGGCTTTTGAACTTGAAAAAGGCATGATTTCAACTAAATGTCCCTTTTATGCATGTTTTAAGGATTTTTATGCATGGCTCCATACTTATTACAATTAATTGTGCTAACCCATATTCTCTACATTTTCTTATAAGTGTAAGTTCCGGTCGTTAGAGACGCATTTCTCCTTTCAAGTGAAGTTCGGGTTGACTATTCCCTAAGCTTGGTGAGTCCTCAAATTCGAGGATGGATTATCCATTTCTAGTTTTCTATTATATTTTCTATTTCAAGACTATTGATGTAAAGGGCTATGTCCCTACGGTTGTACTCAATTGTTTTAGATGGTTTGTGAGACAAGGTCTAGGCTCTTATGATTTCCTTTTATGGAAAGACTTCTATTGTAAAAGTTTTAAATTTTTCCGCATCATTACCATGTCTTATGTTATGATTATGCTAAGGGCTTGTGATGTGTTGGCTCCGGTTCACCTTGTGTTTTGATGTTTCCATGCTTAAGAAATGTATTGGTGATCCGGTATCCATCCTTCCTTTAGAGGGTTTAGGAGTTGATGAAAGCCTTTCTTATGAAGAGGTCCCAGTAGAGATTTTAGATCGGCAAGTCAAGAGGTTGAGAAACAAGGAAATAGCTTCCGTTAAGGTTCTATTGAGAAATCACTTAGTTGAGGGTGTTACATGGAAGGGCGAGACCGATATGAAGTGCCGTTATCCTCATCTCTTTTCTTCTACTCTTATTCAAGGTTGAGGTAAGTAGTTCCTCTTAAGTTTTGATGTTTTGGGAGTCATGTGTGTTGTGTAAGTTTTCCATGATTTCCTTATGTTGTGCATGTTCTTGTGAAAATTCATATTTAGCATTAATTGAGTTTTCATGATTTATATGTTCCTCGTGTTGAATTGCATTTTAGTATGATGATTGCATTTTTGACTTCATGAGGTGAATTGATGAGCATGCTTAGTTATGTTTTGATGAAATGACATGTTGGCTCCATATTGATGTGTTGAGCTTGTTTGAGTTGGAGAAGGCAGTTCCTCCCATGTTTATATGAATTGATTAGTTTCATGTATATTGGGTTGGTAGGTGTAGTTCCTACTTACCTATATTGCATTGGCCATGTTGTGAAATGGAGTTCAAGTTTCCTCCTTTTGAATAGTGCATTTGTGAATTTTTTACATTTTTGATGTTTCATGAATAATGGGCCGCTACTCTAGAGTTTCTAACTTAGTTTGCTGTCTAGATTATCATTCGGGGACGAATGTTCCTAAGGGGGAGATAATGTAACACCCCAGACATCTAATGACCTAAACTAGAGCCTAACATGTGGTTAGTACCCTAAATAGGATTAACATGAGGATTTGAGTCCTAAAATAACTTCTCTAAGTTAGTACTAAGGTGTTAGTCCCTAAACGTCAAGGCATGATCCCCCAAACACCAACCAAGGGTCCTTGAGGAGGTCCTTAAATTGCAGCCAAAAAGTTGCCTGAAGGCAGTCACCTGTGAGAGGGGTACCCACACCTCGTGGGTGGACTCATGCCCCATAGGTGGGGGTCGTGAGTCAAGACTTAATCTTCCCCCAAACTCCCACAAAGCTCCAAGTTTCAGTCACAAACCACACTTGTATAGTACGGTCCCTAGACCAACTCACGCCCTGTAGGTGGGGGCTCATGAGTGAGGCCTGGACCAAGGCCAAAAGACCAGACTCAGACCCAACCCATGAGTGACCAGTATGGTCCGTGGGTCCATCCACACCCCGTAGGTGGGGTGGGGTCGTGGATGGGGTCTGGAAAAGTTGTCTTAAGCTCTCCCAAGTAAGGGGTAGTTTCGTAAATTCTAAATCAATTAATTAAGGGTGGGGATGGCTATTATTAGTTATTTTAGACCTATACAAATACTTCTAAGTCATTAAACTCCACTTAACACCTCATACCTCACAAGACTCAAAACCAACTCTCCTCTCCCATAATTCTCTCTCTAGGACTCCATTGAAGAACCAAGTCAAGGTCAAGCTAGAGGATCCAAGAACCAGCCTTTCTTATCCAATTTCTTGTGGAAATCAAGCTAAGGTATGGATGTTTTTCATCCTTGGGTAGCTATCACCCAAGGAGCCCCTTCAAACTATGTTTTTAAGACTTCAAAACATAGGGTTTTCAATCTAGATCATGGGGTCTTCTTCCAAAACAATTTCAATTGTTTAATTATGGTTTATTATGATTGATTATGATGATTTATGGTTGGATTAATGGAGCAATGATGGATTTTTATGAAAATCTCCTATGGACCCATGATTCCCCTTTCTTCCTAAATTGTGAATTAAGGTGTGACTTGATTGATCACGAAAGCTTGACAATTGGTTATACTTACATGAATTATGTTATTGAATCATGATTTGCCCTATATAATGTAGTGATTTCAAGAAGCTAGGGTTGAATGTGATTTATAGCCTTGAAGGGCAAATTGCTAGGGTTTGTATATATTGATGAAGATTCTCTATGAACTCATGATTCACCTATGTAATGATAATCCTATGACTATTATGTATTGGTGGTATTGATGCAAGATCCTTCTCACCTACACCCTTACACATGACCATGCATGAAAGGACTATGATTATGATATTAATGTTTTGTTGATTTAAAGGTCATTCTCATGAAACACTATGAACATGATGTGAAAGGTTTACTCACACACTAAGGATTCTAAGGGTGAAAGGCCATTCTCACCTAAAGAATCCATGAGCTACCATGATACTATGATGGTTTGAGTGCTAGGCATTCTTCCATGAACATGAATATAAAGTAAAGACTTAAAATAATTATTAAAGGGAATTAAGATTAGCATCGAGTGGATAAGAGCATGAGATGGAAACCTTATACCTCAGTTAGTCCGGGTTTCTAGTAGCAATCTCCCTATCCCATAACTATATGCCCACATAGGTCCTTAGCTAGTGGATCCACCTATAAGCTAAACATGTTAGTTCTACCTTAGGCAAGTAGAACAACTCTTTTCGGTGTGGGTTCATGACACCGGATTCCATGTAGCTCACTTGGTCTATGTCGGTTAACGCTATATTTCCCTACATGACAAGAACATGATTCATGATATGACAAGAACAAGAATATGAACTATGAAGCAGAACATGAGTCATGTGCTATGATTACTTAAGGGGTTTTACTTAGTGTGAGTGGGGGTATGAGACTTCACTTATGCATCGCACAAATAAGCTTTGAAAGTGATTGTGGTATGTGCTTGATGACATGATGCTTTATGAGTTAATGTATGTTTTACATGAATATGTACCATGAACATGAATATGAGCTGTATCCATGACTTCTTAGTAAGCTCGCTTAGTATGAGTGGGGGTATGACATTTCACTTGTACATTGTACAAGTAGACTTATAGAGATGTTATGGTGTGGTTTGCTTATGACATGATGATGTATGAATCTATGTATGCATGATATGAATTAATGTAAGAGTGAATTCCTTTATTGTGAACTATGAACATGAATGCCTCTTTGACTATGAGTGTTTACTATGGATGAGGTCAAGATAAGTTATGCATGATTATGGTGGCCTAGGGTTGCTTAGACCTTGTAATTGCTCTAAATGTGCATGATGGCTTTTGAACATGAAAAAGGCATGATTTCAATGTCCCTTTTATGCATGTTTAAAGATTTTTATGCATGGCTCCATACTTAGTACAATTAATTGTGCTAACCCATATTATCTATATTTTCGTATAAGTGTAGGTTCTGGTCATTGAGACGCATTTCTCCTTTCAAGTGAAGCTTGGGTTGACTATTCCCTAAGCTTGGTGAGTCCTCAAGTTTGAGGACGGGTTATCCATTTCTATTTCTCTATTGTATTCTATTTCAAGACTATTGATGTAAAGGGCTATGTCCCTACGATTGTACTCTATTGTTTTAGATGGGGTATGAGACAAAGTCTAGGATCTTATGATTTCCTTTTATAGAGAAATTTCTATTGTAAAAGTTTTAAATTTTTCCGCATCAGTACCATATCTTATGTTATGAATATGCTAAGGGCATGTATGAGACCCCTTCGGGGTCAAGTACGTCGTGTTACATCTAGGGGGTACCCCTAGGTTGTGACATTCATATTTCACTCTTCACTTATGTATTGATTTGTTGCACAAGGACAGTACCACGTTTTAAGTATGGTGTGTGGGAATGAATTCCTAGTTTTAATTATTTTGTTGGGTCTTTTTTTTAGGATGAGTTCCACAACTTTTGTTTTCGATTCTTTTCCCAAGTATAGTCCCTTTGAACCGGGTATATTTTATTTATTTTTTAGGAGAGTCGTAGTAGTAGTGACTTGTCCCAATGATGGATGGATGATGAACATATTAAGGGAAAAATAATTCTTGATTTGTAGGAGTGAAAATTTGACCATTGGAACCTTGAAGACCCGCTTGGAAGTTAGTTAGATGTCATGGGAAGTTCATGCTTGATCATGTAGATTAAAAAAGTAACTCTTGAGAAACACATAGGTTCTTTATTTGGAATCTAGAAAGAAAGAAATTGGGCTTAATTGTGTGAATTCACTCAATGTGTTTGTGTATGAGTATGCAATAGTTATGTTCCTTTATGTGTCTCATGCTGCCATGTGTGGTGAGTGTTTGATTGGTTTCTTGCATAGAATAGCATCTAGAACTTACCCCGTGTGTATGTGAAAATTGACTTGCATAAAGTTGTGGAACATGATTTAGACATTTCCTTGTATAGCCAGTTCAATTCTAGTTTGTGCCTCCTTGACATTATCTCTAGTGAAGCCCATTGAGCCATGTAACCTATTTCTTTGTTAGCCTCACTATAAACCTAATCTATTGTTTTGATAACATGTCTCAATTTGATCCCAATAAAGTTCCTTAATGCACTTTGGGGTGAAAAAAAGGTAGAATAAAAAGAAGAGTGACTTAAAAGCGAGAAGGTGAGTGTAGTGAATGAGAGATTTGATAAAAAGAGCATAGGAATATATTTGCAACGTGCTTCCTGCATTTGAAAAATAGGGGGAATGATATATTGAAACAAGTATAGTGATGTGCTAGCTAGTGGTTAATTACCTAAGGGCGGAAACCAACGGATTAAGAGGGAATTTCTATAGGTGTGAGAAAAGGAGAGAAAGTAAGGCTAAGAGAGGAAGAATGGTAAAGTGACGCGTTGCTAAACAAGTCCAGTAGGGATGAAAGTCACTATATCAAAACTGGCATTACAAACAAAGAAAGTCTTGTGGATTCCACGAGTAGAATGTAGTGTCCATGTCACTATATACTGGAAAGCCTATGACATATTGTGATATATGTTGAAACCTCAGTTGCGAGAGTGAGTTCTTAATTCTTCAAAATTGGCCTTATAAAGTTGAATGATTGTGAAAATAAAAATGTAATGAGAGAAGGACTTTACCTATATAGTGAGGGCACTCATGATACATTCTTGGTTTTATGGTTGTTTTCTTTGTTCATTCATGATCACATTGGCTTGGTAAGTGTACAAGGAGTATGTTATTGAGGTTATGGTGTATCTTATAGAGGAACTTAGTGTTAAGCAAAGCCATGTGTTATTGCATGGGAGGATAACTACGGAAACATGATTAAAGGAGTTTGGCTAATGCAATTATGGGTGGACAAGTCCTTAGGTGCTAATGGTGAAGTTCTAGCATAAATGGGTAGGAAGTTATTAGAGGACGAAAAAAAGTTTTAAGTGTGGGGTGGTAATCTTGGCCGTATTTTTATGCTCATTTACTATATTTTGCTTGCATGTACCTTTAGTTTTAATATCATTATTTACTCTATTGGTTGTGTTTTGATGATTATTGTGAAAACTGTGCACTAAGACATGTAATTATATATTGCAGGGAATTCATGCAAGAATCAAGTAAATAGAAGCTGAAGCAAGGGAGAAAAGCTTGGAAACAAATCAAAGGAGTGCATGAAAGAAAATGATTGAGAGAAATCATGGTTGTGGCACACTGGTGGCACGTCACTCCAGCGCTTAAACTACTGGTTCCCAGGTCTGGATCACTGGTGGCACGCCATACTATAGGACCCAAATTGATGAAGTCCAGGTTTGGTTCTATGGTGGCGCGCCGCCCCACGAAAGCCCCAATGAAAAATCCCCGCTTTTAAGATTGTGAATCCAAGAAGGAAAAAAGATTATTTTCCCTACCATATAAATAGAACATTGTGCCTCTTTTGGACAAAACCATCATACTTTTCAAGTGCAAGATGCACGGAATAGAATTCACCATTAAGGTTCTTCTCTTCTTCTTTTCTTAGATAGTACTTTGCATGAAAATAAATATCTCTTTGTTTTTTATTAGCATTAGTAGCATAGAACCTTTGTTCTGGGGCTGGGACTATGGATGATTCTTGACCATTGATTTAATTGGATGAAGTTGGTAATCTCAGAAATTATGCTTATGCTATTATATTAATATTTCAATGTTTGATCACCATTAGAATAAATCTATTGTCTACATTTGAACTCGGGAGAGGAATAGAGGGATAAAACATTGAATATATGGAGCATGATCTTTTCTTGAATATCACTTGAATTGATATGTGTCTAGGATAGGGATATATATGTTCCATTCTTGGTTACGAAATAAGATGATAGGTTTAGTGCTCACCAGTTGATTCAATCCATCCCCACTCAACGATGTTGTTAGACTGTGAACTGGGGTAGGTGATTAGAGGTCAGGATATCATGATCATAATATTAACTTTGTAAATAAATAGTTTGATAACTATCTAAAATCCATAAAAGACCTGTAAAGCATGAATTCTTAGTTACGATGTAGCCCTGAAATTATCCTAAACTATTGTTAACATTCATCTTGAAGTTGAATCATTGTTAGTTTATTTCTTTCATTCTTGCATTCGTAGTATTCAAATATAAATAAACTCTAGTGGCACACTTTCATAAATAATTAGAATTAATATAATTAGGTAAATAGTTAATCGACAAGTCATTTGGGTTCGATAATCCGACTATCTTTTAGAGTCACTATATTACTTGCATGACCACGTACACTTGCGTGTGCATTTGGGAGTATATTTTTGAAACCCTGAGCCCAATTAACTACTAACCAATTTTAGAGTATATTTTTTTAAAGATACATATGGTAGGCAGCTGAACTTTTTTGATTAAGTCCCCCAATTATAGCTCAAAATAAATTATACTAGCCTTGTGGTTGATGTACTTGGTAAATGTGCCATAGTATTGTTCTTTAACCCTTTAATCTATCTTTTTCCCTAATAGTAACCGCTTGTTGAACAAAAAAACCCAACTCAGTATTCTTTGGCTTTTTTCGAAAGCTCCATTTCTCGATAAAGCAACAAACTTTTCTACTTTTGAGGTGAGTTAGCAATTATTACGTGCTTAGCCTTTTATTTTTCTTAAAATCTGGGTTTTCTTTTGCTGCTTGTTTTGTATTCCAATCTTAAGCTATTTGCTATAAGTGTGATCACTTGATGTCTTTCGGATATTGGTCCAATGTTGTATATTTTTGTTCGTGTACATGGTTAATCTTTGTAAATCAGCAAACCCCATTTCATTTTTCATGGGGGTTTGCGTTTTGTTAGTCGTTGGTTGGTAATTCTTGTAAACAGATTTGTTCTTGGTAATTGAAAAGTATTGAGAGTTTTCTTAAATTAAGGTTAGTTTATCTTTGGATTTAGAACATTTTTGTTTGTGTTTCATTTGGGGTTATGGTTTGATGTTATCATTGTTTATATCGTCATTAGGAGCTGATATTTGCAAAAAGCTCTGCTTTCTGTCTAATATTCTTCACTACATTCATTTTTGTTTGTTTGACTGGGAAAATCCCTTTGCTTCTTACTCCTTGCTCTTTTATTTTAATTTTATCTTACGATGTTACGAAGATCTATTGTGTTGAATCTGTAGTATGCAGTTTTGATCTTCTTTTTATCTTTTTCTTCCCTTTACATTTTCCCTTTATGCATTTATATTGTGATCCTTAATATCATGCATGTTTTGTATTCTTATTAATGTAGATGCATTTTTCAACTTCCTTTATACGTTTTGTGTTGTTCTTTGATGTTTGTGTAGATGCCAATTAATTACTAGCCTAATTTAGAACCTCTAACTATAACTCGGGATCATTTATACTAGTCTTTGGTTTGATGTATTTGGTAAATGTTCGCATAATATTTTTTTCATATTTCATCAATGAATTTTTTGTTCTTCTTGATGGTCATATGCACTTGAAGAATTTAAAGGTTATATGATGATATAAGATTAAGATTACACCTGATATATGATCTACCGCATAGCCGCCTATGGAATTATAGTCCCTGAAAGTCTGTCTTTAGCTATATACAATTGGATCTCTGTAGAAAGAATGTTGTAAATTATGCTTATCTTAACTCAAATATTCTTTGCATAATAGTAAATTTGGCTTCCCTTATCTTGTAGAAACCCAGAGAAGTGAAAAGAGAAGAAGTGAATTAGTGGCTGGTCACATATCTGATGAGGACTCTGAAAATATAACCCGAGAAGATCCTTCAATGCAAGGACCTAGGGGGAGTAGAAGTGTCATTGAGAGTGGCCATCCTAGTATCAGAAATATAATGACTGGTAATCAGATTACAAAAGCCAAACACCAACTTAGGCGAAGTTCAAAATAAAATTCCCAAGCACAAGGCAATTGAAATTCAGCTTGTTAAGCCTTAATATAGGCTGTCTTTTGAAGTTGATGATAACTTACTGGTTCTTTGCCATGATAGTGGCATGAAAGGTTGTTGGTTCAAGTCTAAGGTTATACAAGTATCGCAAAAATATCTGAAAGTTCAATATGATGAAATCTATGATTGTGATGGTGCTTAAAAGCTCGAGGTACCTTAAAAATTGTGACTATAACTTGAGTTTGTATACTATAACATATGATCTACTTGCATTTATTAACTTGTCCATTCTACATTCACCATGTTTCTTCATCAACTTTTTTTGATTTATAGGAATGGATTCCTTCCTACTGAGTGGAGGCTCTGATAAATTGGGCATGAGATGCACAGGACACATCATAGTTTGGACCTAACCTCTAAAGGATTATTCTGACTATTCTTTAGAATAGGAGTTGTAGTTGATGCTTGGTGATCTAATGGGTGAAAGGAAGGTGTTGTTGTTGGATTTGATGTTTATGGAAGCACTGATCTTCAGGTTTGCTTCTCTAGTAAGAAATAATAGTCCCAAAAAACTAAAAAACTAAGAATAGAAAATAAGAAATAAAAATGAAATTCTTACTTATCGATTAATGCATTGCAACTTAATGATAACTCAACAACCAATGGATGTAAAAGTAGTCAATAATAATTCCTTTTCTACCTAAAATCATATTTCCAAGCTCGGTATTTTCATATATTCACTTTCTAACTCAGCAATGGAAAAATTTTTAAACAGTAGAGCTAGCTTCTGGCTAATTTGTTGTTCGGAATTTTTAGTGTTCGATGTTGGTTATGGCCTAATGCCTCAAGGTACTTTATTCTCAATAATAGAGGAGAACATATTATTAGAGATTCAATGGAAGAACGTGAGGGCATGAAGAGATTGGTGTAGATGAAAAATGGGTTGAAGTTAAGGGAAAGAAAGATAGTCATTCATAAGCTCGAGTTTAACTTATGTATCCAAGTGCAGTATCAAAGAATTAGGGAACTGCAAAAATCAAGTGACTCCCAATGTTGTGGCATTAATGGAACTATTGTTGTACCTTTGGCCTTGCTTAAGATCTTAAGACCTAGTAACATTAATGTTACAAGCTTGTGAGCTATCTGATTTTTGCAGTTCCCTCATTCTTTGATACTGCACTTGGATTCATGAGTTAAACTAGAGCCTATGATCTACTTTAGGCCTTTCTTTCCCTTAACTTCAAACCATATTTCATCTACCCAATCTCTTGAAGTTCTCATGTTCTTCCTTTGTATCTCCAATAATATCTACTCACCTATTATTGAGAGAGAAAAACACCTTAGGGCATCAAGGCCATGACCAACATCGAACATTCAAAATTCTGGACAGTAAATTAGGTAGAAGCTAGGCCCTATTTAAAACCTTTTCCACTGATGTGTTAGAAAACCAATTTATGCTAATGTTGAGATAAGATATATAATTTCATGTGAGAATTTAAAATAATTAGAGACTCGAATTTTACATCCATAGGCTGTTGAGTTATTCTTACGCAAAGTTTCTATGCATCAACCGATAAGCAAGAATTCTCCTTTTATTCTTTGTTTTCTATTTCTATTTTAACATTTTAGTTTTCTTGGGACTGTTATTTCATACCAGGGAAGTAAACCTGAAGATGACCGCTTCCATAGACATCAAATCCAGCAACAACACCTTTCCACCACCCGTCAGACCACCAAGTATCCATCGCAGCTCATACTTCAAAAGAATAATCAAAATAATCCTCCAGAAGCTAGGGCCGAATTGTGAGGTTTCAGGTGCATCTCATGCCAGTCTATCAAAGCCTACAACTCTGTAGAAAGGAATCCATTCCTATAAACCAAGCAAAGGTAATGAGGAAACAAGGTGAAGGGAGAGCGGTCAAGTCGATCTATGTAAGTAGATCATAAGTTATAGTATATAAACTTAAGTTATAGTTGTAGTGGTTAAGGTACCTCGACCTTTCCAAGACCATCATAATCTTGGATGTCATCATATTGAACTTTCAGACGTTAATTTTGTGATACTTGTAAGAGCTTACACCTGAGCCAACAGTCTCTCATGCCATTATCATGGCAAAAATAAGCTCTAATTTGTGACCACCTTCAAAAGACAGCTTATATTGAGGCTCAACAAGATGAATTCAAACCAGTCCTATGCTTGGAAATTTTATTTTTGACTTCGGGCAAGTTGGTGGTTTGGCTTTTGCTATCTGGTTACTAGATTGATTCTCCAATACCATATTTTCACTCTCACCAACACTTCTAACAATGATAGACTAACATATCACCCCTCGTCCAAAATTCCATCGAAAACAACTCTAAGCAATCGCTGTGTATCCAACACAACAACTCCTTGAGCAGCAAGAAGAGCAGTTGGAGGTGTTCTGGACCTACCGGCGAAAGGAAATGGAGCAAGTTAATGATTTCAACAACCGACTATTTCCCCTTTCCCAACACAAGAAGATCAATAAAGCAGACAATGATGTCCGCGTAATCTATATGGTATGATCTTAATGTTTATGAGCACATAAACTTTACATTCTTCATCATATATTATTAAAAGTGGATTATTCTAGCTTTACACTAAATCAATATAGTTAAATTTTATTCATATAATATCTTGATCAATTTTACCTTTTCTTCTTTAGTTTGGAATGTATTTGTGATTTAACTTGTGAAAGACATAATGGAATAAATGGGGTGATTTGTGTTTTATGATTGTCATAGTGAGCAGCAAACTACAATTACAAATTTTGGGAGACTAAACATGTCATGACCCAGATCATCGTGATTGGCACCCACATAAACCCTCCAGTGGGAGAACCA
Source organism: Solanum pinnatisectum (assembly GCA_035578085.1). NCBI lineage: Eukaryota > Viridiplantae > Streptophyta > Magnoliopsida > Solanales > Solanaceae > Solanum > Solanum pinnatisectum. The sequence continues at coordinate 38,362,433 of CM069079.1, read as the reverse complement.
TTACTACAACCCAAACAAAAATATTTTATGAAAACTAAGGCATTTAAAGATACGGAAACAGGTTTAAATGACTATAAAAATATGGAGTTTCCATAAACTCCCCAAGTTTTAAACAATTAACTTAACGAAACTAATGCGTAAGAACAACCCTTAGAACCTAAAAGTCAATGTACCAAAACTCTAATAACGACAAGTCTAAGAACAAGGGGTACAACTCCGAAACTAAACAAACACCTTAAACAAAAGTCTGAGTCTAGAAAGAGTGGACTTAAACAAGAAAGATCTATGTTAGCCTGAAAGAACTGGCTTACCCTTGAATCCGATCAGGCTCAATAGTCACCTAGCTGTGGTCTATCAATAGCCGCCTGAAGATGCCCTGTACTCAACAACAACAAGCAAGTGCAGTATCAGTACACAACCACAATGTACTGGTAGGATCACACGGCTATCCCAATAAGTGTAACATACATTAGTCAATACAACAATATAATCACATGCACATATCGAACATATACAATATCATCAACATATACGAACAATGAACAACTTCACTATTCTCACATATCATAGTTACATCAATTTAGAGCAACATACTATCTTCCAATATCAATCATCATTAGATATGAATGAACTCATCACAATTAGATACATAACACAATTCAATGGACCTCTCATGAAATCCAATTCAATGGTCCTCTCATGGAACCTAATTCAATGGTCCTTTCATGGAACCCACACCCAAACAGTTAGCATACCAAAATGTGGCACCTGATCCAATGATTATGCCGAAACGTGGCAACCAATCCCATAATTATGCTGGAACGTGGAAACTGATCTATGTTATACTGGAACATGGCAACCGATCTAAGTTAGTTATGCCGGAACGTGGCAATCGATCCAAGTTAGTTGTGCCGAAACGTGGCAACCGATCCATTCAACACACCACAATCACAATCACAAGTATATCCTCAAGATCATACAATTAAGTCATGATTTAATGGTAACCATCATTCATCTACCTCATTTACAACAAATGTGATCAATAATGCAACATTCATATACATACATGTATCATAATGAAGCAATAACAAACATACATCACACAATCATAGAATCACAACCATCACCTACCTAGAAACAAGCTTGAAATCCTAAAAAACTTGATCCTTCCCTTTCTGGATTCGTTCCGCTTATTCTTGGTCTACAAACAATCATAATAACATGGGAATCAATAAAAAATTACTAATTACCCGAATTGCTAACAATTTTATGAACCCTAGATCATACCCATGATCCCAATTATCCAAATTAGGGTTATTTCCACCATAAAATCTATAACAAAACCCTCCCCCATCAATATTCACCAATTCTATTACATTCTACGGATTGAAAAACGGATTCGGGGAGTGAAAAGCTTACATTTAGCCTTAAGAATGGTGAAAAATAAGTAGGAGTCGCATGGGGCTTGTTGCTTAGCTCTAAAAATTGAAAAGTGCCAAATAAGGTCTTTTAGGGGTTTATTTACGACTTTAAGTCGCATCTGGCCCGCCACAGCTGCCACAACCCCACTACAGCGGCCCTACCAAAGTGACCAATATCCCCGGCAAGGTGAGTTGCACAAAACAGAGAGCTATTTAAAGAATTCCAAAATCCCTATTTAACAACACACCTCTAACCAACGACGCTAAAAAAATACCCTTCATGCTAAGATCGATTTCGGGAGTTCTACTCACCCCAATTCAGTTCCGTAAAGTCGTACGGATTCCTAAACGGGTTATCTAATCACTCATGTAACCAGAATTATAAATAAATCACCCTATTGTTTCCAGATTTCCCTACACCTTAAAGTTTCCGATTTCGTCCTAATATGGACAAGGTTGGGAAAATCCAATTACAACGAAAAAGTTTTCTAACCCCAATTCTTTCTCCATTGGCTTTTCTCTAATGACGGAATCAATTCGTTACAATAGATACCAATTTATCCATCACTCGTCCCCGAGTGACAAACTAGTAGAAAAGGGCTAAAGCTAGAAGAGAGTAGTAGCTGAACCGTCTAATAACTGAGGATACTTGTCCCACATACTCTTTCTGTCTACTCTAGTCTGCTAGAAGCTTAGATTGGATACTTCTCACCTTACCCTGGGCATCTTTCACCAAATCAACTCTCTAAGGTTTCACATCTTCAACCTCAAACCGACCAATTGAACACCTACACATCCTCTCATACAATGCCTCAATAAAGTCATTTCAACACTCGAGTGATAAATATTGATGTATGTAAACTTAACTAATCAACAAAATGACTCCCACCAACCGCCAAAGTTGATCGTACACACGTCTGCCACATGTTATCAAGGATTTTGACACAATCATCTGGACGAATCTATTAGCACTTAAGCATGATAAAATTCCAAGTAAATACTCGCTACAAAAAAAAAAGTAAACCTGAATCAACCAACACACACTCATAATACCCAAAAAATCATAGTTCTTAACAATATCTCCATCCCACAACATAAATTCCTATGAGCTTAAGTTATAACAAATTTGATCTTTAGAAATCAGATACTCATCGAGGGATATGTCCAAGCATACAACCCCTCCAACAACACTATCAAAATGCTAGATTTAGTAATTGTAGACTACTTGTTAAGAACGGCAGAATTGGACCCAATGATCCCCACATTCAACCACACATAATCGCTACATGACCTTAACGACTAGAGGAAAATTAAGATTGTCGGATAACCACAAATACATATGGCAGCTCTTCTATAAATTCTTATAAGCAAGGTGGTACATATAGACCCACTAAAATACTTTAACAACTCCAAGACAACACCAATTATGCCATTCTAAATAACCAAATCTTTCCAATCTTCCCACTCAACCAAGAGGACATTATATGATTTGGTACCCCTAACCACCACTAGGGATCCCTCCACAAAAGTGAAAACACACGAGAGCATAGCTAGTGAATCATACTCACAATACTAACAACTATCATAAACATTCCGACCATTTACCTTATTATAAACCAACACTTTTAAAAATGAAACCTTTCTTAGGTACTTGACAATCAATAGTAATAAACTTACAACTTAACTCAGGTGTAAGTCATTTCAAATGCTCAATACCGGATACAATTGATCATTCCTCACCTTGCCAATTCATACCTTGACAAAATACATCACCACGAACGTAGGCTTACAATGAAAATTTTGAATTGTAATTTCCACCGTGCAACATAATCCCTTTCTCTATCAACATTAACTTATACCTTGAAGATTTTTATGAAATCATGGATCTTCGCTTATCATTGATCGCATCTCCATTGATCTTATAATATCTTTCGCTAACAATCCAATCGTACCCATTACTAAATTCATAAACAAAAACAAGACTTATCATCACACTCAAGCTAATGTCCGCACACTCCTCTCTCAAGTCTTTTCGATAGTTTTTAACCAATCAGATAAATTTGTGACACTATTACAATAGCCACAGCAAAACAAATGAATTCACGGGTCTCTGAACCCAATTATCTACTCCTCTAAAGATAACTCTTTAGCCTTAAGAATCAAATAAAATATTCTTGCTCTCGCCTCTCTCTAAAGGTTGTACTATATCCCACTATCTTTCTTCATCATAACCCTAGCTCTTTTAAATTCTATTCTAGTGGTGTCCCACCATCTCTTAAGACTGTCCATACAACTACGTTACTCACCAAATATTAGGAAACCACAACCTTAGGTACTCGCAAGTCGTAATTACTATACCAAAGTTGCTTAATCAAAAATCTCATTATATAGTTGCATCCCATTACAATCCATCGCGAACTCTTAATACCATTACGCTCAGTTAGCCCTAACTATCACTATGAAGTCAACCTTTTCATCAACATGACACCTAAAACTTAGGTATACTCATCAAATTTAAAGGACTAACCTAATCTTGGTACACATTTTCTTACTAAAATCTTCAAATTCCTTCTCTCAAGTATACTCAATGGAACTTTCCTTATCCATAAGCTTGTCATTTCGGTATCAATCCATTCATTTATCGCTTAAGATAAAATCATCAGTCCTCATACTACCCTCCTTCTTCTTAACAAACAAGATAGGAGCACCCTATGGGGAAGCACTAGAACAGATGAAACCTTATCAAGAAGCTCTTGGATTTGAGCCTTAAGCTCTCTTAATTCTGCTGGAGCCATACGATACGGAGGGATGGAAATAGCGCGAGTGCCAGTTTCCAAGTCAATTCAGAAATCTATATCTCTATCCGGATGCATACCAAGTAAATCTATAGGAAACACTTCCTTAAACTCAGACCCCATAGGAACAGACTCAATAGAGGGGGATTCAACCTCAACATCCCGAATATGAGCCAAATAAGCCAAACAACCCTGCCCTACCAGTTTCCTAGCCCGAATGGAGAATATGATCTTAGCTAGCTTAGGCTTGTACACCCTTTCCAACTCTAATCTTTCCCTATCGGGGATCTCTAAAGTTACCAACTTAGTATTACAATTAAGGCCGATATAATAGGGGTACAACCAAGTCATGCCTAAGATTATATCAAGTTAGTCACATCCAGCATAACCAAATCAACCCAAATTTGAGAATCCATAAACACAACAGGACAACACGATATACATAGGTGACTATGACTGACTCTTTAACTGAGGTAGAAACATCGATAGGGGCATCACGTATATCACAAACCACATCAAATCCCAAAGCAATTGAACTGACACATACAAATAAGTAGAACCCGAATCAAATAAAACAATAGTCATCCGGGCTCAAATAAGAGTAGCACTTGTGACCACTGCATCACACCCTCAAACTCGATCTTACCCAAAAAACATATAACTGAGCCTTGTCGTCTTAACGAGTAACCTCATCGCCTGGCTGCACTACTCCTCTACCTGCATTACCATTTCCCCCGCCTCCATAGCCTCACTTATTTCCTCTTCATTTGCCCAGGTTCTCCACAATTTTAACACACCTTATAACTTATATTTGATTGTTGAACACTGAATTAGATCATGAGGGTTAGTTCGGGTATGATTCAGGGTCCATAATTGTGATTAGGAGAAAATAGAAGAGATAGGGCTAAGATTATGTCTTGCCCTGTTCTGCTCTAGCGGGAGGAATCCCGCACTGGTGCCCTTGCCTTGGCATGAAAATCCCGCCCCAGCGGGCCCGAAGGAAACAGAATCACTGCTAACAATTTATGGGGTTCCTCACTTTTCTAGATTTCCCAGCTATAACTAGGAATTTAAGAAAATCTATTTAGCTAGGACAATCATTGTCTACCCTTGGTCAACCTAATGAAGTACATACTTTAGAATCCCTTTACCTCATTTCAACACTACCACACACATATTCCCAGGATACACCCAGACTCTGACACGATTATCAGTTGGTCGCAACGCACGTCCAGATTTCTCACTTACGAACCATATCGTAATTTATCTAGACCCTAATACCTAATCTCGTGATGACTTTCTTTTCATAACAAGTTTCACGACACTCAAGTAGTTATAACTTGCAGACAAGTCCAATTCTTTAATTAGTTCGTTCCATAAATGACCATCAGTCATGCCTTATACTGTCCAGAAGGCCAGATAACAATTGGAACCTTCTCAGTTCCAATCAACTTGCTTGTGTCCTTTTAGCCGGGACTACGACATCTAGTTCACTTTGTTGAGATACCAATTGGAATCGGGTGATACCAATTGGACTCAACTCATACCATAAGCGATAATAGTAGCTAGCGAGCCCCACAAACTGCTAATTTCAATCACAGAACATGGTCTAACCCAATTCTTAATCGCCTCAATCTTTAACTGATGCTAACTAGACCTTAAATCAATCTAAAAGAAAACTGATGCACCTTGCAATTGGTCAAAAGGTCATCTATCTGAGGCAATGGATATACTTGTTCTTAATGGTAACCCTATTTAACTGTCGGTAGTCTATACACATCCTTTCTTGCTAGTGATGGTATTACCACTTTTGTTGCTCTAGCTCGGACCATAGAGTGAAGGAGGAAAAATACCAATTTGTATCACCTAGATACCAATTAGATTCAAGTCATAGCACGAAGGAGTAGAAAGAAGTGAGTTTTTCCTAAAGTCCTATAGCCTCTCGAAGAAAAGTACGGACATCACCATACCGTTCCGCAAGACTCTACTAGACTTGTTTTGGTACAATGAGATCAACAAACCTAGGGCTCTGATACCAACTTTGTCATGACCCAAACCGTCGTGATTGGCACCCACACAAACCCTCCTGTAGGAGAACCATTACTACAACCCAAACAAACAAATTTTATGAAAACCAAGGCATTTAAAGATACGAAACAAGTTTAAATGATTATAAAATACATAGTTCCCATAAACTCCCCAAGTTTTAAACAATTAACTTAACCAAACTAATGCGGAAGAGCAACCCTAAGAACTTGAAAGTCAATGTATCAAAACTATACTAACGACAAGTCTAAGAACAAGGGGTACAACCCCGAAACTAAACAAACACCTTAAACAAAAGTCTGAGTCCGAAAAGAGTGGACTTAAACAAGAGAGATCCATGGCAGCCTGAAAGAACTGGCTCACCCTTGAATCTGATCATGCTCAATAGTCACCTAGTTGAGGTCTATCAATAGCCGCCTAAAGATGCCCTATACTCAACAAGAAAAAGAATGTGTAGTATCAGTACACAACCATAGTGTACTGGTAGGATCATGCAGCTATCCCAATAAGTGTAACATAGATTAGTCAATACAACAATATAATCACATGCACATATCGAACATATACAATATCATCAACATATACGAACAATGAACAACTTCACGATTCTCACATATCAAAGTTATATCAATTTAAAGCAACATACCATCTTCCAATAGTAATCATCATTAGATATGAACGAAGTAATCATAAGTAGATACACAACACAATTCAATGGTCCTCTCATGGAACCCAATTCAATGGTCCTCTTATGGAACCCACACTTTAATAGTTAGCATACCCAAATGTGGCACCCGATCCAATGATTATGTCAAAACGTGGTAACCGATCCCATAATTATGCCAGAACGTGGCAACCGATCCAAGTTAGTTATGCCGGAACTTGGCAACCGATCTATTCAACACACCACAATCACAAGTATATCTTCAAGATCATATAATTAAGTCATGATTTCATGGTAACCATCATTCATCTACCTCATTTACAATAAGTGTGATCAATAATGCAGCATTCATATACATATATGTATCATAATGAAGCAAAAACAAACATACATCACATAATCATAGAATCACAACCATCACCTACCTCTAAACAAGCTCACTTGAAACCCTAAGAAACTTGATCCTTCCCTTTTCAGATTCGTTTCACTTGTTCTTTGTCTACAAACAATCATAATAACACGGGAATGAATAAACAATCACTAATTACCCAAATTGTTAACAATTCTATGAACCCTAGATCATACCCATGATCCCAATTATCCAAATTAGGGTTGTTTCCACCATATAATCTATAACAAAACCCTCCCCCATCAAAATTGACCCATTTTATTACGTTATACAGATCGAAAAACGGATTCAGGGAGTGAAAAGCTTACATTTAGCCTCAAGAATGGTGAAAAATGAGTAGGAGTCGCCTGGGGTTCATTCCTTAGCTCTAAAAATTGAAAAGTACCAAATAAGGTCGTTTAGGGATTTATTTACGACTTTAAGTCGCGTCTGGCCTGCTATAGCTGCCACTACCCCGCTACAGCGGCCCCACCAAAGCTACCAAAATCCCCGCCAAGGCAGGTTGCACGGAAAAAAGAGTTATTTAAAGAATTTCAAAATCCCCATTTCACAACACACCTCTAAACAACGACACTCAGAAAATACCCTTCACACTAAGAGTGATTTCGGGAGTTCTACTCACCCGAATTCAGTTCCGTAAAGTCGTACGGATTCCTTAACGAGTTATCTAACCGCTCATCTAACCAGAATTATAAATAAATCACCTGATTGTTACCAAATTTTGCTATACCTTAAAGACTTCAATTTCGTCCAAATCTGGACAAGGTTGAGAAAATCCAAATACTACGAAAAAGTTTTCTGATTCAATTCTTTCTCCATTGGCTTTTCCCTAACTATGGAATCAGGTCATTACAAAACAATAAACATAGAGTGCTAAAAATTGTTAAGAAAAATGGTGAACTTAAATTGTTCAATAAATTGTCTAAATGATCTTGTTAAAGATTTTTGTCAAGTCTAAGTAGCAATCTGATACATAATGAAAATGTAAGTAGTCCTTTAAGTGTGGGGTCGCTATTTGATAGTGTTTGAACATAAATTGCATTCATTTTTGACATGTGTATACTCACCCCTTCTTGTTTACAATAGATATAGGCAAAACAACTACATTATAATCTAAATTGTTTATAGATCAAGAAATCTTCATTATAGCTTTTTTTCACAATGATAGAGAAAATAATTAAATGTCACTTACATTTAGCAATGAGCAACAAATAGTGCAAAAAAAAAAAAAAGGGAAAACTGTTGCAGAAATTAGAAAGATAATAAAGTGGGAATTTAATTTAATTTTTTAAGAATATAATTGTCTTTTCAGAATTTCTATTTGGAAAGTCACTATCTAATTGAAATTGGTGTAATTACTAGGGTAGTAATTACCATACTAGTAATTACACAACCTAGTAATTATGTTGACATGTTTGCTTGAAACAGTGTAATTATACTGTCCTGCTTGGGTACACAATTGCAATCATAAAATTATATTAAATTTGAAAAATAAAAGCTAATTATAAAAAATTAAAAAAATTTATCAGACAAATAAGGGACTTTATAAATGATATTAAGTTGAATATTTAAGATACACATTGTCTTTTAAGAATATATTAATTAATAAGCATATGTTCTTAACTAATATTATAAAAAAAAAATTAATTTATATTTTTCAATTTGATATATTTTAATCAAATTAATCATAAAAACTAAAAGTACAAAACTTCTATGAACATTAAGAAATGCATGTTTGGCAAAAATATTAATATTATAAATATCATGTCATAAAATTATAAAACATTTGACAAAAAGATAATCTATCGAGTCTAATTTTTAAAAAAATAGCTTGCAATGCAAAATATCGAGTCAATACTCCTAAAGCAAATGAAATTGAAATACAGCATAAGTTATAAAACAAAAAAATTAACATAATACTCTTATGATCAAATTTCAACATAACATACATAAATATGATTTAAAAGAAAAGAAAAAAGTGAGTCCATAACTTTATTCAATAATGAATTCTACTTTAATTTAAAAATTAGAATACTTGTAAAATTATACTAATGAATTTTTTTAGATAATACAAAAAGTTTCATGAAATCACATGAAGTAAAGGTTGAGAATGAGAAGGAAATGTAATATAAATAATATTAAATAAAAATAAAATATTTTTAGAAAACATTAGAATAGTAAAAATAAAAAAGAATTTAAAATAATAAAAATAAAAAATACATTAAAATGAAAAGAATAAAAAAAAATAAAAAGGAAGAAATTAAAAAGTAATCAACTTGTAATTACACCATGTAATTACTAGCAACTCACAGTCCCTCCACCCCCCACCCCTGCAGTGAATTAGAGAGTGTAATTACCCCTGCCAATTACACCCAATTACCTCTTGACGGGGTAATTACATGGTCAACCAAACAGGACAAATAATGTAATTATACTCAATCGCACCAAATCCAATTACCCAGGTGTCCTTCGAAATAGGCCTTGAGTTTTCATCAAATTTTTTTTGCAACAGTTGACATGCGTGATGTGATTGAAATGCTCATAAAAAATTCTTTTTGGGAACTCTTCCGAGTTCACATTGTGACTTACCATAAAGATATGCTCTCCTTCAGACGCAATATAAATAGCCACATCACGGACCACATCATGCATTTTGACATATTTTTTGTCCGAACCTTGGGATACGAATTTCATGGTTCTTACTCTTGGCCCTAGTCAAGACTTTTCTTCCCTTCTCTTGTGGCAGTTGGTAAATTGGCCAATAATTCAGTAAGTATATCTAGGACAGGATGAATATTAATAGTAGTTTGGCTCCATTTATTATCAATAAAATATGTTTCTATGCTTTCAAACTCACTTATTTTTAAGAAACTAGTTTCTGGACACGTGCTTTGCACGTGTGTCCCAAATAATTTTTCATAGATCAATAAAATGATTAAAATTACAAAACTACGACGATATTTGAAGATTCATACAAAATCAAATTAAAGAAGTCTAATAATGAGAAAAACAACAAATAAAAGCATAAAAGAAAAAAAATGAAACATACACATCTTTCTAAGACTTTGACAATAACAATATAGATGGAAGAAGAAATACAAGATCAGGATATAATATTTTGGTTTCTTATCAACACCTTCTTCCACAATCAATAAAAATTCAAGAATCTTCTTCACCAAGTCAAAATAAAACATGAATCAAATAGTAACTAATAATATTAATTTCATGTTACCTTATAAATAAACTCTTAAACACAAAAGAAAATAGATTTACTTGTCCAGATAGTATTGAGCAAAATCCAAAACAATAATTCTTTTTTACAGAAAGAAGAGAATTGTAATTTACTATTCTTTTGTACACCTTTATATAGCGCAAGCAACATAAGAAATATGAGTAATGTATAATTATTAATACTAATTATAGGTGGAAGCTCAAAAGATAAAACTGATGAGGTTGAAATACGAAAAGACTGTAAAACAAATACTATATTTAAGAACTTTTATAGATAGTATCTCTTAATAACGGGAAGTTATGAATATGAAAAGAATAAAAGTTTTAGATATTTAGAGTAACAATCAAATAGATAATTAAATATGAGTCATGAAGAAGAATTTAAAATACATAAAGGAGAAAAATAATAAATAAATAAATGAAGAAGAGAAAAAATTAGTTCGAATGGTATTAAGTGCAATGAAAATAAATGCAAAAAAAAAAAAAAAAAAAAAAAAAAAAAAAAAATATATATATATATATATATATATATATATATATATATATATATATAATAAATGTAATTAATTAATATTTAAAAGGATAAATAAATTTATCTATTATCTTTTTATGGATATTTTCGTCTTTCTTAATTTGACTCAACACTTTTCCACTTTTAATATTTAATCATAATATGTTATGATTATTATTTAATATTTAACTAATTAGATATTTTATAATATACTAAATTAAGTGTAGGTGCAAAATGATATTTCAACTTTTATTTTTGTGGCTTCCCACTTTTAGTATAACTAGTTTCTGACACGCAAAACCTGCATTAATGAGTATATTTTTTTAATAAAAAAATACTATTAAATAATATGATTTGATTTTTTTTTTATTTTATAAATATGTCTAGTTGAGGTTTCTTCCTTTATCCTACTACTAATTGTGACACTCAAATTTCATGACCTCCAAGTGAATGCACCAAGAAAATAATATGAGAAGTTAATAAAATAAACTCTATTAATAAGTCAAAAAATAAGTTTGTAAAGCAAAATGGAAAAGATAACAACTATCTAAATTAAATTTCTCGATAGTGTTAAAAGTTTCTTTTTGTTGGTAGAATAATGTTAGAAGATCAAAAGATTGCATGTGATTAATCCTCTACAACCCATGGTGCAAAATTAATGTTTCTTCAATTAAAAACTTGATAGGGATTATTTAGTTTTTGTACCAAAAATGGTGTAAGATTAACTTTGAGTGAACGGAAAACAAAACCTTTCAACTTATTTACTTTGCCTTTTGAATCTCCTGATAATTGTAATGAATGTGTTCAAAATATTATATTAAAATTTTATCCACAAGCACTTTAAACTAATTATTTAATTATAAATATTTAAAATTAAGGTGTAAAAAGTCTAATTATTTATATTTTAAAAATCAGGATACTTATGAACATAACTACTATTTTTATATAGAATTTAATTTTCTCTTCATACATAACTTATCCACCATTAATCCAATGCTATATGTTTCACCTAATTATTTTTTTTTTTCCAAAAAGGAAAAACATAATAAACATTTTATCACATTCATTCTTAAAGATGAAAGTTAATGTATATGTGAAATTATAAGTATAAAGAACAAAAAGAAAAAAAGAAAAAATATATATATATGAGCAAGACAATTAGCCATTCCTTTTTGTTTTTTCTCTATAATGAAAATTGAATATTTGAACATACAAAATAAAAATCTGAAATTAAAGCAAGTTGCTAACAAAACAACAATCCAACTATATGAAGAGAGATAAAAAAGAAAAAAGGGGAAAACTACAACATATGGCAAACATCAATATACATTTAAAATAAATAGCTAATTTTTTTTTTAATATTACATGGGATATAACTACATAATAAATAGCAAAGTTAATTATATACAAATAAACAGAAAGTTATTAAATATTAAATAGGAAAGTATTATTACACACATAATTAATTATGTCTAGCACGTTTTATGTGATTGGGTCCTCATATTTACCTTCATTAATACTTTCTCTTTCATCAATATCTCTTTATCATAAATTTTCCATATTTTCCCCTCAAATTCCTTCCAATTTAAGATCCTTTTGCATAACTCTAGGATCAATCTTTGTTATTTGAATTCATCATCTTCTCCGACGCCCTTTCATTTCTCCGATGACTGTTTAGAGCTTTTGTCTTTTTTATTTTATTTTTTGTTCGCTATCTTGTTAATTACGTCTGGTTCATTTTTATTTTTTTTCACTTGGGCATAAACCAAGTCTGTATCATTTCCTTTTGTTTACTAGAATGGACCATTTGTCCTGTCTTTGAGAAAAAAAAGTATCTTCTATTTGAATTTTTTTCTCGTTTTTATGAAGATTATATTTGTATACATTTATTTTTTCATCTAATTTTATAAGATTTCAAATAAAGAATATTTGTTTCTCCATTACAAAGGCTATAGTTGTAAAAACAAAAGTACAAGAAGAACATAAGCAAAAAGAGATTGAGTTTTGTGTGATTGTCAAATTTGTATATAGTAGAATACTTGTATACATAAATATTTGTATTGTAATATTAACACAAGTTGAAATGGTGATTTGTGAATACAAGTATATCTTGATACATAAGTAATCTATCCAATTTGAAACGTTGATTAGGTAATACAGGTATAGTTGGATACATTAATACAATATTTTTATAAACAAATACCTGAATTAACACCATATATACCTCAAGTATAATAGGAAAAATTTGACCAAAAGAGATTTACGTTTGTTGTCTTTATTTAATTTTTTATACGGTCATATACTTACACACTTTGATACCTACACATTCTATTATTTTTCATTTTTCTTGTTTCTGAGTTGTACAATGTATCCAT